>JACBWV010000839.1:467165-482165 GCA_013435795.1 Chlamydomonas sp. ICE-L
CCTTAACACCCACCCGCATACCCAGTCATCCACCCCAACCATCCTTCCCCACCCAAACCATCCTACCCGCCCGCCCCGCCCTCTCACCCACACGCCGCCGTATACCCAACTTTCTGACCCAAGGGATAATCTGTCATGCAGCACGCAACCTGAGAGAGGTACACAGATGACTTGATATCAGCCAATGGCTTACCACACTACCCATGCGATCCCACCCAAGCCCAATCCACCCTTACCGCCCGCTCACCCGCCCACTCACCCACCAGCCCCTACCCAACCCTCCTGCCACCACAGGAACAACATCTTTCATTGCATGCATAGCGCAACCTTGAGTGGAGGCAGCTGACTTGCACCGCCAATAGTCCGCACGCTGGCAACCGTCCTTTTTTAAGTGATCAAGAAAGAGCCACCGAGCAGCACAAAGAGAGGGAGTGCTGATGCTGACAGCACTCTTCTTCGCGGGTACAAGGATGGATTGATTTTTGCCATAGGGCGGCATTCGGCATGGTAGCCGCCCATGCAAGGTAGGGTAATGAAGATCGCCACTACTAATTATTACCAATACACCTCCACTACCACTACCAATATCAACTAACCATCGCCACCACTACCACTTTCATAATGACCACTACCATAAACGCTAAGTAAACACAAAGCAAACATATACACTTAACTACTAACAAATCTAGGCAGCTAGCTGCCATGCAAGCGGTTAGTTAAGATGAATACCAATAATATTATTACCACTACCACCTACCAATGTACGCCTCCAAATACCATTCTACTCATACTACCACTTAACATTTTCATAATGACCATTATCGCCACTAACATTAATTAACATAAGTGAAAATAAAGCTAAAAATAACTAACAAGACAGTGGCAGTAGCCTTGATGCAAGGTACGTAAATGAACTATACTAAATACTAATAGACCACCCACCACTACCACTACCAATAACCATGTACCCTACCCACTATCATACTTACCACCCTACCACTACCACTAAACATAATTAACAAAGCAAACATAACTAGCATTAACTAGCAAAGTGGCGAAGGTTAGCTGCATGCAAGTTGTGACAATGACTACCCACTAACATAATTTACACCACCACCTACCACGTCCATCTCCATCGTTATCCACCAATTACCAATACCACCATATACCAACTAGACATAACTGACAAGCCAAATCACTACCTGACATAACTAACTAACTAACAAAGTGGACCGTGGCTGCATGCAAGGTGATTTAGATGGCTACCACTATGCATAACAAGACTAATACCTTAACATAAACACAGTTTGCAGGAACTGGGTTGATAGAGAAAGGTGGGGGGGAAGGGAATATAAACTGACTGCACTTACTTTGCCATACATAAGATGAATTAAAAAAAGGTCATACACAACAACATAATCATGTATAACACAACAACATTAAACTCCTTGTATAACACATAAAACATAACTCAGTATAACACAACTAACATAACCACGTTACAACAACAAACTAACATAACTCATGTACACACACAACTACACATACTCATGTACAACACAACTAACATAACGCATGACAACACAACTAACATAACATCATTTGTACAACACAACTAACATAACTCATGTACAAAACAACTAACATAACTCATGTACCAACACAGCTAAACATAACTCATGTGTTACAATCAACAACCCATAACATTAAATCATGACAACAGCAACTAACATAAAACTCATGTACAACACAACTAACATAACTCATGTACAACGGACAAATTAACATATAACTATGTTCAACACAACTAACATAAACTCATGTACAAACAAATAACATACCTCATGTACAACACAAACTAACATAGAGCTCATGTCAACGACAAACTAACTAACTCAATGTGTACCAACCACCCAGCTAAACATAAGCTCATGTACAACACAAACTAACATAAATCATGTACAAGCACAAACTAACATAACTCATGTACAACACAAACTAACATAACATGCTACAATCACAACTAAACATAACTCATGTTCAACAACAATGTACACATAACTCAGGTATAACACAAACTACATAAATCATGTACAACACAAATAACATAGACTCACGGTACAACACAAACTAAAACAAACTCATGTCACAAACAAATAACAGAAACTCATGTACAACACAACTACAACACTATGTACCAACACAACTAAATAACTCATCTTGTAACAACACAACTACATAACTCTGTACAACACAACTAACATTACACTCATGCCTAAAACAAAACTAAATAACTCATGTACAACACAACTAACATAAATCATTGTACAACACGACTAAAATAATCATGTACAACACAAAACAACCACTAACTCATGTACAAACACAACTAAAACATAACTTCATGTTACAACACAAAAACTAAACATAACTCATGTACAACACAAACTAACATAAATTATGTACAACACACTAACAGAAACTCATGTTACAACACAGCAACTAACATAACTCATGTAAACACAGTAACCATAACTCATGTACAACACAACACATACTTTCTACTGCCTACAACCAAAAACTAACATAACTAATGTACACCAACACAACTACATAACTTCATGTAAAACACAACTAACATAACTCATGTTACAAACACAACTAACATAACTAATGTTCACACAACTAACATAACTCATGTACAACACAACAACATAACTCATGTACAACACAAACAACATAATCATGTACAACAAACAACTAATACATAAATATGTACAAACAACTACATAAACTCATGTTACAACCCATAACATACTCATGTACAACACAACTACCATAACATCATTGTACAAACAAAACTAACATAAATCAGTACAACACAACTAACTAACTCATGTACAACACCAGACTACACATAACTAATGTTACAACACAACTAACATAACTCATGGACCCACAAGTAAAACTATAACGCATGTACAACACAACTACACATAAAACTCATTGTACAAGCACAACGAACATAACTCACATGTACAACACAATAACATAACTCACAGTACAACACAAATAAGAAAACTAAAAGAAACAACAGCTAGCACCAACCACACAGTGCCCCTAACTAGGTGGCTGCATGAAAGGTATTTAATGGCTGCCACTAGCATATCTAAGATAACTACCTTAACTAACACAGTTTGCATAACTAGGTGATGGCATGCAAGGTGGGAAAATAACTGCCACTGTCATACATAAAATAAATAACCGGACATAGCTAACTCAACTAACATAACTCACATACATAACAAAACTAACAAACTTAACATAGCTAACACAACTAACACAACTAATATAACTAACACAACTAACACAACTAATATAACGAACACAACTAATATAACTAACAAAACTAATATAACTAACAGAAGTAATATAACTAACACAACTAATAGAACTAAAGCAGCTAGCATAACTATGTGGCTGCTTGTAAGATGGGAAGCCTTATCAAAAGGGGCAAGAATCAAATATGATCTGTTTCTTTTTTGAGCTGCGTATCAGCTTCTAGGCAGCTCCCTTTCCATGTCCTTGGGCCAAACCTGAAGCTAGCTAGTGCTTCTGCAAGGTGTCATGACAGGATCCAACATGCAACACTGCCATGATGTACAATAGGATGGGAGCCAACTGCCATAACCAACATATCCTACCGAGAAAACCACTTGCACGAACATGACTAACACTGCCACACTGCCACACTGTCCTGTATCAACATAGGATGGCGGACCAACTGACCAAAAATAACAAAACTAACACCACGGACTACCCACTAACGTTACATGACTAACACTGCCGCCACGACAATGTCTGTCCAAAGCGTGGGAAGCAAACAGGCCAAAAACGCAACAATCCTACCGAGAAAACCAATTGCACGAAACAGGACTAAAACTCCACACTGCCCACATCGTCGTACAATAGGATGGGGGCCAACGGCACATAAAAATAAGAAAAAACTAACATGACTTCCACTAACGCTAACATGACTAACACTGCCACACTACCACATGACTGTACAATAGGATGAGAGCCAACTGACATAACCAACATTTTCTACCCAGACTACCACTTACACTACCACGAGCACGACTAACACTGCCACACTGCCACATGACTGTACAGTAGGATGGGGGCCAAACGGAAAATAACTAACAAAAAACTAACATGACGCCACTATACGCTTAGAGCAGGACTAACACTGCCACACGACCCACATGTCTGCTACATATAGGATGAGAGCCAAAGTTAACCAAGAAAACATGTTGGTGATTGAGGACCTACCACTTCCCCCAGCACCACGGACACTATGACTGAATACGGCCACACTACCACATGACTGTACAATAGGATGGGAGCCAACTTAACCAACAAACATGTTGGACTGAGACTACCACTTCCACTACCACGGACATGACTAACACTGCCACACTGCCACATGACTGTACAATAGGATGGGAGCAACGACCATAATAACAAAAACTAACATGATGCACTAATGCTAGCTGACTAACAGAGTTGCCACACACCACACGACGTGAAAATAGGATGCGGAGAGCAAACTTCTGTCCGCTGTTATCCGGGATCCATTCCCTGGTCAACGTGTTCAAGATGCTTTGAGGAGAGCTCTAGTGGCTGGATGGGCTGATCAGGTAGGGGGTAGGTGGGCACTTAGTGATATTGTTATGCGGGGGTGGTGCGGGGTGGGTGAGTGGTGGGTGGAGGGGGGGGGGGGGAGGGGGGGGGGGAGGGGCAGTGCCTGGCCAAGCGTAGCCAAGGTGCATTTAGGAGAGCTCTAGTGGCTGGATGGGCAGACCAGGTAGGTGGGAATAGGCCGGTACTTTAAAGTCACAGTCAAAGACACTCCGTACACAGTCGCACTAACCAACGTATTTCAATTAATTTAATTCTGTAGGAACAGGGGGGAGGAGTGAGTGGTGGGTGTAAGGAGGGGTGTTGGGGGGGGGGGGTGGTGGGGGGGGGGCCCAGTGCCTAGTCAACGGGTTCAAGATGCATTGAGGAGAGCCCCCAGGGCTGGACGGGCCAACAGACCAGGTGGGTGGGGTCTTGGGGACTGTGTTGGGATATGGGGTGTGGGTGAGTTGCGCTAGGTGGGGTGGGTGAGCGGAGGAGGAACAAGGGATAACCTGGCGGGTTGATTCGAGATAGGGGTGGGGGATGTGTCTGTGGGTGGGTGGTGGGGGGGTGGGGGGGGGGGGGGGATGCAAAACCATCTGCGCCTAACAAGAAATAGTAATTATCTCCAAATATATCTCCAAAGTATCTCCAAATATATATATATCTATATATATAGAGAGAGAGAGAGAGGAGAGAGACGAGAGAGAGAGAGGAGATTCAAGTGTTCAAAAAATCAATTATATTACAAAAGTATTCAATATTTGATAACAATAACATGAACATGAAAACAAAACAGTGCATTCACTTGTTTACAAAACGACGACCCTTTGTGCTCTAACACAGGTTGTCAATAAAACATAACCCCCCAAAACGAACGTTTGTCTTTGATGCTGCTAAGATGTCCCTAAACCCTAAACCCAAAAAACGATGCCTCTTTGATGCTGCACAGGTGTCCCGCCGTGTACATAGTGCTGAGTACGTACAACGCATGTTGCAAGATAAGAGCCGACAGCACCATGCCGTGCTTTGATTAAAGCGCACCGTGCTGTTATTCGATTAAAAACGCCTCATGCCGTGCTTTGATTAAAAAACTTCCTATGCTGTGCGTCGTCAAAAAACTTATTCAGAAAAACGACGCGTCTTTGGTTCTACACAGGTGTCACGCCGTGTACGTAGTGCTGAGTACGTACAGCGCATGTTGCAAGATGAGAGCCGGAAGCACCATGCCGTGCGCTACCAAGCTTGTGAGGAATAGAGGACTCAACAGCGGTCTGGTACGGGCACCGAGTACTAACATTTTGTCACTTTGGACTTCACTGAACAACTATGTGAAACAAGCAAATGTGTGCGCTACCAAGCTTGTGGGATTAGAAGACGGTCTGGATGTTGGTACGTATGATGTACGTTTTTGTATGTATGTATGTATGTATGTTACAGTCAAGGGGCAGGCAAATAGGTGAAGGGACTTGATCAACTGTGATTGAGGGCCAGTGAAAAGAGGACGGTTAAGGGAAACTAATCCATGTGCACTGAAAATTGAAATCCGTACGGTCCTGCCGCAGGGCATGAGGTTGAACCCTCCCGTACACATGCACTGTACATACTGACACACACTGACACTCAATGACTGTACATTGGAGAATAGGTACTATGTTTGGTTGTTGGTTTCGCAGACTGCTACTGAGCCTGCGCGTACTGGCTCACTGAGCATGGACCACCAGACACGCGACAGAATGGAGGGAGCCCTATTGCACTGTATGTATGTATGTATGTATGTTACAGTCCAGGGTTAAGCTGGAGATACTTGCCCGACCGTGGCAGGAAGGGCAAGACACAGATAAATTAATCCGCTGTTTGTTGCAGAATTCAAAGTTCGATAACTTTATGTTACATGGTATAAAATATTGTTCTATTGATGGCTTGAAGGTTTATGTATTTGTCGGGTTTGGCCGCCCGACATCAATGAACATATTACCATACGTTTACACGTTCATGCGTAGATTATTCGCCATTTGTTTCTCGCCCCCCCCCAAAACGTCTACTCATATGATACAGTCTGGGTGCACTTCGAAAAGTACTGCACGGCATTCACTCTCTGGTTTTTCATCATTTTGATTCAGATGAGCTTCACAGAAAAGGAAGAAAGCTGGCCTCTCCAATCACAATATGCCGTAAAAATAACCTTTCATGCGTACCATTTTGTTTGGATTGATGGTGCAAGCCTAGTGCAATGTGAACGTGGACAATCCCGCTCAGGTTGCCCCTAAACCCTGAACCCTAAACCAATCCCGCTTAAGTTGTCCCTACACCCTGAACCCTAAACCCAATCCCGCTCAGGCTGTCCCTTAACCCTAAACCCAATCCCGTCCAGGTTGTCCCTAAACCCTTAACCCAATCCGCTCAGGTTGTCTTCCTGCACCCACGCTCTGCCCTCCATAAGGGCAGCCCAGAGTATGTCGTGTACACACAACTTGTCCGGACGACCAAGAGGCCCTACATGGCAACCATCACTGCTGTTGAGGTATGCGCGTGACCTACACTGGGTAACTGACACCATCATCATCACCACCACCACCACCATCTAAGTCACAATCACAGTCACCACCGTCACCACCACAACCTGTCTGTCGTTTTTACACATCTTGTTCGGACTAGCAAGAGGCCCCACATACCTACCATCACTGCTGTTGAGGTAAGCACATGTCTTACACTGGGTAACTGACACCACCCCCACCATCACCACCACCACCACCATCAAAGTCACAATCACAATCACCACCGTCACCACCACCACCAGTGTGTCGTGTGCACACAACTTGTCCGGACTGCCATGAGACCCTACATGTTTACCATCACTGCTGTTGAGGTATGCGCGTGACCTACACTGGGTAACTGACACCACCACCACCATCAAAATCACAATCACGTTCACAGTCACAAGCATCACCGTCACCACCATAACCAGTTTGTTGTGTACACACAACTCATTGGAACAACCAAGAGGCCCTACATGGCAACCATCACTGCTGTTGAGGTAAGCACGTGACCTACACTGGGTATCTGACACCACCACCACCATCACCACCAACACTACCACCACCACCACCACCATCAAAGTCACAATCACAGTCACCACCGTCACCACCACTACCTGTTTGTCGTGTACACACAACTTGTTCGGACTAGGAAGAGGCCCTACATGTCTACCATCACTGCTGTTGAGGTTAGAACGTCACCTACACTGGGTAACTGACACCACCACCACCACCACCACCACCACCACCATCAAAATCACAATCACATTCCCAGTCACAATCTTTACCGACACCACCACCACCAGTCTGTTGTGTTCACACCATTTGTTGGAACTACCAAAAGGCCCACACATGGCAGACCATGTAAACATGCCGTGGGTAGACGCCATTGTGTAAGCTGTAACTGTAATTAGCTATGTGTAGCATGTGTAGCTTGTGTAGCTATACTGTCATAGCTATGGTGCTTATGTGTTAGCAGCTATACTGTCATAGCCATTGTAGCTATGTGTTAGCTATACTGTCATAGCTATGTGTAGTATGTGTGGCATATTACTGTTGCAGTTAGTAGTGTAGCTATGGTAGCTCATCTGTCATTAGACTATGTGAGCATGTGTAGCACTGTAATGTCATAGCTATGTGTAGCTATGTGTAGCTATACTGTCATTAGCTATGTGTAGCTAGTGTAGATTTTACATGTCTAGCTTATGTGTAGCTAGTTGTTAGTCTATACAGCCACATAACATATCACATCACCACATTACAGGCGTATTAATCAAAATCACAAGTCCCTCTCATCACCACTTATCACCGTGGGGGTTGGTCGTTGTGCACATTGACGGGGCTAACCCAATGTAGGAATCACGAAACTATCCATATGTATGAACATGAACACAAACATAAACATAACAAAAAAGTAAAAATGAAGGTCCCCTCTCTGTACATGCAGCTGAGCTGGGTAACACAGTGGTGTGATCCACCCAAAGGCACCAAACCATAAACGAAAGAACAAAAAATATAAAGGGAGACAATAAACGATGACAAACAAACAAACAAACAAACAAAAAAAGGAACACAAATTAGTACGAAAGAGGGAAATCAAAAACTCTAATGGCTTCCTTTTTTCTGTACACGCAGCCAAGCTGGCTAACCTAATGTGGGACTCCCAAAACCAAGATCAAAACCAAATCCAGAAGCAAGAAGGAAAAAGGAAAACCAAACAGCAAAAGTGATGACTGCCCTCTCTCTTGTCACACAGCCGATTTGGCTCACCCAATGTGGGACTCCCAAAAAGAAGAAGAAGAAAGAAGACAGAAGAAGTAAGAAGAAGAAGTAGAATAAATAGCATCCCCAGCTTGTACACGGCCAAGCTGGCTAACCCAATGTTGCACACCCTTGACGGAGCCTCAACCTGTGTACAAGCCAACTGTGGATTGCTTGTTGGCTTGGCTTGATGTGGCACCTGGAAAACAAACAGAAACACAAATGGAAAACTTACGGCCCCCCTCTCTTTAAACGCAGCCGAGCTGGCTTACCCAATGTGGCACACCCTTGGCCACCATGTCCACCCCCCTGATGGAGCCCCAACCTGTGTACAAGCCAACTGTGGATTGCGTGTTGGCTTGGCATGACGTGGCATTCGGAAAACCTGGTTGGGCCCTACCCCGTAGCCTGAGGAAGCATCCGGAAGATTCCATGAGAGCTGCTGTGTTTGCAGCGGCTTTTCTGGAGGGTGAAGTAGCTACTATGGGTGGGAAGAAGGAGAAGGAGCAAAAGAAGGGGCAGATGAAGGAGCAGAAGAAGGGAGGAAAGGCTGATAGTGCATTTGCAGGTGAGGACTGAGGGGTGGGGGGTGGGGGGGGCTAGTTGCTGTATAGTAGATGGTAGTATAGCTATGATGGAAAGGAGACGAAGCGGAGCAGTGAGCAGATGAAGGGAGGGTGCAGATTGAAGGAGCAAGAAGATGCGGGAGGGAAAGAAAGCTGAACGCGCCTGCAGGTGAGGCATTAGTGATCGCTGACAGTGCCTTTGCCGGGGAGTGGCTAGTAGCGTGAAAGTGCCTTTGCAGGGGAGGGAAGTAGCTGTGGACAGTGCCGTTGCAGGGAGGTAGTAGCTGACAGTGCCTTGCAGGGAGGCTAGTAGCTGACGAGTGCCTTTGGCAGGGGAGGCTAGTAGCTGGAACAGTGCATTTGCAGGGGAGGCTAGTTAGTGAGTGTGACCAGTGCCTTGGCAGTGGAGGCAGTAGCTGACAGTGCCTTTGCAGGGGAGGCTAGTAGCTGACAGTGCCTTTGCAGGGGAGGCTATAGCTGAAACATGTACCTTGCAGGGAGAGGGCTGTAGATGAAAAAAACAAGTTTTTTTGGGGGGGGGGGCCTTTGCAGGGAGGGCTAGTAAGCCTGACAGTGCCTTTGCAGGGGGCGGGTAGCTGATGTAGTGCCGTGCAGCGGGAGGCAGTAGATGGACAGTGCCTTTGGAAGGGGAGGCTAGTAGCTGGACAGTGCCTTGCAGGGGAGGCTAGTAGCTGACAGGGCCATTTGCAGTGGGAGGGCTAGTTAGCGTCGCAACCCCCACCCCCCAGTGCCTTTGCAGGGGATGGGCGAGTAGCTGACAGGTGCCTTTGCAGGGGGGCTAGTAGCTACTATAGTGCCTTTGCAGGGAGGCTGTAGCTGGACAGTGCCTTTGCAGGGAGCGCTAGTGCTGATACGTGCTTTGCAGGGGAGGCTAGGCTAGTAGCTGACAGTGCCTTTGCAGGGGTAGGCTAAGGAGCATGACCAGTCCTTTGCAGAGGAGGCTAGTAGCTGACAGTGCAATGTGCAGGGGAGGCCGTAGCTGACAGTACCTTGGCAGGGGAGGTATGTAGCTGAACAGTGCCTTGGCAGGGGGAGGCTAGTAGGACAGTTGCCTTTGCAGGGGAGGCTAGTAGCTGACAGTGGCCCTGTTGCAGGGTGAGGACTAGCGATGAGACTAGTTGCCTGTCCGGGGAGGTAGTAGATGACCAGGCCTTTGCAGGGGAAGGCTAGTAGCTGACAGTGCCTTTGCAGGGAAGGCTAGTTAGCTGACTCCATGCCTTTGCAGGGGAAGTGCTCTAGCTGACCGTGCCTTTGCAGGGGGAGGTCGTAGCTGAACAGATGCCTTTGCAGGGAGGCTAGTAGCTGACAGTGCCTTTGCAGGGAGGAGTATAGTGACAGTGCCTTTGCAGGGGAGGGATGGCTAGTAGCTGACAGTGCCTTTTGCTAGGGGAGGCTAGTAGCTGACAGTGCCTTGCATAGGGGAGGCTTAGGTGCTACTGGATAGTAGCTGAGCAGTGCCTTTGCAGGGGGGAGGCTAGTACGATGGTAGTGCCTTTGCAGGGTGCGAGGCTAGTAGCTGACAGTGCCACTTTGCAAGGGCCGAGGCTAGTAGCTGTATACAGTGCCATTTGACAGGGGAGGCTAGTAGCTGACCCAGTGCTCTTCTGCAGGGAAGGACTAGTAGCTGACAGTTGCCTTTGAAGGGTGAGGCTAGGCTGGACAGTGCCTGCAGGGAGGAGGCTAGTAGCTGACAGTTGCCTTTGCAGGGGAGAGATAGTAGCTGATTAAGTGCGCTTTGCAAGGGGAGCGGCTAGTAGCTGTACGTGCCTTGCAGGGGAGGCTAGATAGCTGACAGTGCTTTGGTGCAGAGGAGGCTAGAGTGACAGGCCTTTGCAGGGATGGATAGTAGCTGACAGTTACACCTTTGCAGGGAGGGCTAGTAGCTTGACAGTGCCTTTGCAGGGGAGGTAGTAGATGACAGTGCCTTTGCAGGGAGGCTAGTAGCTGGATGCAGTGCCTTTGCAGGGAGTTGAGCAGCCTAGTAGCTGACAGTGACTTGCAGGGAGGCTAGTAGCTGACAGTGCCTTTGGCAGGGGAGGGCTAGTAGCTGACAAGTGCCTCATGCAGGGAGCGGGCTAGTAGCTGACAAGTTGCCTTGGAATGGGAGGCTAGTAGCTGATGATAGTGCCTTTGCAGGTGGGGGCTAGTAAGCTGACAGTTGCCTTTGCAGGGGAGGCAGTAGCTGACAGTGCCCTTGCGAGGAGGGCGAGTAGCTGACAGTGCCTTTGCAGGGGAGGCTAGTAGCTTGACGTGCCTTGCAGGGGAGGTCTGAGTAGCTGACGCAGTTGCCTTGGCGGAGGAGATAGTAGCTGAACGGCCTTTGAAGGGGATGTAGATAGGCTGACAGTGACTTTGCAGGGGGAGGCTAGTTAGTGCTGACAGTGCCTTGCGGACAAAAGAGGAAGTAGCTGACGTGCTTTGCAGAGGAGCGCTAGTAGTCTAGGCGTACCTGCACATAACACTGCGTTCCGCTTGCTTGTAATTATGGACCGCCCCTGAAAAAGGCACGGGGTAATATAAATATCAAATCAAAACCCCCTAAACGATATTCAGCACCAGAGCTCAAGTGCGACTAAGCTTCACGGTACGGTAAACGACACCTGGCTGCTTCAGCGCTTTTAGCCGCGCATCTAAAAGGGCCTATACAGGTCAACAGGATCCATCCGCTAGCAACCATATTCAGCACACCAAGCAATTTCACTAAGGATTCACCCGTTCTGTTACAACGCCAGAGCCATGTCCTAAGGGGAGCGCTGCTCCATAGTCGCCCCTAAAAGAGAGGTTACAATCCCACCCACCCTCCCGCCACCACAAAAACAAAAAAAAAAAAACAACAAACGGAAGAAAAAAGGGAGAGAACAAAAAAAACAAAAACAAAAAACATAAAAAAAAAAGAAAAAAAAAAGAAAAGAAAAGGAAAAAGAAACGAAAAAAACAAAAAAAAAGGAAAAAAAAAAAAAAAAGAAAAAAAAAAAAATAAAAGAAAACAAAAAAAAAAAAAGAAAAGAAAAAAAAAAAAAAAAAAAAAAAAAAAAACAAAAAAGAAAAAAAGAAAAAAAAAAAAAAGAGAAAAAAAAAAAAAAAAACCAAAAAAAAAACGAAAAAAAAAACACCCCCCACCCCCCCCCCCACCCCCCCCCCCCCCCCACGACCCCCCCCCCCCCCCCCCCCCCCGCCCCCCCCCACCCCCCCACCACCCCCCCCCCCCCCCCCCCACACTCCCCCACCTCCCCCCCATCCTCACAATACAAAAAACGCCTCTTGCTTGTACCGAGAAGGTACCAAGCTTCAAATACTTTTGGTTCATTCGCCAGATCTAAGACCGATACTCCTAGCCGCCCCTGCCACCGCTGCCAAGACAGGAGATGGCGATGCGTGGCACCTGTGGTGGCGAGTGGTCGGCGTCCTCCCCTGCAGCGTCGCTGGCATCTGGCTCCAGGGCCTCCTTGGTCCTGCTTGCCTGGGTAAGGTAATAGGGATCACGTAAGCATTTCTACTGCTGGCGAGTATCTATGTGGATACTACCCTCTGACACACCAAGTACAGACTGCGCGCCCTGGGCCTAGGCATTGTGGTGCTGATGTATCTTGTCTAATGAGGCGTGTGTAGTTGTCTTGAGTCTGTGGTACAGGGCCTGATGGTGGCCGAACAAAGTTTAAGTAGGCTGCTCCACAGTGAGGTAGCCACGTGGACACCCTTCCATCAGAGGCCACAAACAGCTGGTGCCGCCCTGTGGCACTAGGGCTTGCTGTCCCTGAGCTTATGTCGAGAGGGGCCGTGAGTCTGTTCTGTGTTCAGTTACGGGCTGATGTGCCAAAGAAGATAGTAGCTTTCCACCACACGGGGGAGGGTAGGCCATGTGGACCCTTCCCATCATGGGCCACATACAAGCTGGCGCACCCTTTGGCCATCCTCTTAAGCTTGTGTCTGAGCTTGCAAGGGTGTTTAGTTTGTCTTGTGTCACAGATCATGGGGCCAGCCTAGAGGCTGGAAGGGGTCAAGCGGCAGGTTTTCAGTTGCAGTTTTCAGAGTCTACGTTAATTGGTGAATGGAGGGTTGGTGGAGTTTTGAGGGGAAGAAGGTGTGGGTGGTTGGCGGGGGGGTGTGGGGGGGGAGGGAGGAGTGGCCACAGCCGAGGATGTTGACCACTGCCATGGCCCAGCATGCCACAGGTTAGCCAGGGGACAAATCACGCTTCGAGCCAAATCCAGCCATAGGGCGAATCTCGGAACAATGGGTTGGATTGGGTCTGCATACCTGGCCACTAACCCCTTTAAAATGGATATCCGGGGGCAAACCTACTAATTTGTTTAATTTTGTTTTTTCTGTTGGCCATAGCTGTCGCTATCCTGCAGGGTTCAGAGAAGCTTCGTGTTCAAGGATTCGCGCTCTAGTGTTAGAGTTGTTATTTTGCACAAGCTGATGTTGCTATTTTGTTGTCAAGGTCCTGTCGGCTGTAGCTGTCGCTAGCCTGCAGATATTCGAGAAGCTTTTCGATGAAGCATTGGAGCTGACGTTCTTGATTCCAGTGCTATTTAACTTTTCGCCCAATCTTGCTCACCACATGAACCCTTTGAATCCAGAGACAACGCCACATTTCGCCTGTTGGGATGGTGGTAGAGGCTGAGGGCCGGGAGACGAGGCAGGAGACCGTGCAACCGACTTACTATGACGCGGTGGGAAGATAAATTACATAGAAGGGACGAGCATATTAATACTCGTCAGGAAGATCTGAAAAATACATAATACGCTAGCGAAACTGGAATAAACTCATGACACCTCACAGTCAGATACAGCACACAATCAGATAAATGTCAGAGTGAAGGATGCGGGAAGGTGAATCATAGTACGACAGACTACGGGACAACGTGCTCTATAAATGAAATGAAATGAGAAGGTAATCCGAGGCGGTGGGTTAATTCAAAGCGCGCGCACTTTTGCGTTCTGATGCGGCTGACCTTTTGGACCCCCCTCTGCGCTTTAAGCGCAGTTTTTTTGTAACCCCTTGTGGGCGCTGCAAGCAATTTTTTGCGCTTTTTGCACTACAAAGCGCAGTTTTTTGTTTTCAACTGCGCTAAAGCGCAGTTGGCCAAGTTTGTGGCCATGCTTGAAGTACCCTGCATCCGAGTAGTAAGTCTGCCACTCTCAGGACCGTGAAAGTTAGGACCCACCACATGCAGATATAAGCCGGGGTGGGTACGGTGCGCAGTAGTACGTTCACCTAAAAGAGTCTTCCTTGTTAGAAGTGCTGTGATGCTCGGTTAGTCCTACTGCCAACCAGGTTGTATTTCCTTCTCTTGTCAACGTTTTACCCGGTCGGATTTCTAGAGGCCAGATAAGTACCAGGAACGACTCCAGGACGAAAGACCAAAGACCAAAGACCAAAGACCAAAGACCAAAGACCAAAGACCAAAGACCAAAGACCAAAGACC
>JACBWV010000839.1:487165-564665 GCA_013435795.1 Chlamydomonas sp. ICE-L
TGACCTCTGCAACCTAACAGAAGCTCAAGCCAGAATAGAAATGGACCCCAAGCCAGAACTGCATATGAAGATGTCCACTGTCCTATAGATGGACAAGGCCCCTGCACCCAGTCAGAACTCTCACATGTCCTCAGGTTTGACCAATGGCTCCCCTCAGCTACTTCCCCCTCCCCTGGTCAGCCCCTCACCCATGTCAACATGAACACCTACCCAGTCCAGTTCCTCAACAACTCTGGCCTCCCTAGAACCAGGCTAGGAACCCTGATCACCACCCTCAACAATTCCCCCTCTTCCCTTAGAGCCCTTAGCATCAGACCCAGACAGCCTTTACCCATCCTCATCAGCCAGTTCACCAGCCAGTTCCCCACTCTGCTAGCTTCTGAGCACCACAAATTCCCCAGTAGACACATGCATAGCAGCCCCTCCCCCGTCTATGGGCCTCTCCTCAGCCACATCAGCAGACTGCAGAGCATGGTCCAATCCTACCCCACCATATCTACAGTAGACAGGCCTACCCTACAGTGGGCCATCAGCCTGCAAGCAGCTATGGTCCAAGCCCATGCAAGAGTCCTGGCTACCTGGCCCAAAATGCTCATGCACCCCATCAGCTGTGCATACCCTGGAGGAAGAGTCATCTGTGTCAACAACCTGAGCATGCACTGGAACCCCATGGATTTCTGGTTCATCAACATGCTGGATACCCCCAGAATGTCTAAGAGGTCATTCTCCACTCTCTTAGACAAAATCCACCAGCAGCTGGGTCTGGATGGATCCTCACCATCTGGTACCTAAATCTTAACCTAGAGTTCTCTGTTTTTTTTTGCCTTAGCCTTGAACACTCTAGGATTTAGCTGTGTACTGCCTCATGTACCCATATCTGGCACTACCACGTGTATAGATATTGATTTTACTTCCTTAGACTCCAATGCTTACTGCAAGATTACTACAAGATTGCAAACTCTAATTTAGGATGCTCCCAAATTATGGGGGGAATAGCACAGACATCTTGTCTAAATCTTCCTTCTCCCTCTCCTAGCAGCTTCTCTGCCACTAGCCTGCAGTCTATCTGCAGTTTCCTCCCAGCTTCCTGGCAGCCTCCCTGCAACCTAGCCTGCAACCTATCTGCAGCTGCTTTCCAGCTTCCTAGCAGCCCCCCTGCAACCCAGCCAGCAGCCTATCTGCAGTCCCCTTTTAAGCTTTCTAGCTGCTCCTTTCACTAGCCTGCTGTACCCTTGTAGTTCTCCCTCCAAGGCCAGTTATCTCAAGTAGACTGACATTACTCTGAAGACGAGTTGCTAATTTGCCTTGCCCCCTTGATTCCTGTTCTGCATGATTTATTATTTACAGTTATCATATCAGCTATTAGCAATCCTCTCAGGCCTTATCAGTCTCTGCAGTATTATCCTTTTCTTATGCCCCTCAGTTAATTCCAGGAATTCTTGTGATCAAGAATACCTTGAATTGGGGGGGATGTTATTGTCCGTTACACCGGACACTGAGTTGCATAGTGCGCACCGGATCCTGATGGCTCCAGGACCCGTGTTGCCTGCCGCCAGGTCATAGGCTAGCTATGGCATGTACATGTCTGCGGGTTCCACCTGCTGACTTCCCTTTCTATATAGCCGCTTTTCAATCGATAGAGTAGTTACACAGTGAAGACTGAAGAGCAGATAGCTTATCATCGCAACTCGTGCGGCTATATAGAAAAGGAAGTCTCCAGGAAGATTCTGAAGACACGTGCAGGCCATAGCTAGCCTATGGCCTGGCGGCAGGCAACCCGGGTCCTGGAGCCACAGGACCACACGTGCGCTATGCCAACTCAGTGTCCGACGCAACAGACAATAACATCCCCCCCAATTCAAGGTATTCTTGGATACAAGAATTCCTGGAATTAGCTGAGGGGCATAAAGAAAACATAGGAGTATAGAGGCTGACAGGGCTATTTAGATATGCTAACGGCTGGCAGGAGAAGCTGTAAATAATAAATTATTTGGGCAGGGTCCAAGGGGGCACGGCACAGTAAGAGCAGGGATCTTCAGATCAATGTCAGTCTGCTAGGGTAGCAGAGGGCAGGGAGGCTGCAGTGTAAAAGCATAAGAGGGAACTAGATGGCATAAAGGACTGACTGGCCGTAAACAACTTCTTTAAGGTAGACGTCCCCCGCTGGCTCATGTAATCAATCCAGATGGAGAGATATGCTGAGGTACTTCCAATGTCATCTATAAGGTAGCATTAATTCAGAATCTGCAGACTAATACTATGGGGAAACTATGGGCTATACTGATGAGTCAGGGCTGCATAGGAGACAGGCTAAAGCACAAGAGAAGCTGCCAGGTAGCTGCCAGTGAATGCAGTGGGGCTGCTAGCCAGGATGGCTGTCAGACAGGGATGATTCCCCCCATAATTTGGGATTACCCTAAATTAGAGAATTTGCAGACATACTGTAGAAGCTAAGAGAGGGACACTAAAACAAAGGGACAGCAGTACATGGGGCAGTACAAAGCATCACATTAATCTTAGAGTGTTCATGGCTAAAACAAGAATGAGGAATAGACTATGGCATAGTTAGGTACCAGATGCTGGGTATCCATCAAGGTCCAGCTGGGTGTGGAGTTTCTGCAGGAGGATGGAGAAAGATTTTCTAGACATCCTTGGGGTGTCCAGCATGTTGATGAATGTGAAATCCATTGGGCTCCAGTGCATGCTGAGGTTGTTGACACATATGACTCTGCCCCCAGGATTCACACAGCTGATAGGGTGCATGAGCATCTTGGGCCAGGAAATCAGTACCCTTGCATGTGCTTGGACCATAGCTGCTTGTAGGCAAATGGCCCACTGAATGGTGGGCCTGTCAGCTGTGGAGACAGTGGGGTATATGTGGACCATGTGCTGCAATCTGTTGACATGCTTGAGGAGGGGTGCCACAGACTGAGGAGGGGCTGTTGTGCATCTGTCTGCTGGGGAACTTGAACATTTCAGCAGCTAAAAGGGCAGGGAACTTGATGGCTAGCTGGGCAATGAGGGTGGGGACAGGCTGTCTAGGTCTGATGCTAAAGGCTCTAAGGGAAGAAGGGGAATTGTTGAGGGTAGTCAGCAGGGTTCCAAACTTGGTTCTGGAGAGGCCAGAGTTGTTCAGGAAATGGACTGGGTAGGTGTTCATGTTGACATGAGTTAGGGGCTGATCAGGGGTGGGGGAAGTAGCTGAGGGAATCCACTGGTCAAATCTAAGGGCTTGGGAGAGCTCATGCTGGGTGCAGGACCCCTGTCCATCAACAGGAAATGGATTCTCATATGTGGTTCTGGCTTGGTCTAGCAGGAGGTCCATCTCTCTTCTGGCTTGTGCTTCTGTCAGGTTACAGAGCTCATCATGGGGAACAGTGGGGAGCTGCTGGGTAGGGGCTGTGGAGTAATCAGGGTCTGGGATGAAGTCATGGGAGGATGTGGTGTACAAGTCATCTTCCAGCAAGTCATCTTGGTGTGGTGAGAATTCCCCCCCATTGTCTGACTGGAGCAAGGAGGGTATGGTGGATTGAACAAGGTCAGGCATGTCATCCTTACCAATTGCTGGAACCAGGTCTGGTAGGCTGCTGGAGCTGCTGGCACTGTCTTGGGGGATGGTGCAACTGGCAGCAGAGTCATCATTGTAGTGGATTTGCTTGATCAGTTCTGGTTAAGTGACCATCATGATGACAAAGGGAAGGGGGTTACAGGGGTTTGGGGAAGTGGGAGGGTTCTTAGAGGTGCTAGTGATGTAGAGGCCATGCCTTTTAGGGCATAAGAGAATAGTCTTGGGGCCCTTGGCTGTGGGGAGGGAGAGGGTAGCAGCAACACTGGACGCATGGAATTGGAGGTTGGGGCAGAGTCTGTGTGCTGCATGCAGGCTGATGATGTTGACCGTGGTCAGGGGTGGGGCAAGGAGCACGTCGTGGAGTGTGATCAAAGATCCAAGGTGACCCCTGATGGTGGCTTTCTCCTTTCTGGAGGCAGAGTAGTGGTGATGCTCCAAGGTCAGCCAGGTGGAGACTAATAGGCTGGGGGAGATCCTGAATTTCATGCAAGATGGACGGGTTACTGGTGCAGTGGGAGTGGGCTGCACAGTCTAAAATCCATTCTGTCAGGAGGGCTGTCTGGAACTGAGCATGAGGTGTACTGGCAGCCTGATCCACATTTGCATCCTTATCATCATCATCATCAGAAGTGCCATCACTTGAAACTAGATCTGGCATAGACTCATCTCTTTTTATATGACAGGCATCAGAATCAGGTGTGGGTCCAGAGAAAGCAGTGTCATCCATGGGAGCATGTGTGTCAGACAGGGGTGTGGACTTGCCTCTTGAGTTAGCAAACTGGAGGGGCTGTGGTTCATCAGTAGTCAAGGCCATGAAGTTGTGCTCATCCTCATTGTCTGTGTTGGACTGGGAGGTGGAACAGTCATCATCTGCAACATGGGCATGCCCACGTCTATCACGGCGGCTCTTGGGGTCTCTGGCAGATGCTCTGCTGTCTCTCCTAGGTGACTTGGATTTGCTGGAGGACCTCCTGGCTGCATCCTTGGGGGGTGATGGGGATCCCCGACGTGCAGATGTGGATGAGAACAGAGGGGGCCTGTACTTCAGTTCTGTGGAGGGACTGGTGCAAGTTATTGAGTTGTGCCCAAAACCATTGCAGTTCCAGCAGGTCATCTGGGTAGATGGGAGACGGTCCTTCCTTGGGCGGCCGTGGAAAGCAGCAGCTGCCATGTGCTCAGTCTCTTCTGGGGAGATAGTAGAGTCAGAGATTTGGTTTGAGACTTGGTACCTGATGATTTGAGTATGGAAGGAGGCAAAGTCAGGGCAGACAGAGTTGTGGAAGGAGAACCTGAATCTATTGTATTCTGGACGAGGTGCAAGTCTTTGGACAATTATGCTGAGGAATGCAGGGATGGAAGTGTTGCTGACCCCATTCACTTGGGGAAGCAAGGTATAGAGTTCATAGCTGCGAGAGAGGTACATTTGTAGTGGCTCAGTGGCGGTCATGCTGAGGTTATACATGGATCTCACTGCCCCTGTTTCCACGTCAGAGTTCCGTTCTCCATATGTGAGTTTGAGGAACCTGTAGGCTTTAGCAGCAACGGTAGTGTTAGCAAGGACGGCCTGTTGGATAGGTTCGGAGCAGTGTTTGAGGATCTCATTCAGGGCAACAGCATTCTTTACCATGTTGATGGGGTAGGAAACAGCACGAGCCGCAATAACTGCGGTAGCGTGGTCCACATTCGGATAATGAGACTCCTCCAGCGGGTATCCGTCGGCATCTGCTGGCTCATCGGCGGGGGCAACGGCCTTCGCTGCCTCAATGGCAACGGAGATGCACCCAGGGTGGGACCTGAGGTGACGGATGAGGAAGGGTCCAAACTTGTGCCATGGGACAGCAGGCGTGCCGTCGAAGATGAGTGCAGGGGGCTTGGCTGGAGTCGCCATGTTGTTTGTCGCGGCGCTGGGGTCTTGAGGTCTTGGTCTTCACACCGGGTTAATAAACCGGCCTGTGGGTAACCCGGGTGTGAAGCTTGTCGGGCTTCAGTCTTGGGTGTGCGGTTCGGAGGTAGTGGTGAGGGAGTGTTGGCAACAAAAGGGGAACCAAATGGGTCCTGTTGGTCTGTAATGGTGGAGATAGGAGCAGGAAGGGGGGGAGGGGGGGGGGGGGGGGGGGGGGGGGTCGTCGATGGTGTGCAGGGTTGATACTCCGTGGCACAAGCAATTTTTAAGGGATTGCGCAACGCTGTGTGTGATCTGATGAGTGTGCAACTCACGTCGAAGATCTACTCAGACTCCTGGACTGCGTCTACGTTTCGTCTGTGATGGATGGTAGAGACAACGGGAGAGTTGTGTGGGCAGTAGGCGAGGCAGCGCAGGTTAGATTTCTCACGTGAATACGTAGACAATCCAAGGCCAAAAGCAGTACTCAAGCCGTCGAGCTAGTCTGAGGGAAAACTGTCACCTTGTGCAGGGCTGAAGATCCACTTGGCACGGGCGCAGGGGCGCTGTCTGCGGGTAGCGGTCGGGCCGATAATTAACCTTTCAATCGATAGAGTAGTTACACAGTGAAGACTGAAGAGCAGATAGCTTAACATCGCAACTCGTGCGGCTATATAGAAAAGGAAGTCTCCAGGAAGATTTTGAAGACACGTGCAGGCCATAGCTAGCCTATGGCCTGGCGGCAGGCAACCCGGGTCCTGGAGCCACAGGACCACGCGTGCGCTATGCCAACTCAGTGTCCGACGCAACGGACAATAACACCGCTCCTGTCGGCCTCTTTATCATCTTCTACTTCAGTCTTCACTGTGTAACTACTCTATCGATTGAAACTCATCTCTGCTATCCGTAATAACCCTATCATGATTCAAGCTTTAGGTTCCACTAACCATCATAATTACACCAACACAGATATTATCGACTCCTGGCTCGAATCATGGGGCTGGGAAAACATTGATTCGCTAGATACCATCTCTACCTCCAAGCTCTATCGAGGCATCTTCCCCCATTACCCCCCTAGATTTATCCATCAATGGAATTATATTCTTCTAGATGAACATAGACAACTCACTCACAATTGGTTTAAATTCATCTGGAAACTTTCTGTCCCACGGAAAATGAAAGACATGCTTTATTCCTTACTCATCAATAACTCTCTACCCACTATTTGCAAAGTTACACACACAACTAATCACCTTTTGTTATTGACTGATTTATATATCAGTCTCTGATATGAGTCGGCATAATGCACACCGGTACCTTTCCCTCCTGGTACCGTGTTGCCTGCCGCCAGGCCACAGGCTAGCTGTGGCCTGCACGTGACTGCAGTACCCTGCAGTACACATCTCTTTTCTATATGATTGCGCCTGTTGCGCTTAATAGTATCTTCTCCTCTATCGAGCCTATGACGTTGTAACAATCTTACATTAACAGGTTATGTGTGCCATCTTTAGACGCTAACAAAGAACAGCCGCTGATTTCCGCGTTCGGAATCAATTCCCCTCTGACTAGTCGAAGGCCCGAGTTTTAACTAAGCACCTGGACTCCCTGTGCGGATCCTACTTCCCGCTGCTCCGCCTGCCGCTTCCTACCAAGAATCCTTGGATCTGCCACTGCGTCCTACGACTGGAGCAAGCAAGAGCGACCACTAGTCACCGAAATCTATGAAGTGAGTATAGGACGACGCCCTCACCGAGACCCACACAGCGCTGTATTGATCTCAGACTATCAATTTGCTTACGACCCCAGCTTAAGAGAAGCTCCTGTCATCGAACATTGCCGCTTGGCAAAGTTCACCCCCCCGGTAATCCGCTGGATCCCTTTGGATCGCCGATTCCCACAAGCACTCCATCCCCCCTTCCCCTGCCCCGCCCTCGTAACTCCCCATATTCCAACACTCCGACCTCTCCATGCAACCTTCCCGTATTTTCACTGGTAACAACCTCTACACCTGCTGGCGCTGCGCCAGGGTGCATATACTCCTCGACCTCAAGTCCGATAGGGACACCATTGCCATCGCCTTCGACTGCCAACAGGCGGTGGTCGCTGGCGAGCCCGCTGACTCTGATGGTTACCCTGCTGAAGACATTACTTACCCTGTTGTTGCGGGTGCTGATCCAGCTGTTCCGGCTCGTGGTGTCCCCACCAGGATCACCAGGATCTCCACCTGGAAGAACAACAAGGCCTTCAAGATGATCATAGATCGGGTGTCGGACGCAATCCAGGCGGCCATTCATGCTAACACAGATATGGCCACTAAAGCCTTCAGGTTTCTGGACTCCCTATACTCTGAGGAAGGCAGCAGGCTAGAGCACACCACCATGACTTGCCTATTTGCTGTACGTATGACTACCACTGAATCCCTGCAGACATACCTCTCTAGGGCAGCTGACATGTATTCCCAAATCCCCAAGATTCAAGGTACTCCCACCGTTTCTGCCAGCACCTTTCTCAACTCTGTTGTCAAAGGACTGAACTCTCGCCCTGAGTATGATGGATACATCAACCAATTCAACCCCACAGCAATCACCACATTTGCTGCACTCCAAAGTGCCATCTTCAACTGGTGCCTCGTGAAACAAGTTGACCCTGCACCATCCCCAGAAGAGGCTGAAATGGCTGCTGCAGCATACAGAGCCAGGAGACCATTCAACAGTAGGAACCTCCCTATCAGAGACAGGATTAGCTCCTACAGGAAGATGACCTGCTGGAACTGTGGAGGAATAGGCCATAGCTCCAGAGATTGCACCAGTGAGGACACTGACCTGGCCTTCAAACCAGCTGACTCAGATGAAGCTGACCACGGATCTAAGTCACCTCCCAAGCAGAGATCAGGAGATGAAAAGGACTCTGACGACAAGAAGACTCACAAGAAGACCAGTGACAGGAGGCAGCAACGCCCCAGGAGATACCAAAGCAGGGGACGCCATGCCCATGTTGCTGATGGTGATCAGTCCACCTCAACCTCCGACTCTGACAGTGAGGGTGAAGAGCACAATTTCCTGTCCCTGGCACTGGATGAAGACAACCTCCAACCCATGAGATTTGCTACACCAACCAGAGGCAAGTCTGTTTCTTTTTCCTTGCCACATGACCCCCTGGCTGATACAGCATTCTTTGGACGTATAAGTGCTGATGATGAATGCACTATAGAAGATGATGGAGAAGTTTTCCAGGCAGCACTGCAGACAGAATGGATCATAGATACTGCAGCACACTTTCATGCAACAAGTAACATCTCCCATCTGCATGACATTCAGGACCTTCCACAGCCTATTAGGCTGCAGCTGGCAGATCAAGACTCTCCACCTTTCTTCTGCAAGCAGATAGGGAAGGCCAAGATCCAGGGCCATGGCAGAACTCTGATCATCCTGAACAGTGTACTCCTTGCTGACTGCAACATGCCCAACATCATTAGCATTAATGCAGCCACCAACCTGTGCCCAGACCTCCAAGTACACCTGTCAAAGACCCAAGCCATCCTCTCCATTCCAAGACCATCTGGTACCAAACTGCTCCTCTCATGCCCCAAAAGGCATGGACTCTACCTCACCCAAACTTCCCCAGTCACTACCAGTAATCCCTCTGTGGGCCCTCCCATTGCCTACATCATGATGGTTACCAAGACTCCATAAACTCACACTGGCTCTGAGACAGGGCAGTACCCACCCACTCATGAGACTTCCCCCAGTAGAGCTGATCAAGACTGCCAGGATCCCCCCTCTACTTCTACTCCATCTGCACCCCACACTGACCTTGAGATAGGGCAGTACCCACCCACTCATGTGGAGGCAGACCAAGACCTCCAGGATCCCCCCTCTACTTCTGCACCATCTGCACCCCACACTGACCTTGAGATAGGGCAGTACCCACCCACTCATGTGGAGGCAGACCAAGACCTCCAGGACCATCCCCCTCCTTTCTGCCAGTACCATACCCCCCCCACTGCAGACAACTTTGAAGAATCTGACAGTGATACTGACAGTGATGACATGCCAGAGCTCATCCCTCAGGAGGCTTACAAACAGCAGGATGACCCTGGACTAGGAGTAGATACCACTCCATCTCTTCCACAACATCTGGACACCCTAACCCTACAACAAGCCAGAGCAGAGATGGAACTCCTCAGTGATCAGATCAGGACCAACTATGAGGAATATGATGGCCCCATAGATGGGGATGGACCACTCAAGCCATCTGATCTGGACACAGCAACTACCTGGGACCATTGGATATTGAACAACAGGTCACCAGACATTGGACTACCACTGGGAGAAGTCAACCAGAATGTCAACCACATCCACTTCTCCAACAACTCCAGGCTTAACCTCACAAGATTTGGATGCACCCTACACCACCTGAACAGCAGGCCTTCTTCACCAGCCTTCAACATCAAGCCCAGGCCTCCACTGCCCCAACTCATCACAGCTTTCACCAGCAGGTTCCCTACCCTGCTGACTTCTGAAAAGGAACAGTTCCCACACAGGTCAATGCACAAGGTGCCATCTGATGCCTATAGCCCCATCATCAAGCACAATGGCAGGCTTCAGCAAATGGTGCAAGCCTACCCTACTGTTTCCACCACAGCCAGACCTACTCTACAGTGGGCCATTTGCCTTCAGGCTGCCATGACCAGTGCACATGCTTATGCACTATCATTTCGACCAAAGATGATCATGGACCCCAAGAGCTGTGCCCACCCTGGAGGAAAAGTGCTGTGTGTCAACCACCTTAGCATGAACTGGAGCCCCATGGACTTCACCTTTATCAACATCCTTGCCCCCCCCAGCCTGGCCCCCAAGTCGTTTGATCAGTTCTTTTCCCAGATCTGTCTCCAGCTTGACCTTGATGGTTTCCCCAGCAAGCCAGGCACCTAAGCAGCCACAAACATTGCTCCCAATCTGATGTATTAGACTTGAACATTCTAGAATTTATTAGATGAACTGTCACCTGTACTGCCACATGTACTTTCACAGGCTGCACCCTTTTAAATTTAGGACTATCCTAGTCTCTTCCTGATGTCTGTGCTTTAATTCAGGCTCACCACATGTGGCTCACCCAAATTATGGGGGGACTAGTCCAGACATCCTGTCAAAGACAAATCCTCTAGTCTCGAATCATGCAACTCTCGTAACAAAGGTTATCTCCACAAGCTTTCACCAAGCCTGGAATTCCCTTAACCAGTCCCTCTGCAGCCTCTCTGCCATGTATCCTGCAGCACTTTTGCAGTATTTAGTACAGTCCCACAAGCAGCCTATCTGCCCTAGCCTGCAGCCTATCCGCAGTTCCCTTTCAGCTTCCCAGCAGCCTCCCTGCTACATAGCCTGCAGCCTATCTGCAGTTTCCTACCCTAGCCAGCTACCCCAGTAGACTGACATTTCTCTGTGACTCCTGCTAAAGTGATTTCTCCCTTTCAGCCACTAGAAATCCCCCAAAGTCTCCCTAGCTTTAATATTTTTATTTCCTTATGCCCCTCAGTTAATTCCAGGAATTCTTGAGCTCAAGAATACCTTGAATTGGGGGGGATGTTATTGACTGATTTATATATCAGTCTCTGAGTCGGCATAATGCACACCGGTACCTTTCCCTCCTGGTACCGTGTTGCCTGCCGCCAGGCCACGCACAGGCTAGCTGTGGCCTTCACGTGACTGCAGTACCCTGCAGTACACATCTCTTTTCTATATGATTGCGCCTGTTCCGCTTAATAGTATCTTCTCCTCTATCGAGCCTATGCCGTTACATTACATTACATTACATTACATTACATTACATTACATTACATTACATTACATTACATTACATTACATTACATTACATTACATTACATTACATTACATTACATTACATTACATTACATTACATTACATTACATTACATTATATTACATTATATTACATTACATTACATTACATGTTAAAGTCTACTTGACACCGCGAGGGTGTATGAGACTCTGTGCTTTAAACAAAAAGAAAAAGCACCCACAAAGCAAAAAAACCCCATTACATCAGGGGTGTGTCGAGGACAAACAAACCAAACTCCCAACCACCGTTTTGGTGGCGTAGGTATTAAACCCCCTAGAGCAGGACCCAGATCTCAACCACTTACAGTGGCGGAGGTAAGAAGCTAACAAATGAGAAGTCACAAGAAGAAAAAAAGGGATAATAAATTACGGTGCCACTAAGCAGTCCAGGGCTTCCTGTCTTGCTCTTCTACAAGTAGAAAGATAGTCGGCTAGGTTGCTCCAAAAAGACTTAGTGCCATTTCCATTCATAAAGGTTCTGAATGTGGAATCGCAGAATTCCACATTCCAAACGGTTAAGTCAGTATCCTCATGGACATGCCTATAAATAGCCGTTGTAACAATCTTACATTAATTCCTTTGCCCTACGTGCTTACAGTCCACTGACACTATCCCACACATCCTATTTGAATGCCCGTATGCCCAATCCCTCTGGAAATGGGCTTGCTCAGTTAACACCCGTTGGAAACCCAACGCTAGATTCTCTAATTTCACATTCCAATTATGGATCCATAAACTCCTGTCCAAATCTGACACCCTTGAATGGATCTTTTGGTCCATTCCTGTCTTCAAAACTCTTTGGCTTGCTCGCTGTTCCAAACTTTATTCGGATACGATATTTTCTTTCAATGAATTATGCTCTCGTTGCATATCTCAATGGCTCTCATCAGCCTTGGTTATGGCCAAAGAATATGGCCCAGAAATGTTTGCACCCAATATCATGATTCACCCTTCATCCCACTCCATCACCTGGAATGGCCCTTCTTTCAACCAACCTCTTTCTTTCCCCATCTCAGGCCAATCTTCATCCCTCTAAGCAAGTTGTTTACAGCTTTATAGCAACGCTTTCATTAGTTTCTTTGGTACCCAGTAATCCTCGATAACACTACCCTATCAAGGGGTATTTTTTTCGTCATACTGCTGAGTACCATCCCCTTGTACCTCTTTCCTGGTAGCCCTCGACAATACTGCTCTATCGGGCAGCTCGCCGGGGATATCTTGGTTGCCCTCGACAACACTGCTCTATCGGGCAGCTCGCCGAGGTACTGCCAATTACCACCTTGTTTTCAGTTTCTATCACTTTTTTGTTCCGTCCTGCCCTACGTTCTACGACTGGCAGCAGTGACTTCCTGCCAAGTCCTTTGACCCAAGCCAGCTAGGGCTACGTACCGGCACCGCCCGGCATTGCCCTAGTGTTGTGCCCTCCCAAGTCCTGCCATCTGGTTTGCAGGACTGCTTAGCTTGCAGTCCTCGACACCACTGCCCTATCAGGGGGCAGCGTCGCCGATGTACTGCTAAGTACCGCTAGTTGTGTTCAGTTGTTTTCACTGTCTTCTGCTCATTGTAACAATTTCTTCTCCAAAACCCAATTTCCAAAGTCCAAAGACCAAGTTCCAATGTCGCAGGTTGGCTGCCACTACCGGTAGTGTACAAGGCGCTTTCATTTCCGTTCAGCAATATTGCGTTTACAACACAGCCCAAGACCCCCAAGAAGACCGATATAGAAACGCGTATTGTAAAGCCTAACGCAACGTTTCACTTTCCGGAGTCTGGGAGACGGGAAGAGCAGTAGAGATAATAGCTTCTTACAGCAGTTGGATAAGTCATCAGGCGGGAGGAGCCGGCTGATGAGGAAGATGGCAGCAGTACATCAGGGTACTGTGCCGGCTATGTGCGTGCCCTATATATCTATCTAGCAGAGGCACTACAGTAGGCGCGGCAGGGAGGGGGACCTGCGCGCTCTAACTCTAGTGAATCCTGGAACACCGGATAAACACAACGGTCTGCAGTCTGCAGTCCTAAACCATAGGTTGCATGTACACGTTGATCTTCGCACAGTCCAGAACGCTCATTTATGTCCGCACAGCGCCCGGCCATAGATGTAGCCTGCGCTTAGGCGTGCATGCCTGATGTTGTAATATATTTAGGGCTGTTAATCAAGCTTTGTATCGTACGATCGGGAGGAGGAGAAGAAAAATATCACTCCCCTCCCTCCGCCTAAAAACCTTGGGACTAGCTTCCCCCCCCCCCCCCCCCCCCCCCCCCCCCCCCCACTCTCTAAATATAAATACCCGTTAAAAATGGATATGGATTCTGGGGGGTTACAATATGGCGCGCACAATGGCATCCTCGGAATCCCCACATATGGATTGTGTGATAGCCAAAAACCAGTTCTGCACCCCTTCACCTTTGCAGGGGGCGGCTAGACACGTTGCCCAAGTAGCGTAGTCACCCATCCCCCCCCCCCCCCCCCCCCCCCCCCCCCCCCAACACACACACACTCACTCTGCCACACACACATTCACCCATACCCCCAGTCCCCCACATTACCCACCCATTCACCCATTCCCCCACCCACATTACCCACCCATTCGCCCACCCATACCCATCCATGGAACCCACCCACCCATTCACCCACCCATGCCCACCCACTCATACTCACCCACCCACATTATCCACCCTTGCACACACCCATACACCACCCTGGATCTTAAGTGGTGCCTTATGAACTGCCCTTGTCAACAAACACTCAATGGTGGTCTCAGAATATCATTTGGAGGTTTGAGTGTACAGATATGTTTTCTGTTCTCCAATCCCTACGAGATGAGTGTACAGATATGTTTTCTGTTCTCCAATCCCTACGGAAAAACTCCTCCCCCGGGGTAGATGGTATCCCTGCAGAATGGTACAGATTTGCTTCCCATGAAGCCAACTCCCGATTTGTACAAGCTATGACTAACCTGTTTAATCTCATCTGGAAGACTTCTTACCCTAGCCAATGGGCTGCAGCTGCCTTGGTACCCGTACCCAAATCCAAAGGCAGTGTGTATGACAAGGACAACTATCGAGGTCTTGCGGTGAGCAACTCCATAGGAAAGATCTTCTCCCTTTGCATGCTACGTAGACTAGATGATTGGTCAGAAGAATTCAACCTCAGAGCCGCTGGCCAATATGGATTTAGAAGTGGTAGGGGTACTGCAGATGCATCATTCATTCTTAACCATATTGTAGATAAATATAGAGAAAAGAAAAAACCACTCTTTGTGGCTTTTGTTGATTTCAAGAAGGCTTATGATTGGGTCAACAGAGACTTGCTATGGGATTGCTTAGCAAGGCTAGGAGTCAAGGACCCCTATCTCAGTATTCTGAAGTCCATGTATATTCATGTTGTTTTCCAAGTTCGCCTACATGGGGACATTGGATCCTCCTTTCCATCCCTTGTAGGAGTTAAACAAGGAGACCCCCTATCCCCACTCCTATTCGGTCTGTTCATTGATAGAATTGAATCGTTCCTCCAATCCAAGCTCCCAAATGTAGGGGCTGAGCTTAGGGGAAAGATTCTGCAACTGTTACTTTATGCTGATGACCTAGCTATAATGGCAGAATCCCCGGCAGATATGCAAGCGATGCTTGACTGTCTGAGAGATTTCTGTGAGGCTACTAAGATGGCTGTGAATATAAAGAAAACTGAGATTGTCGTTTTCAACAAGCAATTCTGTGATGAGGCCCGCATGGATCCTGATTACAAATTTGTCTATGATGGAGCACAACTTTCTACAAAGTTATCTTTTATCTACTTGGGATCCCTCTTTGTGGATGGTGACTCAAGCAATCGTGCAAAAGCTGCTTTTTCTAGGATGCTCACTAAGGCCCAAAAGGCACACCACATGCTCCGTAGGCGATGCCATACTATGGAGATATACAATATTGATATTCTCACCCACCTGTTTGATTCTCTTGTACGACCTATCCTGAATTTTGGCTGTGAGGTGTGGGCTCCTTCTATTCTGAACAACACACTTATCTCAAATGACCATGCTTGTGAGAAATGGCATAGAGGTATACTTAAACAAATGTTGGGTGTTTGCCAATCTACTACATCTAATATTATCATGGAAGAGCTGGGTAGAAACCCCGTTGTGTTTTGCTTGGCTTAAACAAGCTTTGCGCTTCTGGAACAAGACCATACATAAAGAACCTGAGGATCTCATTAGAATGGCTCTTGAGGAATCTTTTGACTCCAACACTGGCTGGGTTCATGACTTGCGTTGTGCTCTCCACAAGCTAGGATCCAGTAAAAACATCAACATTTTGGAGGCTGTCGATGTCAAAGGTATTATGTCTAAAGTTTTTGAGTCATGGAGGTTTAAGTACCCAAGTGACACCAATGCAGTTAGAGACATCCCTGATGAGAGAAGGGTTGGCTTTAAACGCCTCCGATACCAAAAATGGTTCGCAGCCAACAGCAATGATGAGAATGGCTTGATTCCCTTTACATCCGCCTTACATAAGCAGGATCAGATTCGTTCTATAGCACAGTTTAGAATGGGTTCCCATTGGCTGAACACAGAAAGAATGAGGGTGGTGGATAGAGCACACATCCCTCGCTCAATGAGACACTGTCAAATGTGTGGGTTCCAAAAACCTGAGGATGAAATGCATATGTTTGAGTGCCCTTTTTATAATGATATTCGCCTCCGCTACCAGAAGCTGTTTACAGATATTTATAGGCATGTCCATGAGGATACCAACTTAACCGTATGGAATGTGGAATTCTGCGATTCCACATTCAGAACCTTTATGAATGGAAATGGCACTAAGTCTTTTTGGAGCAACCTAGCCGACTATCTTTCTACTTGTAGAAGAGCAAGACAGGAAGCCCTGGACTGCTTAGTGGCACCGTAATTTATCATCCCTTTTTTTCTTCTTCTTGTGACTTCTCATTTGTTAGCTTCTTACCTCCGCCACTGTAAGTGGTTGAGATCTGGGTCCGGCTCTAAGGGGTTTAATACCTACGCCACCAAAACGGTGGTTGGGAGTTTGGTTTGTTTGTCCTCGACACACCCCTGATGTAATGGGGTTTTTTGCTTTGTGGGTGCTTTTTCTTTTTGTTTAAAGCACAGAGTCTCATACACCCTCGCGGTGTCAAGTAGACTTTAACATGTAATGTAATGTAATGTAATGTAGATAGCAAACAACCTGAGGGCTTGCCCCCCCCCCCCCCCCCCCCCCCCCCCCCCCCCCCCCACCACCACCACCACCACACACATACACGCACACAAATGAGGTGCTCAGAAAGACCTGAAAAAGGCCACGAATCAATTTCAGCCATTATAGCCCCATTCTCAGAATAAATTGATCTGGAGAAGTAAATCTCCGGAGGCCTGGTATGGTGTGGGCTCCGAAAACGACTGTGGTACATGAGGAAAAAGTGGTGTCCGATTGGTGAATGTATTGGGTCACATGCGTCATACACCACACCTGGGGTCCTCCTGGGAGGAGATATGACAAGGGGATTAAGGGGATCGATAAGAGGTGGGCAAGATGGAAAAGGGGCTCTAAGAAAATCAAATTTGTACGCGAGGCGATGAATCACTTGAGAAGGGCGAGCGACCACCAGTCCATCCCACCCCGCATCCTCGCATCCCACCCCAGACCACCATCAACCATCCAACTAGGATCCAACTAGGATCCAAGATCCTATCATTGATGACGTCGGTGCACTGCAACCGATTCAACCGACTGGTACTGCGGAGACCTTGTCCGCGCCCCCCGAAAGTAGCACTACAACTGCTGCACCGTTGCCCGTTTGGTGCGAGTGCCACATTTTATTTTCACCATCCTGCGTGCCTCGGGGTTGCAACTCTCTCCCTTTTGCGAATCGTGCGCGTTCCGTAATTCATCTGCCCCTTTTTTAATTATCCTAGTCGAGTCAGCCATGCTGCCGCGCCGTTGCCTACCGCCCGTCACCAGCCTCTCTTCTAGGCGTTCCTCCTTGCACGTTTGCGCGAATCCTAAGTCCGAGGCGCGCTTAGGAGTTGGCAATGGCAAGGTGAGACGGATTCATACGAATACATGCCCATGTACTGCTACCTAAGGCACAACCCCCTGATGCGAAGGGACGGAAACAAATGCCAAGCTAATTATCGCAAGATGGAAAGTGGTGCACACGCACCCTCATTGCCCAGTCCTTACGTGAGGCGAAGCTTCTTGGCTTCCCGGGCTCTCATGTGGTAGTTATCATATCCACGCCCGACCTCATGCCTCCCACGGATGCGTAAATATACATCCCATCGAGGTGCCCGCGTGCACGCCCCTGAAAATCTCGCATGCTATTGAAAAGCAGCTCACTGAGCCCTAAGGTCGACTCGACCCTCATGCTACCTCGGAGCAAGCGGAGAAACGGTTGGTGCCGGGCACAGGCATCCCAATCTTTTCCCGTCCCTCCCCTGGTTCCAACACGATCATGCCCACGTATTTGAGTATCATCGCCCTCCCCTGGTTCGTGTGCGCTCAGCGTTACTCCTTCCCCACCCCACCCTACCCCACAGACCCACACACCCGTCCTCCACCCACATACCGGGCTTGGGTGTCCCATCCAGCTACTCAGTTAAATTCACCAGGATGCGGGACATCCTCGCCACCCATCGGTATCATGCTGCGAGCCTCTTCGTTGCTGTCCCACCCACTCACCCATGCACCCCCGATGTTCCTTCACACAAAGACACACACACCTGAATCCACGCCAATTGTCGCCGTCTTGCGTTCTGCCCGTCATTCCCCACTCACCCGCACTTACCTCACCAATATTGCGTTCACCTGACCAACATTGCATCCCCCCCCCTCCCCCCCGCCCACGTGTACAACCTCACCACGCCACTCCCCTGTAACCTCGCACCCCACGTAAGCCCTGCCTACCTTCCCATGCTACCAATCTACCATCTCCAATTCCGTACAGCACCCCGCCTCAACTTCACAAATGCGATCGGTTGCAGGCGGTTCATAACCGACTCCCCTCCGGGCCAGGTCAGCATCAGCATCAGCGGCCGACCGGTGCAGTGCATTGTCGGGCGGCAGAAACAGAGGCGGAGGCAGAGAGGAAGGCCCCCCCCAGCCCCCCCAGCCCCCCCAGCCCCATCTCTCCAGAAGGGAATGACTCCCAAGGCAGCCCCCATGAATCTGCTGCCCCCTCCCCTCAGCCCCCTCGTCAGGGCCCCAAGGGCATGGGCCCAACCCACACACCCTTGCCCTTGCAAGCCAAGGACATAGCCGAGGTCGAGTTGGAGAGGAAGAGGGAGAGGGAGAGGGAAGGTCCTGAGTGCACGGGCCCAAGCGACTCACCCCTCTCCCCACCGCTCCCCAATAGCAAATCCCCCGAAACCGCCACCGACCCTGCTCCCCCCTCCCCACAGGGGGGGGCCAAGCCCCCCCTACCTCGACCTCCCAACCGGGGCAAGGGCAAAGGGGACAAGCAGCCCATGCCCTTGGACGGATTTCTCGGTAACAAGGGAGCCAGCTTTACCACTGAGAAAAAAAGTGGCGTGCAGCTGATGGCAGGCTACCTGGCTTTCTCAGGTAGGAGGAAGTTAGTCACCACTTACCTAAACCGTAAACCCACCTAGACCCTAAACTCTTAACCTTAAAACCACCTTACATCTTCCACCTTGGAATCAAAATCTTAACCACTAGACCACTAAACCCTAAATCTTAAAGCCTAACCCCCACTAAACTTAAGTGGGGGCTAACTATTCCCCCCACCGCTTTCTCACGACTGACAGGCACCTTAGCATTGGGCACCTATATAATATAACATAATATGATATAATACATACTATATTTAGCATATCATATAATTTAATATGGGCCTACCTTGCTTTCTCATGACTGACAGGCACCTAAGCATTGGGCACTTATATAATGTAACATTAAATAATTTATATGATATAATACATGATATATATATATCATATCAGATCATATGATTTAATATGGGCCTATCTTGCTTTCTCACGACTGACAGGAACCTCAGCAGTGGGCACGTATATAATGTAACATAAAATAATATAATATGTACTATATTTAGCATATCATATAATTTAATATGGGCCTACCTTGCTTTCTCATGACTGACAGGCACCTTAGCAGTGGGCACCTATATAATATGACATAAAATAATTTATATGATATAATACATTATATATATATCATAGCATATAATTTAATATGGGCCGATCTTGCTTTCTCATGACTGACAGGCACCTTAGCAGTGGGCACCAACCTAATATAACATAATAGAATATATACAATATTTAGTATATCATATAATTTAAAATGGGCCTACCTTGCTTTCTCATGACTGACAGGCACCTTAGCAGTGGGCACCAACCTAATATAACATAATATAATGTATACTATATTCAGTATATCATATAATTTAATATGGGCCTACCTTGCTTTCTCATGACTGACAGGCACCTTAGCAGTGGGCACCAATCTAATATAACATAACATAATATAATATATACTATATTTCGTATATCATATAATTTAATATGGGCCTACCTTGCTTTCTCGTGACTGACAGGCACCTTAGCAGTGGGCTCCTATATAATACAATATAATACAATATAATACAGCATAATGTAAGTAATATAATATATTATAATATGGGCCTATCTTGCTTTCCTAGGTCTGGCAAGCACCTAAGCAGTGGGCACCAAAACAATATACTATAAAAAAACTAGATATAATACATATATCAAATAATACAATTTGATATGGGCCTATCTTTCTTTCTCAGGTCTGACAGGCACCTTAGCAGTGGGCACCAACATAATATAACATAATATAGTATATACTATATTTAGTATATCATATAATTTAATATGGGCCTATCTTTCTTTCTCAGGTCTGACAGGCACCTTAGCAGTGGGTGCTGCCCTGTTGGCCAAGTTCGACCTCTTCTCTCTGTTCCACTGGGAAGACACGACACAGCTACAGTTTGCATTGGCTGCCATCCTGCCCCTCCAGGTAACGGCCTTTAAAAGGTAGAAAAACGCTGTCAAAACATTTTAGAAATGTAAAAAACGTGTGAATGTAAATTTTGAAAGGAATGTTTGAAAATGTTAAAACGTTGAAAAAACGTGTAAAACCGCTATAAAACCGATATAAAACCTGAGGAGGCCTTGAATGCCAAAGCGAGTAAGACCCACTTTCAGATTTTTAAAACAAATCCCTGGTCCATTCCATGATTACCATGTTCACTCATTACTGTGGTTAATCATGCGGGGCTGAATTTAATGACATATTAATGTTACATTTTGCAGGTGGTTGGCTCCAGTGCAAGCAAACAGGCTGGCCTCCCCAATCCCTAGCCTCACAAATAGGCGTACCATTTATTTGTTGTTTTTATGTATTTATTTATTGATTGATTAATTGATTGATTTATGTATGTATTTATTATTATTTATTATTTATTTATTTATTTATTTATTTATTTATTTATTTATTTATTTATAATCGCAGGTGATGAACGCCCTCATCATGGGGCCTTCCTACTCAACCTGGACACTACCCAAGCTGACCGCACCTAACCCGGACCCTGTCGCTGGGGAGGGCAGCCAGGGCAACAAAGCACTACAGGCTACCAGTGGGGTTGCTGAGGGTAGCCAGGACGCGGGCAACACCAACACCAGCAGCAGCAACAGCAACACCAGCAGCACTAGTAGTAGCAACACCAGCAGCATCACCAGCAGCAACAGCAGTGCAGGAGGGGAGGCTGCGGTCGCAAGGGGGGAACTTACCACCACTCAGCTGGACAGCAGCAGCAGTACCAGCAGCGGCAGCAGTGGCAGTGAGGGAGTGAAGGAAGAGGAGGGTAGTGTCCTGCCATCTGGAATACCAGCATCTGCATGGGGCAAGAAGCCGACCCCTGTCCCCTTCACTAAGACTGTGAAGAGCGCACTGCACATAGCACAGGTGATTAAGATGTTGGCTTGTGTGTGTATGTGCATGTGTGTGTGTTTGTGGCGCAAAATGCACATAGCACAGGTGATACACAGGATGGTTGGACTGGATGGTATTTGTGGGTGGGTGGGTGGGTGGGTGGGGGGGTAGTGTCCTGCTATCCTGGGTCCCAGCATCTGCATGGGGCAAGAAGCCGACCCCTGTCTTTTTCACAAAGACTGTGAAGAGCGCACTGCACATTGCACAGGTGATACACAGGATGGTTGGACTGGATGGTATTTGTGTGTGGGTGGGTGTGTGGGTGGGTGGGGGGGTAGTGTCCTGCTATCCGGGGTCTCAGCATCTGCATGGGGCAAGAAGCCGACCCCTGTCTTTTTCACAAAGACTGTGAAGAGCACACTGCACGTAGCACAGGTGATACACAGGATGGTGGGACTGGATGGTATTTGTGTGTGTAGTGTGGGTGTGAGGGGGGTGGGGGGCGTGTCCTAATATCTGGGATCCCAGCATGAGCATGGGGAAACATGAGGGTGGGACAGGAGGGTGGTGTGTGTGTGCATGTGTGGGTTTGGGTGTGGTGGGGGTATTTGTGTGGGTGGGTGGTGGGGGTGGGATAGTGTCCCGCTATCCGGCATCCCAGCATCTGTGTGGGGCAAGAAGCCGACCCCTGTCTCTTTCACGAAGACTGTGAAGAGTGCACTGCACATAGCACAGGTGATTAAGATGTTGGCTTGTGTTTGTTTGTGCATGTGCGTGTTCATGTGTGTTTGGCTGGCAAACCACATAGCCCAGGTGATTCATGTGTTGGCTTGTGTGTGTCTGTGCATGCGTGTGTGTGTGTGTTGCGCACACTGCACATAGCACAGGAGAGTAACATTTTGGCTTGTGTGTGTATGTGCATGTGTGTGTTTGTGGCGCAAAATGCACATAGCACAGGTGATAGACAGGATGGTAGGACAGGATGGTAGTTGTGTGTGTAGTGTGTGTGTGAGAGTGGTGGTGGTGGTGGTGGTGTGTGTGGGGGGGTAGTGTCCCTCTATCTGGGGTCCCAGCATCATATGTTGGTTTGTGTGTGTATGTGCATTTGTGTGTGTTTATGTGTGTTCGGCTAGCTCACAACATAGCACAGGTGATAGACATGTTGGCTTGTGTGTGTATGTGCAGGTGTGTGTTTAATGTGTGTGGCTGGCAAACCACTAAGCACAGGTGATTCACGTGTTGGCTTGTGTGTGTGTATGTGCATGTGTGTGTGTCAATGTGTGTGTGGCTGGCAAACCACATGGCACAGGTGATTCACGTGTTCGCTTGTGTGTGTGTATGTGCATGTGTGTGTCAATGTGTGTGTGGCTTGCAAACCATATAGCACAGGTGATTCACGAGTTTGCTCGTGTTTGTGTATGCATGTGTGTTTGTATGTGTGTGTATGCATGTGCATGCTTATGTGTGTGTATGTATGTGTGTGTTTGTGGCACACACTGCTCATAGCACAGTTGATACACACGATGGTGGGACAGGAGATTAGTTGTGTGTTGGGGGTGTTTGGGAGTGAGGTAGTATGGTGTGTGTTGGGTGTGTGTGTGTGCATGTGTGAATGTGTGGGGGGCGGTCACACAAACAGAAAACAGGGTAACCCTGGGGGCTCCCGCCCCCCAGAAGGGGGGGCTCCGCCAACGAATAATACAAATGAATACTAATGATCATATTTCCCACTGTTGCAGGGCCACTACGTTGCCAACAACCCCACGGGGGATGTCAACTTTGGGCTGGAGTGCGTAGCAGCTTCAGTAAGCAGCCTGGCGTCTGAGTTGCTCTACAGAGGAGTTGCCATCTCACTCCTGGCTCGCTGGATGCGTGATAGGTGGGTGGGTGGTGGGATGGGGTGGTGCGTGGCGGGATGGGGATGGGGTGGGGGTTGCCAACAACCCCACCAGGGACGTCAACTTTGGGCTTGAGTGCGTAGCAGCTTCATGAAGCAGCCTGGCGTCTGAGTTGCTCTACAAGGGAGTTGCCATCTCACTCCTGGCTCGCTGGTGGATGCGTGGTAGGTGGGTGGTGGCGGGATGGGGTGGGTGTGGTGGGATGGGGGTGTGGTGTGGTGGCATGGGGATGGTGGGGTGGGGTGGGGATGGCGGGATAGGGTTGGGGTGGTAGCGGGATGGGGGTGGTGGGATGGTGTGGGGGTGGCAGGATGGTGTGTGTGTGTGTGGGGGGGGGGGGGGGGGGGGGGGGTACCATGTGTAGGTGGTGGTGGTGGTTACGTTCGTGGTGGGGATGGTGGTGGTGGGGATGGGTGGTGAAGTTGTTGGGGGTACCATGCATACGTGTAGATGGTGGGTGGTGGTGAAGTTGTTGTTGGTGGTGAAAGTTGTGGTGGTGGTGGGAGTGGGGGGGGGATGTTTGTGTGTGTATTCGTGTGTATGGGGGGGGGGTACCATGTGTAGGTGGTGGTGGTTAAGGTTGCGTTGGCGATGGTGGTGGTGGTGGGTGCCCCCCCATCCATTTTAATGGTCTCCAACCAATCCTGTCTGGGTTATACAAGGCAGCAGCAGGTGATATGGTGGATGTGGCGGGCATTAACTTATCACGTACATTTTGTTTTACTTATTTACTTATCTCTTACTCACTTATTTATTTATTTATTTGTTTATTTATTTTATTTATTTATTTATTTATTTATTTATTTATTTATTTATTTATTTATTTATTTATTTATTTATTTATTTACAGTCCCTTACCTATATCCCCTTAAGGTTCTACGAGGCGGGAGCTGAGGATTTGGTGGATGTGGTAGGCATCAACATGCTTAATTAGTTTTCACACCGGCAATCTGTCCCTATGTACGTTTTTTTTATGTATTTATTTATTTACAGTCCTTAACCTATATCTCCTCCAGGTTCTACGAAGCAGGAGCAGATGATATGGTGGATGTGGCAGGCATCACATAATCATTTATTTACTTGCTTGCTTGCTTGCTTGCTTGCTTGCTTGCTTGCTTGCTTGCTTGCTTGCTTGCTTGCTTGCTTGCTTGCCTACTCACTTACTGTCCCTAATCTATTTGTCCTCCAGGTTCTACCAGGTAATATGGTGGATGTGGCGGGCATGACCTTTTTTCATTCAACACGCGCGCGCACACACACACACACACACACACACACACACACGTATACATATGCATTTATCCAAATTTAATGATTTTATTTAAGTTTTAAATTTTAACGGTCTCCAACCAATCCCCTCCAGGTTCTACGAGGCAGGAGCAGAGGATTTGGTGGATGTGGCGGGCATCAGCTTGAGCACTAGTGACGCAGCTCTGTGGTCCGCCGGTGCACTAGTCAGCCTTGCTGTGTCTGCCCTAGTAGTCAAGAGGGTGAGTGTGTGTGTGGTGTGCGTTATGAGCATGAGAACTAGTGACTCAACTCTATGGTGTCAACTCTGTGGTCAACTCTGTGGTGCAGAAATGAGCCTTGCTGTGTCTGCCCTAGTAGTCAAGAGGGTGAGAGTGTGTGTGGTGTGTGTTATGAGCATGGGAACTAGTGACAGGGCACTGCGATGCGCTGTGGCACTAGTCAGCCTTGCTGTGTCTGCCCTAGTGGCCAAGAGGGTGAGCTTGTGTATTATGAGCATGAGCACTAGTGAGTAGTGCCGCTGCTCTGTGGTCTGCCGGTGCACTAGTCAGTCTTCCTGTGTCTGCCCTAGTAGTCAAGAGGGTGAGTGTGTGTGAGGTACTGTGGCGTGTGTTATGAGCACTAGTGACTCGACTCTGTGGTGTGCTGGTGCAGAAATGAGCCTGTGTCTTCCTGTGTCTGCCCTAGTAGTTAAGAGGGTGAATGTGTGTTTGGTGTGTGTATTTTGGTCATTTTGATGCCCTCTCGTGCGCACACCCAACCCCAAATGTGGTTATTTGAGTGCGCACACCCAACCCCAAATGTGGTTATTTGAGTGCGCACACCCAACCCCAATTGTGGTTATTTGAGTGACTACTAGATTAATCAATCCCACCACAAACACGAACACACACATAGGCATACAAACACAAACACACATACGCACACAAGCAAAAGCACACATACATACATACATACATACATAGATACATACATACATACATACATACATACATACATACATACACACAGAAACAAATACACGCACACACTTACCCACCCACCCACCCACTACATCGCACCCCACACACATCACACACTTCACTCACCCCACCCATGACATCCCACCACCCTAGTCCTAATCACACCCACCCTACCCAACCACTCCATCCCTACCCCCTAGTCCTACTCACACCCACCCACCCCAATCACTCTATCCCACCCCCCTAGTCCCACCCCACCCGATACCACCCCATACCACTCCCCAGGCAGTTTGCCCCAACTACTCCATCCCACCCCTAGTCGTTATCACACCCCAACCACCCCAACCACCCCAACCAATCCACCCCATACCACTCCCAAGGAAGTTCGCCCCAAACACTCCATCCCACCCCCCTAGTCATTATCACACCCCACCCACCCCACCCGATACCACCCCATAACACTCCCCAGGCAGTTCGCCCCAAACACCCCATCCCACCCTTCTTGTCCTTATCACACCCCACCCACCGCATACCACTTCCCAGGCAGTTCGCCCCAACTACTCCATCCCACCCTTCTTGTCCTTATCACACCCCACCCACCGCATACCACTTCCCAGGCAGTTCGCCCCAACTACTCCATCCCACCCTTCTTATCCTTATCACACCCCACCCACCGCATACCACTTCCCAGGCAGTTCGCCCCAACTACTCCATCGCACCCTTCTTATCCTTATCACACCCCACCCACCGCATACCACTTCCCAGGCAGTTCGCCCCAACTACTCTTTCCCACCCTTCTTATCCTTATCACACCCCACCTACCGCATACCACCTCCCAGGCAGTTTGCCCCAACTACTCCATCGCACCCTTCTTATCCTTATCACACCCCACCCACCACATACCACTTCCCAGGCAGTTCGCCCCAACTACTCCATCCCACCCTTCTTATCCTTATCACACCCCACCCACCGCATACCACTTCCCAGGCAGTTCGCCCCAACTACTCCATCCCACCCTTCTTGTCCTTATCACACCCCACCCACCGCATACCACTTCCCAGGCAGTTCGCCCCAACTACTCCATCCCACCCTTCTTATCCTTATCACACCCCACCTACCGCATACCACTTCCCAGGCAGTTCGCCCCAACTACTCCATCCCACCCTTCTTGTCCTTATCACACCCCACCCACCGCATACCACTCCTTAGGCAGTTCGCACCCACCACTCCATCCCACCGCCCTAGTCCTTATCACACCCCACCCACCGCATACCACTTCCCAGGCAGTTCGCTCCCACCACTCCATCCCACCGCCCTAGTCCTTATCACACCCCACCCACCCCATACCACCCCCCAGGCAGTTCGCCCCACCCGCCGCACGGCCGTCGCCGTGCTCGATCTTCGCAAAGGCTCCAAGAGCCCTGTCCTAAGACCCCTAGAAGACCCCACCACCCCCACCCGCAACAAGAGACAGCCCCCCCCCTCGCCCTCCTCCGCCTCGGCCACGGCTCCAGGCTTCCCCTCTCTTCTCCCCGAGACCTCCAAGTCCCTGCTGGCCACAATGTCAGCTGCGACCTTCATCCAGGGCAGCCGGAACTTAACACAGACCTTTCTGCTGAATTTCATCTTCGTGGCCACGGGGGGCAACCTGGCTGCCTCGTACTCTGCCAACCTAATCAACCAAATATTGTTCAGCTTGATGCAACGCACTGCAAAGAAGCGAATGGACAAGGTGAGCCTTTTGTTATGTTATTTTTATTATTATTAATATTCTTCTTATTATTATTATTATTATTATTATTATTATTATTATTACTATTACTATTACTATTATTATGATTGGTATTATTATTATTATTATTGTGTTATTATTATGGGTTGGAATCGGCGACCTTCATCCAGGGGGGCCGGAACCTAACACACAGCTTTCTGCTCAACTTCATCTTTGTGGCTACGGGGGGCAACCTGGCTGCCTCCTACACTGTTAGCCTAATCAACCAAATATTGTTCAGCTTGATGCAACGCACTGCTAAGAAGAGAATGGACAAGGTAACACACAGGGGAGGTAGCATGCAAGGATGGCAGCGGGAGGGGGGGGGGGGGGGGGGGGGGGGGGGGAGTGAGTTTGTATGTATGGAGGATGGAGGGGAGGAAAGGGAAGGGGAGGGAGGGCAACCTGGATGCCTTCTACACTGTTAGCCTAATCAACCAAATATTGTTCAGCTTAATGCAACGTACTGCTAAGAAGAGAATGGACAAGGTGACCCACAGGGGAGGTAGCATGCATGTTTGGAGGAAGGGGGGGGAGGGGGAGGAGAGAAGTATGTACGTATGGAGGAGGGAGGGAAGGAAAGGGAAGGGGAGGGAGGGGACTAGTATTTATGGATGGAGGAGGGAAGGGACTAGTTTTCATGGATGGAGGAGGGAGGGAAGGAAAGGGAAGGGGAGGGAGGGCAACCTGGATGCCTCCTACACTGCTAACCTACTCAACCAAGTATTGTCCAGCTTGATGCAACGTACTGCTAAGAAGAGAATGGACAAGGTGACCCACAGGGGAGGTTGCATGCATGTTTAGAGGAAGGGGGGGAGGGGAAGGGGAATAGTATAGATAGATGGAGGGGATGGGGAGGAAAGGGAAGGGGGGGGAGCCGCATACTTTCAAACCCTATAGCCTATACCCTATAGCCTATAGCCTTATTTTACCTATTACAACTTATATTAACCCTATAGCCTATACCCTATAGCCTATTCCTATAGCCTATAGCCTATACCCTATAGCCTACTCCTATAGCCTATACTATTAACCCTATAGCCTTATTTTACCTGTTACAACTTCTCACTCCATTCCACCCATCCTGTACTGCAGCGTACCGCCTCCTTAGCTGCTGAGCTAGCAGAGTTCTCAAAGATCTTAAGAAAGTCCTCGGCCATGAAAGCGGCTGCCACCTCCTCCACCTCCACTTCTCCCACCTCCTCGCCCACAACAACGTCCTCTACCACCACCTCCTCCATACCCTCACCAGACGCCGCCAGCCTGTCATCTTCCTCCACCTCCACTGTCCCTACACCAACCACCACTGCCTCTGCCAGCTCAGCTGCCTCATCCGATGACCTGGCGCCCAGCACCACCGCTGCCTCATCAGATGACCTGACGCCCACCACTGCCGCTGCTAGCAACACCCTGGAGGCTGTACCCCTGGATGACAGCCTGGCAGGCAGCTCAGGGCCGAAGGAGACCCTGGACCCTATTGCAGCCAACACGAGAATGGGACGAGCCCTTAGCAGCCTGGACCTCTTGGTTCCCGAGACCAAAGCAGCCAAGTAGTCAGCTACTAGCTACTAACTACAATTAACAGCCTGGACCTCTCAGAACCCCAAACCAATGCAGCCCCGATTAGTCAGTTACTAGCTACAAGTAATAGCCTGGACCTGTTGGTTCCTGAAGCCAAAGCAGCCAAGTATTCAGCTACTAGCTACAATTAATAACCTGCAACTCTTAGTACCCAAAACCAAAGCAGCCTCAAGAAGTTAGCTGCTAACTACTAGCTACAATTTATAGCCTGGACCTTTTGGTAATTGAAACCAAAGCAGCCAAGTAGTCAGCTACTAGCTACCAGCTAAAATTTGATAGCCTGCAGCTCTTGGTCCCCCAAAACAAAGCAGCCAAAATGTCAGCTACTAGCTACTAGCTACAAGTTGATAGCCTGGACCTCTTGGTACCCGAACCAAAAGCAGCCAAGTAGTCAGCTACTAGCTATTAGCTGCGATTAATAGCCTGGACCTCATGGGATCCAAAACCAAAGCAGCCAGGTAGTCAGCTACTAGCTACTAGCTACACGTTGATAGCCTGCACCTCTTGGTACCCCAAATCAAAGCAGCCAAGTAGTCAGCTATCATCTACTAGCTACAAGTTGATAGCCTGCACCTCTTGGTACCCCAAAACAAAGCAACCAAGTAGTCAGCTACTAGCTACTAGCTATAATAAATAGCCTGCACCTCTTGGTACCCGAAACAAAAGCAGCCAAGTAGTCAGCTACAAGCTACTAGCAACAATTAATAGCTTGGACCTCTTGGTACCCGAGACCAAAGCAGCCAAGTAGTCAGCTACTAGCTACAAGCACCCACAGTACCCATAGCCTGCACCTCTTGGTGCCCAAAACCAAAGCAGCCTAGTTAGCTACCAACTACTAGCTGCATACACCCACAGTGCCTGAAGCCAAGGCACCTGTGCAAGATGTACATGCGACCGTTCAGCTACACGAGCTCGGCTTGTTTGCTACTAGCCACAAACGTCCACAGTGCCTGGAGCCAAGGCAGCCATGTAAGTTTCGACCCACCTGCACAAGATGTACATGCAACTGTTCAGCTACACCAGCTCGGCTTGTCAGCTACTAGCTACAAACGCCCACCGTACCCAAAACTGCAGCAGCCATGTAGGTTTGGGTACATGCAACTGTTCAGCTACACCATCTCTGCTTGTCAGCCACTATCTACTAGCTACACAGCAGTTAAGTTGGTTTCAGCCCACCTGTGCAAGATGTACATGCAGCTGTTCAGCTACACCAGCCCAGCTTGTCAGCTACTAGCTACACAGCAGCCAAGTAGGTTTCAACCCACCTGCATGTTAATGTGAAAGGCGGTTGGAAAAGGTGTGGAGATTGAACACATATGTTGGATGGTGCTATACACATGTTGGAATGTAGCAGTATATATGTAGCAATACACACTTCAGAAACGGTGTAGAGGTTGAACACAGATGTTGGATGGTGCAATACACGTGTTGGAAGGTGGCAGTACATATGTGGCAATACACACTTTGGAGGTGGAACGTACATGGAGGAATACATATGTTGGATGGTGCAGTACATATGTTCGAATTTGGCAATACATATGTGGCAGTCCCACTTTGGAGGTTGAGCTTCCCAGGTTGAATGCACATGGAGCAATGCATATGTTGGAATTTGGCAATACAGATGTGGCAGCATACACTTTGGAGGATGAGCTTCCGTGGTTGAATGCACATGGTGCAATGCATATGTTGGAATTTGGCAATACATACGTGGCAGCACACACTTTGAAGGATGAGCTTCCATGGTTGAATGCACATGGTGCAATGCATATGTTGGAATTTGGCAATACATATGTGGCAATACACACTTTGGAGGTTGAGATTACGTGGTTGAATGCACATGGTGCAATGCATATGTTGGAATTTGGCAATACATATGTGGCAATACACACTTCGGAGGTTGAGCTTCCGTGGTTGAATGCACATGGTGCAATACAAATGTTGTATGGTGGAATGCATTTGTCGAATGGTGGAATGCACACTTTGGAGGTTGAGTGTACATGGTGCAATGCAAATGTTGCAAAACACATGTACTGAAATTTTGGCAGGACAGAAGCGTTACCTGAATAGGATGAACATGTTGAAATGTGCATGTCAATTTTCGCGAGGTTCATGATGCGGTACTAGGCACTGTACCATCAAGCTAGGATGTACATTATGATTGTGCATGGATGAAAAACAAAATAAGTGAAAAATATGCCTTATTACGAGGTGTGAGGTTGAGGGGGCCAGCCTGTTAGCTTGCACTGGGCCAACCACCAAGCACCTCACAATACATCAACAAACAGTGCTCCTTATTACGAGGTGTGAGGTTGAGGGGGCCAGCCTATTTGCTTGCACTGGGGCCAACCACCAACTTTGGGTGGATGACATGGACAGACAGCCTGTGATCCTGTTTCGGCAAATGGCTCGATGGTAGAGCTCGTTGAAACAAGGTGTGGTTCAAATCCATGCGTGCGCTTTCTTGTTCGCAGTCGCTGTCAACGGCCATGGTAGCTTTGTCCAGTCAAGTAGCAGCTCGTTCCCTACCGCTCTAAGACGGGGCTCCCCTAATACCACGCCCCACCAGGTGTTATGAAATTGAAATTGAAATCGTTACATCCGTGTAATGCAGACACTCACAAGATATTAAAGACACCACAGCGTATGCCCCACCAGGTGTATTATGGCTTGATTGCATGGCCAGACAGCCGTCAGACTGTTCTCCATCAACGGGTTGAGTGAACATATAATTTTAATTATAATTGTATAATTACAATTTCACTGTAGCACAAACTCAGTGCCCCTTTTGGTGTTCACTTCATCTGTGCCTTCTCCTTTTAAGCCCCTCCTGTCACTTTTGGACTAGTCCCAATTGGTTGCATCTCATGCAGCAGAGTCCTCCCGAAATACCCTGTTGGGGACCAGGGGGCAACCAAGGGGGTACACCCTTAGCGGTCCCTACCTCTCTGGCCGGGTACCATGGGGAACAGTTGAACTGAGCTACACCCAAATACTTCAGCAGTTCTGGACAGCAGCTCCTCTAGCCTATTTGGCCTACCCCTGGATCGTAACAACATCCTTAGGTAGTGTCTGTTTGGTACCGTCCAGGTTCAGTCAATTAGACCACAGGGTCATGTCCAACCTTGGATACGTAGCTACTAGCTACAAAGGCTGCAGGGACGTGCCCAGCCTCGAATAGTAAGCTACTAGCTACAAAGGCCACATTGACGTGCCCAACCTCGAATAATTAGGTAGGGTCATGAATTAATATGTGAAAACCCTTTTGATGAGGTGTGAGGTTGACGGGGCCAGCCTGTTCACTTACACTGGGGCCTACCAGGGTGCTACATGACGCGCGCTATTGCGCTATAGCACGCAAGGTTTAGGAGCCCGGCTGCACGAATCACGCAATTTTTTTAACCCCCACTGGGCGCAGTGCGCAGATTCCGTTTTCAGTTCTGAGTCAAAAGCGCAACCCCAGGGGAGGCAGTGGCGTCAGAAGGGCGACACAAAATGACAAAATGTAGGACTCTGGGGCCAACCACCTGGGGCTTTTGGGAGGCCAACCACCTGGGGTTTGGGGGGGGCCAACCACCTGGGGTTTTTGGGGGGCCAACCACCTGGGGCTTTTGGGGGGCCAACCACCTGGGGCCAACCACCAAGGCTTCTGTAGGTAGTTTCAACACTTCGTTACCACACCAGGGCACTACATTTTGTTAAATTTGTCAGCTCTTCATAGTGCAATAAGAGCAAAAACTGCGCGCTACGCCCCCAGGGGGTTGAAAAACTGCTCAAAGCGCGCAGTGGGGCTCAAAAGCGTGCATGAAATCGCGCTGCTGCGGGCGCTTCATAGCACCCTGGCATTGTGAAATAAACATGGGCTTCTTCTAGCCTACATAACTTGGAATTGAATTGAACTGTTACATGGTTTCCAGCCGACATTATGCCGCTCACTGTCTTCCAATTATAATTTGAATTTGAATCGTTGCACGGTTTTTCAGCCAACTCTGGGCTGCTCACTGTCTTCCGATTATAATTTGGGTTTGAATTTGAATTGTTGCATGGTTTTCCAGCCAACAATGTGCTGCTCACAGTCTTCCAATTTCAAGTTGAATTTGAATTTGAATTGTTGCAAGGTTTGCCAGCTAGCAATGTGCTGGTCATTGTCTTCTTATTACAAGTTGAATTTGAATTGTAGCATGGTTTGCCAGCCAAAAATGTGCTGCTCACTGTCTTATAATTCTAAGTAAATACCTGAGCCTGTGGGCTGGCTGAAAGATGCTACAGACTGTTTTTACTTGGGGGGTATGTGTGTGGCAAGGTGGGTGGGTGGGGGGGCTGGTGGGTAGGTGGGTGGATAGTTAGGTGGGTATGTACGTGGCTAGGTGGGTGGGCAGGTGGGTGTGGGTGGGTGAGAATGTGTGTGTGTGTGGTGGTGGTGGTGGATTTGGTGGATTGTATTGTCACATGTTTTTTCAGCCAACTCTGGGCTGCTCACCGTCTTTCAATTCCAAGTCCCCTCATGCGATACCCCCAGAAAGCAAGGAGTTTCACAACCGGAACTCGGACCATCTGTGTGTTGTACTTCTATTCTTTCTTACTTCTGATGACGTATTGAAATTGACATACGAAATTGAAATTGAATTACGTCTGATGACGTAACTATTGCAAATGACCCCTTGCAAAGAACAAGAATCTTGATTCCAGTGCTACTTAACTTTTCGCTAAATGCTCGCTGCATGAATCCTTTGAATCCAGAGACAACGCCACAGGGTTCCTGTTGGTAAGGTGGTTGAAACTGAGGGCGGGGAGACGAGGCAGGAGGCCTAGCAGCCGACTTAATAATTAATCAATTTTTACAAGGTTTTATAGTCAAGTTTGGCGTCTAACCGCCTGCACATTGCTGCAAATAATTACCCCCTGTGCGAGAACCACGGAAAACAGGGATTTCTAGTGCACATGACGGAGTACAGATTCGAACTGCGGACTTCTCCGGTTGTGGTGACCATTTAAATCCTTACACAACTCGGGACCCCTTGCAAAGAAGAAGAAAATAATAATTGTTACATGGTTATATATGCCGGCAGTTGGGAGTTTAACCGTCTGCATAATACAATACCCCCCCTGTGCAAATTCCTCGGGAACCATAGAGTGTGCTCGGGTTCGAACTGGTACCGTATGTAACAAATTAAATCAAATTAAAGAGCAGATGTGGGCTGCAATTAAATTTAAATCATGAACAGAGGTGGGCTGGCCCTTGAGCGCTCCGGGAGCAAGCTTCAGAGGCGTCGCTGGGCACCATAGAGTGTGCTTCTTGGATGTCTAATAGCTCCAGCAGGGCATACGGGAGGGTCCCCTGGACACGACGCCCCACCAGGCGTTATCATGTATTTACTAGCTCGAGCGCTGCGTGTTGTACGAGGTCAAAACAATTCAAACCTGTGTACAGCCAAGTAATGCTCGAGCGCTGCGTGTTGTACGAGGTAAAAATAACTCAAACCTGTGTACCGCCAAGTACTGCTCGAGCCCTGCGTGTTGTACGAGGTAAAAACAATTCAAACCTGTGTACAGCCAAGTACTGCTCGAGCGCTGCGTGTTGTACGAGGTAAAATAATTCAAACCTGTGTACAACCAAGTACTATAATTACCGTAACTTGGCTGCACTGGACTTAGGTTCGAGCATAAACGGTTTGGCAAAGGGTCGTTTGCTAAACCGTTTGCGACTACTTAATCTGGATACTGTAATTTCGAACCAAAGAATCAAGTACAACACAGTAAAGAAGCATAATAAGGAGGAAAAATAAGAAAGTACAGCATTATAAAGAAGCAAAATAATGTAGTAAAGCTTAGTGAGGAAGCAAATAATAGAGTAAAGCATGCTAAACAAGCAAATCCTGTAGTGAGAAATTGCAAATGACTCAAAGCAATCTAGAAAAGCTCACATGAGGAGCAGGGTACTACTTCTTGCCAAATTGGTCAGCGCTTTAAGCGCACAAATGTCAAATTGGTCTGCGCTTTTCAGTGCAAAAAGCGCAAAAACTGCGCGCTGCGCCCACAGGGAGTTGAAAAAATTAAATGCGCAGGGGGGCTCAAAAAGGCAGCGCGGCACCGCGCTGCCGCACGCGCTTATTAGTACCCTGATAAGGAGAAGGAGGTCAAGATCCTAGTGGGTACAGCACTACAGTGTATTGCTTTTCATTTCAGCCACAAGCAGCAGCTTCTAGGCAGCTCCCACTCTCTAAATTGACCGTAGCTACCGGTCTCTTACAGAGAGAGAAGGGGGGGAGGTGGATAAAGGGATGGATAGAGGTGAAGATATGCACCAGTACCTAGTGACTGGGCCGACCTCCAAGATGTCAACAGCACAGGAAAGCTGGTTGTGTCAGCTTCAAGGTGCACTAGGTTGAATCAAGATTGGCTGACTGGCCAGTTATGGAATCTGCTTACAAGCTACTGCTCATAGCGGAAAAGACAGTGTACACCGCAATGGTAATTTTCAAGGTGCCACACTCCCGCCCCCTCGATCTCGCCAAGTTGCATAGCTTTCCTTTTCAGCTCTGAGCAACAGCTTCTAGACCGCTCCTCAGACTGGCTTTTCAGCTCTGAGCAACAGCTTCTAGGCAGCTCCTCTGACTGGCTTTTCAGCTCTGAACAACAGCTTCTAGGCAGCTCCTCTGACTGGCTTTTCAGCTCTGAACAACAGCTTCTAGGCAGCTCCTCTGACTGGCTTTTCAGCTCTGAGCAACAGCTTTTAGGCAGCTCCTCTGACTGGCTTTTCAGCTCTGAGCAACAGCTTCTAGGCAGCTCCTCTGACTAGCTTTTCAGCTCTGAACAACAGCTTCTAGGCAGCTCCTCTGACTGGCTTTTCAGCTCTGAGCAACAGCTTTTAGGCAGCTCCTCTGACTAGCTTTTCAGCTCTGAGCATCAGCTTCTAGGCAGCTCCTCTGACTGACTTTTCAGCTATGAGCAACCACGTCTACCCAGCTTCTTAGACTGGCTTTTCAGCTCTGAGCAACAGCTTCTAGGCAGCTCCTCTAACTGGCTTTTCATCCAAGCCTAATGCAACCTAGTGCACCTTGAAGCTGATACAATCTGCTGTCCAGAACTGCTAACACATTTGGATGTAGCTCAGTGGCTGGATCAATGAGCTGCTAAGAAGGTACTGCTCATGGCAGACAAGAAAAGCTATGCTATGGTGTACACAGCTATGGTTTTCAGGTGCCACACTCCCGCCCCCTCGACCTGGTCAAGTCAAGTACTCCCAACGCAATCATCATCGTTTACATGCCTAGTAACTCCCTGTCAGCCGGGGTGAGGCTGCAGCGCTGGTAGGAGGATCGCTTTGCTTTGGGGCTCTTGGCCTTTGGGATCTTGGCTACAGGGCTGACCAGGTCCATGGGCATGGGGGTGGGGTCAATGGAACTGTTGCTCCTTCGTGAGATTGAGCCAAGGCTGGTGTTCATTCCAGTGACAGAAAGGCTCATCTGGATGGCGGCTTGCATGATGGAGCCAGTGGGGACTGAAGGGGAGGCGAAGGTTTGGTGAGACCTGTGTACAGTGGGGAGCAGCAGAGTGTTAGTTTCTTTCGGGCACTTGGTTGGTGAGTTGGCTAGGCGTCTGTCTGATCTCTGGCCTGGTCAGATGGTCGAATTGTTAATACCACTGCTTACAACATTCGGTGGGTTAGCTAGGTGTGATTGAGCACAGGGGTGGGGTCAATGGTGCAGTTGCTCCTGTATGAGATTGAGCCAAGGCTGGCATCCATTCCAGCGACAGAGAGGTACATATGCATGATTGAGCCCGAGGAGAACAAAGGGGAGGTGAGGGATTGGTGAAACCTGTGTACAGAGGGGTGCTGCAGAGAGTAAGTGTCTTGGACAAGTGTTGGGCGAGTTAGGTGTGATTCTGTGTCAGACTTGTAGCCATCACCTTAGAACGAATGGAGCTTTTTTGTCCTCAACCTGGATGTACTTGTTTGACTGTCTCCTCAGCACAAAGGAGGGAGTATGTGCCTAGTAGGCTACCCCTAGACTGTCACATACATACATATGCGAACATGAAGGCACACATAAGAACCCATCACCTTAGAACGAATGGAGCTGTGTTGTCTTCAACCTGGATGTACTTGTTTTACTGTCTCCTCGGGACAAATGAGGGAGTACATGCCTAGTAGGCTACCCCTAGACTGCAACATGCACACACATGCGTTTGCAGGCACACATCGTGTGTGTTTACAGTCTGGCATATGTATGTTGTTACAGTCCAGGGGTAGGCCAAATACGCTACACGGTTGGGGCAGGTCAAACTTCCTACACGGTTGAATAAGTCCCTTTAGCCTATATATACTATATATAGCCTATAGCCTATACATAGTGGTTAATTGTCCCATCAACCCGTTTTTTAAGCCGTTTTATTTATCAGTTATCAACCCGATTATCGGTTCAACCCGTTTATCGGTTATCAACCCGTTTTTAAGCCGTTTTATTTATCAGTTATCAACCCGTTTATCAGTTATCAACCCGTTTTTAAGCCGTTTTAAAGCCGTTTTAAAGCCATCAACCCGTTTTAAAGAGGTTAGAAGAGGGTCGCGAGTCCTCCCCAAAGGGAAGACTTGGAGTTTGCTTTTTTGCAACCATTTTCAGTATGTGTTTTTACAGTCTAGCCCAGATGAACCTCTTGCCTCCTGGAAAATGGATCTGTGTTGATCTCAACCTTGGTGGACTTGTTTGACAGCCTGCTCCACAGAAATGAGGGAGTCAGGGAGTATGTGCCTAGAAGGCTCCTTCTGGACTGTAACAGGCACATAAATGAAAGTGTGCAGGCACTCATAGTGGTTAATTGGCCCATCAACCCTTTTCTAACCTGGAAGGGGTTAAAAGAGGGTCGCGAGCCCTTCCTAAAGGGGAGGACTTGGAGTTTGCTTTTTTGCAGCCATTTTCAGTACGTGTTTTTACTGTCTAGCCCAGATGAACCTCTCACCTTCTGTAAAATGGATCTGTGTTGACCTCAACCTTGGTGGACTTGTTTGACAGCCTGGCAAATGGATCTGTGTTGACCTTAACCTTGGTGGACTTGTCTGACAGCCTGGCAAATGGATCTGTGTTGACCTCAACCTTGGTGGACTTGTCTGACAGCCTGGCAAATGGATCTGTGTTGACCTCAACCTTGGTGGACTTGTTTGGCAGCCTCCTCAACATAAGTGGGCTGCCCTTGGGCGCAGGGGGGGGAGGACATAATCGCTGATGTAAGGTTGCGGTACGATATTCCGGAAGTATCAAACCGCAACCAGAAATCTCGTTTCTGTCCTCCACCCCTTGCGTGGAGGTAGTGTCCTCCACCCCCAACTGGGAAGCCTCTAGTGCAGTCAGATCTTCTGGGCGTTCCACGGGACCAGGAGTTGGGGAGGGCTTGTATATCAGGCTGGACTGGAAAGGAATGCTCTCCCGAGTGATCAGTAGGGGAGGAGTGGAAGAGGAGTGGAAGTGGGGGGGAGGGGAATGGATGGGCGCGATGGGTGGGGGCGGGGTGATGGGTTGGGCGGGAGGAAAAGGAGGGGGAGGGGGGCGATGGATGGGGGCGGGGTGATGGTTTGTGAGGGAGGAAGACGACTTCCCAGTGCCTACCATGGACTTGCTGCGTTGGAATTGGGGGGGGGCTGGTGCAGTGGCGGAGTAGGAGTAACCCCTCTGGGCCTTAGGGCCAGCTAGTGCGGCTACAAGGAACCTATCGGAGGCATCAGCATAGGGGTCGAGCTTGACCTCGGCATAAGCTCGCAGCTGAGCTGAAGAGGGAAAGCGGCGGCGCTGCCAGAGGGGGAAATCAACCGAGGAGTTCAAGAGAATCACTGAAACAGCGCGAGGCAGTCTCGGAGGCTCTGGAAGGTCATATAGAGCTGAGTCCGTGTTGCTCTCCACAGTTTTGATGTTGGGCAGAGGTCTGGAGAGCTGTCCAACAAGAGAAGGGAAGATGAGGCTTTCTCTCTCTGTCTCCACGGAGAAAGTGCTGCTCCCCAAACTCATGATGCTGGGTTGAAGGCTGGAGAGCTTTCCAATAAGGGAAGGGAAGCCGAGGCTTTCTCTCTCTGTCTCCACATAGAAAGTGCTTGTGGTGTGACCCGTTGGGAGTGGGTTGGATAGCAGGGCAGGCAAGTGAGGATTCGGGAAGTCGTCCTTGCCACCGACAGGAGAGTGGAACAAAGCAACATGTTTTAGGGTGGGGCGATTCATTGGTGTTTGGAGGTTCTTGGTCTCGAGATTGGCTGCCAACGATGCGTAGACAGACCAAGAGGACGCACGTGGGCGGTCAGGGGTGTTGCAGATGTCAACAGAGGCAAGCTCGTTGATCTGAGTTACATGCATGTCTGCGTCAATGCCGGCAATCTTGTGGTTGGCACCTGCTGAGCTGAATAGCTTGACGAGAGTGAAGTCCAAGGACTCCTGAGTGGACTTGTCTATGGTGCCAGGATTGTCTGGGCCCATGTGGGGGGAGTGAACGAGATCGTCTGTGCCCATATGGAAGCTGTTCACGATCTGGGCAGGGAAATAGGGGCAGGGTGATGGGTTGGGTGGAGAGGGAGTGATAGAGGTCGTATGTGCCCATAAGGAAGCTGCTCACGATCTGGATGGGGAAATAGGGGCAGGGTGATGGGTTGGGTGGAGAGGGAGTGATAGAGGTCGTATGTGCCCATAAGGAAGCTGCTCACGATCTGGATGGGGAAATAGGGGCAGGGTGATGGGTTGGGTGGAGAGGGAGTGATAGAGGTCGTATGTGCCCATAAGGAAGCTGCTCACGATCTGGATGGGGAAATAGGGGCAGGGTGATGGGTTGGGTGGAGAGGGAGTGATAGAGGTCGTATGTGCCCATAAGGAAGCTGCTCACGATCTGGATGGGGAAATAGGGGCAGGGTGATGGGTTGGGTGGAGAGGGAGTGATAGAGGTCGTATGTGCCCATAAGGAAGCTGCTCACAATCTGGATGGGAAAATAGGGGCAGGGTGATGGGTTGGGTGGAGAGGGAGTGATAGAGGTCGTATGTGCCCATAAGGAAGCTGCTCACGATCTGGATGGGGAAATAGGGGCAGGGTGATGGGTTGGGTGGAGAGGGAGTGATAGAGGTCGTATGTGCCCATAAGGAAGCTGCTCACGATCTGGAATGGGGAAATAGGGGCAGGGTGATGGGGTTGGGTGGAGAGGGAGTGATTGAGGTCGTATGTGCCCATAAGGAAGCTGCTCACGATCTGGATGGGGAAATAGGGGCAGGGTGATGGGTTGGGTGGAGAGGGAGTGATAGAGGTCGTATGTGCCCATAAGGAAGCTGCTCACGATCTGGATGGGGAAATAGGGGCAGGGTGATGGGTTGGGTGGAGAGGGATGATAGAGGTCGTATGTGCCCATAAGGAAGCTGCTCACGATCTGGATGGGAAATAGGGGCAGGGTGATGGGTTGGGTGGAGAGGGAATGATAGAGGTCCGTGAGGTGCCCATAAGGAAGCGTGCTCACCGATCCTGGATGGGGAGATAGGGGCAGGGTGATTGGGTTGGGTGGAGAGTGGAGTGATAGAGGTCGTATGTGCCCATAAGGAAGCCTGCTCACGATCTGGATGGGGAAATAGGGGCAGGGGTGATGGGTTGGGTGGAGAGGGAGTGATAGAGGTCGTATGTGCCCATAAGGAAGCTGCTCACGATCTGGATGGGGAAATAGGGGCAGGGTGTGGGTTGGGTGGAGAGGGAGTGATAGAGGTCGTATGTGCCCATAAGGAAGCTGCTCACGATCTGGATGGGGAAATAGGGGCAGGGTGATGGGGTTGGTGGAGAGGGAGTGATAGAGGTCGTATGTGCCCATAAGGAAGCTGCTCACGATCTGGATGGGGAAATAGGGGCAGGGTGATGGGTTGGGTGGAGAGGGAGTGATAGAGGGTCGTATGTTGCCCATAGAAGCTGCTCACGATCTGGATGGGGAAATAGTGGGCAGGGTGATGGGTTGGGTGGAGAGGGAGTGATAGAGGTCGTATGTGCCCATAAGGAAGCTGCTCACGATCTGGATGGGAAATAGGGGCAGGGTGATGGTTGGGTTGGAGAGGGAGTGATAGAGGGTCTGTATGTTGCCATAAGGAAGCTGCTCACGATCTGGGATGGGGAAATAGGGGCAGGGTGATGGGTTGGGTGGAGAGGGAGTGATAGAGGTCGTATGTGCCCATAAGGAAGCTGCTCACGATCTGGATGGGGAAATAGGGCAGGGGGTGATGGGTTGGGTGGAGAGGGAGTGATTAGAGGTCGTATGTGCCATTAGGAAGCTGCTCACGATCTGGATGGGGAATAGGGGCAAGGGGTGATGGGTTGGGTGGAGAGGGATGATAGAGGTCGTATGTGCCCATAAGGAAGCTGCTCACGATCTGGAATGGGGAAATAGGGGCAGGGTGATGCGGGTTGGGTGGAGAGGAGTGATAGAGGTTGTATGTGCCCATAAAGGAAGCTGCTCACGATCTGGGATGGGGAAATAGGGGCAGGGGGTGATGGGTTGGTTGGAAGAGGAGTGATAGAGGTCGTATGTGCCCATAAGGAAGCTGCTCACGATCTGGATGGGGAGAAATAGGGGCAGGGGTGATGGGTTGGGTGGAGAGGGAGTGATAGAGGTTGTATGTGCCCATAAGGAAGCTGCTCACGATCTGGATGGGGAAATAGGGGCAGGGTGATGGGTTGGGTGGAGAGGGAGTGATAGAGGTCGTATGTGCCCATAAGGAAGCTGCTCACGATCTGGATGGGGAAATAGGGGCCAGGGTGATGGGTTGGGTGGAGAGGGGAGTGATAGAGGTCGTATGTGCCCATAAGGAAGCTGCTCACGATCTGGATGGGGAAATAGGGGCAGGGGTGATGGGTTGGGTGGAGAGGGAGTGATAGAGGTCGTATGTGCCCATAAGGAAGCTGCTCACGATCTGGATGGGGAAATAGGGGCAGGGTGATGGGTTGGGTGGAGAGGGAGTGGATAGAGGTCGTATGTGCCCATAAGGGAAGCTGCTCACGATCTGGATGGGGAAATAGGGGCAGGGTGATGGGTTGGGTGGAGAGGAGTGATAGAGGTCGTATGTGCCCATAAGGAAGCTGCTCACGATCTGGATGGGGAAATAGGGGCAGGGTGATGGGTGGGTGGAGAGGGAGTGATAGAGTGTTCCGATGTGCCATAAGGAAGCTGCTCACGATCTGGATGGGGAAATAGGGGCAGGGTGATGGGTTGGGTGGAGAGGGAGTGATAGAGGTCGTATGTGCCCATAAGGAAGCTGCTCACGTCTGGATGGGGAAATAGGGGCAGGGTGATGGTTGTTGGGGCTGGAGGGAGTGATAGAGGTTGTATGTCCCATAAGAAGCTACTCACGATCTGGATGGGGAAAAGGGACAGGGTGCTTGGGTTGGGTGGTAGGGATGTGATAGAGGTCGTATGTGCCCTAAGGAAGCTGCTCTGGTGTGCGATCTGGCCTGGAAATAGGGGTGCAGGTGGTTGATGGGTGTTGGGTTGAAGGGAGTGATAGAGGTCCGTATGTGCCCATAAGGTAAGCTGCTCACGATCTGTAATGGGGAAAGAGGGGCAGGTTGATGGTTGGGTGAGAGGGAGTGATAAGGTCGTATGTTCCCATAAGGAAGCTTCTCACGATCTGGATGGGGAAATGGGGGCAGGGTGATGGGTTGGGTGGAGAGGGAGTGATAGAGGGTCGTATGTGCCCATAAGGAAGCTGCCTCACGATCTGGATGGGGAAATAGGGGCAGGGGTGATGGGTTGGGTGGAGAGGGAGTGATTGAGGTCGTATGTGCCCATAAGGAAGCTGCTCACGATCTGGATGGGGAAATAGGGGCAGGGGTGATGGGTTGGGTGGAGAGGGAGTGATAGAGGTCAGTATGTGCCCATAAGGAAGCTGCTCACGATCTGGATGGGGAAATAGGGGCAGGGGTGATGGGTTGGGTGGAGAGGGAGTGATAGAGGTCGTATGTGCCCATAAGGAAGCTGCTCACGATCTGGATGGGGAAATAGGGGCAGGGTGATGGGTTGGGTGGAGAGGGAGTGATAGAGGTCGTATGTGCCCATAAGGAAAGCTGCTCACGATCTGGATGGGGAAATAGGGGCAGGGTGATGGGTTGGGTGGAGAGGGAGTGATAGAGGTCGTATGTGCCCATAAGGAAGCTGCTCACGATCTGGATGGGGAAATAGGGGCAGGGTGATGGGTTGGGTGGAGAGGGAGGTTGAAGTAGAGGTCGTATGTGCCCATAAGGGAAGCTGCTCACGATCTGGATGGGGAAATAGGGGCAGGGGTGATGGGTTGGGTGGAGAGGGAGTGATAGAGGGTCGTATGTGCCCATAAGGGAAGCTGCTCACGATCTGGATGGGGAAATAGGGGCAGGGTGATGGGGTTGGGTGGAGAGGGAGTGATAGAGGTCGTATGTGCCATAAGGAAGCTGCTCACGATCTGGATGGGGAAATAGGGGCAGGGTGATGGGTTGGGTGGAGAGGGAGTGATAGAGGTCGTATGTTGCCCATAAGGAAGCTGCTCCGATCTGGATGGGGAAATAGGGGCAGGGTGATGGTTGGGTGGAGAGGGGAGTGATAGAGGTCGTATGTGCCCATAAGGAAGCTGCTCACGATCTGGATGGGGAAATAGGGGCAGGGTGATGGGTATGGGTGGAGAGGGAGTGATAGAGGTCGTGTGCCCATAAGGACGCTGCTCACGACTGGATTGGGAAATAGGGGCGGGTGATGTGGTTGGGTGAGAGGGAGTGATAGAGGTCGTATGTGCCCTACGTAAGCTGGCTCCGATCCCTGATGGGGAATAGGGGCGGGTGATGGTTGTGTGGGAGATGGAGTGATAGAGTCGTAGTGCCCATAAGGAAGCTGCTCACGATCTGGATGGGAAATAGGGGCAGGGTGATTGGGTTGGGTTGGAAGGGGTGGATAGAGGTCGTACGTGCCCATAAGGAAGCTGGCTCGATCTGTAGGGAAATAGGGGCAGGGAATGGGTTGGTGGAGAGGGAGTGATAGAGGTCGTATGGCCCATAAGGAAGCTGCTTCACGATCTGGAGGGGGAAATAGGGCAGGGTGATGGGGTTGGGTGGAGAGGATTGATAGAGGTCGTTGTTGCCCATAAGGAGCTGCCTCACATCTGGATGGGGAAATAGGGGCAGGGTGATGGTTGGGGTGGAGAGGGAGTGATAGAGGTCGTATGTGCCCATAAGGAAGCTGCTCACGATCTGGATGGGGAAATAGGGGCAGGGATGATTGGTTGGGTGGAGAGGGAGTGATAGAGGTCGTATGTGCCCATTAGGAAGCTGCTCACGATCTGGATGGGGAAATAGGGGCAGGGTGATGGTTTGGGTGGAAGAGGGAGTGATAGAGGTTGTATGTGCCCATTAGGAAGCTGCTCACGATCTGGATGGGGAAATAGGGGCAGGGGTGATGGGTTGGGTGGAGAGGGAGTGATAGAGGTTCGTATGTGCCCATAAGGAAGCTGCTCACGATCTGGATGGGGAAATAGGGGCAGGGGTGATGGGTTGGGTGGAGAGGGAGTGATAGAGGTCGTATGTGCCCATAAGGAAGCTGCTCACGATCTGGATGGGGAAATAGGGGCAGGGTGATGGGTTGGGTGGAGAGGGAGTGATAGAGGTCGTATGTGCCCATAAGGAAGCTTCTCACGATCTGGATGGGGAAATAGGGGCAGGGTGATGGGTTGGGTGGAGAGGGAGTGATAGAGGTCGTATGTGCCCATAAGGAAGCTGCTCACGATCTGGATGGGGAAATAGGGGCAGGGGGATGGGGTTGGGTGGAGGAGGGGAGTGATAGAGGGTCGTTTGGTGCCCATAAGGAAGCTTCTCACGATCTGGATGGGGAAATAGGGGCAGGGGTGATGGGTTGGTGGAGAGGGAAGTGATAGAGGTCGTATGTGCCCATAAGGAAGCTGCTCACGAACTGGGCGGGGAAATAGGGGCAGGGTGATGGGTTGGGTGGAGAGGGAGTGATAGAGGTCGTCTGTGCCCATATGGAAGCTGCTCATGAACTGGGCGGGGAAATAGGGGCAGGGTGATGGGTTGGGTGGAGAGGGAGTGATAGAGGTCGTCTGTGCCCATATGGAAGCTGCTCACGAACTGGGACTTTGTTTCCCCTGTGCCGGGAGTAAGTTGCTGCAGTGGGCAGTTGTTCACGGCGGGGAAATGGGGGTAGGGTGATTGGGAGGGTGATGGGGGTGGGGGTTGGGGTGGGGAGGGGTGCGATGGATGGGGGCGGGATGATGGGTTGGGCTGGAGGGGGAGGGGGAGGGGGGCGAAGGTTGGGGGAGGGGGAGGGCGAGGGGGAGAGGAGGGGGAGGGGGGCGATGGATGGGGGAGGGTGTTGGGTTGGGCGGGAGGGAGAGGAGGGGGGGGAGGAGGAGAGGAAGAGGGAAGGAGGTGATGGGTGGGGGCAAGGTGATGGCTTGTAAGGGAGGGAGAGGAGGAGGGGGAGGGAGAGGTAGGTGATGAGTGGGGGCAGGGTGTTGGGTCGGGGGTGTCGGGTTGGGCGAGAGGGGGAGCGAGTATCTACAAGGAAATCGGGCCTTCATGCGACATCGTGATAAAAGGGGGCGGTAGAGCCACGGGGTAAGCCCCACCCCTCCCTGCAGGAATTCAAATTCTGCAACGAGACGCTTGCGACTGTCCGACTGAAGGCGGCAGGACGAGGTTTTCTGAGTACCTGTTCGTCCCACTCTGTACAGTGCGAAGCAAAGATACAGCTGATTGGAAAGGGTCCGGCATTAGGAAAGGCGCAGGGGAAAGACGGGCAGACAGAAGACGGTATGGGTCGTCTAACCCAACGATATGCTGGCAAACTCAACCCTGTCATACTAACAGATGTGATTTCTATAGAAGTATGCACGTCGACACAGCTGTCTCGCGTGACTAGCTGACCAGGGAACGCTGCGGGCGGTATATTTAGTTTTTTTCGGGGGCACGTGGTGCAGGTGGTGGTGCTGCTGTTGTTCCTGATCCCCTACTGATGACGATGGTAGTGTTGGTGCTTGCAGCATCCTGGTGCGCTGCTGGTGCCTTCCAGCTGTGCCAGCTGCTCGACGAATACTAGAGAGGCATGTGCGGCAGGCTGAAGAGCTCTAGTCGGGCATAATCCACTCAGTCAGCCACACGATCAAAATGGACATCGCAACCGAACAGAACAGTTCCGCAGGAGAGATGAGATTCGACTAGGGCTGTTGGAGGCGGCAGGACGGCTACGCTCCCAAGCACCCCCAGTCCTTGCACGATCACTATCGCGCACGAAAGCATAGCCATTGAGATTGCTCGAGCAGTGCCGACTCCGAGATTGGTCGCCCAGGACGTCGAGATGAGCGCAGCTCTCCGTGAAGCAACTCGCTGCTATCGAAGAGCTGTGCTCAGCTCTGAGTACTGCGCGATCGATCGCATTATCCGCAAGGCAGTGGCGACGAACGTCGAGCTCACGAAAGTCCGTGCTGAAACAATCCTCGGACCCGGCAACTCCATCAGACCAGATGAGCCACGTGCTCTGATGGCAACGAAAACAAATCACCTCCCCCCACTATCCTTACCTTGCCGAGCTTTTTCGAAGAGCGCTTTCCATCCCCGATTAGGCAAAACAGTCGACTGGAAATCAACACAAGGCAGGAAAAGAACGAAACTGGGAGGGAGGAATAAAGCTATTAGCCGGTTTGGTGGCCGGCATAGATGTACAAACCGAAGTACGAAAACGCCGAACACAGGCGCAGGTGATGTAAGCGGGCCGCACGCGTGCACGCACGGGAAACACGTGCGAAATAGTAGGGTGCCCTACTGCCCTGGCGGGTCCCCTGGTGGTCGGCCCAGGGGGTGGCGTAATGTGAGTCAAGTAGCAGTGGCAGCCTCCTTCCTTGGTGAAAGATGCAGGTGCTTACTCATCCGTAAAATTCATTTTTTCGAGGCTCGAGAATTAATATAGCACGATTCTAGCGCACCAATATTTCATTTGTTACACATTAGTGATTGCATAATGCATTCTGCTTGACTTAGTTTGTTTGTGCAAATGGCATTAAACTTGTTGGCTTGTAAGGCTTATGAAGTTAATAGCTCATTGACTCCCCGAAGTTCCATGGACGAGGCTACAGTTGCTACTGCGCAACCTGCAGGTACTTGTGAGAAACAGCATATTTCCTTGTCAAGCACAACGAGCTGATGCAATGAGCTGCGTCGCTGAGAGAGGCACAGACTCACAGAGATGCGAATTTTCACGGGTGAAATCGTGGGCATGCTCAGCGCACCCGTGGGGATTCAAACCCAGCACCTTCTCCAGCTAAATGATCATTCACTGAACCAGCATTACAGTACCGGTAATTACACACGGGACTTCAAGCACGCCAGAAGGACATTCAGCACTAAAGAGAGGGACTTTAAGCACTTAGAGAAGGACTTTTAGTTCTAAGGAATTTCTTACAAAATGCGATTAGAATCGCACAATTAAATTATCATCCCAGATGAGATGATGATTTAATTAAATTGTAGAATTAAATGATCACTGCAGCACGAACTCAGGGCCCCCGTCGGTAAAACGATTGTTTGGGGGTCAGTTCATCAATGATTTTTCTTTTTAGCCCTTCCTATCACGGTTGGCCTATTGGACCTACCCCTGGACTGGAACATACATACACTAAGAGGGACTTTCAGCACTAAAAGCGAAATGAAGCTGTAAGGGAGGGACTTTTAGCACGATTCCTTCATACCAGCTCCAATAGACTGCTGCTGGGTCGAGTATAGGTCTCCTACCAAACGCCACCAAATGCACTCATCATAAATGCCAAACGCACATGCCCTGCGTCAGCCTGCTCCCTGTTCAGGTTGTTGAACAGGTGCTCAGGGTTGGGGGGTTTGCCATCATGCCCAAAACACAAAGAGAATCAATAATGACAAACCGCTGAAGACAACAAATCAATGGACAGGTCCACAAGGACCGGACATAAAAAATAATGGTAGAAAAGCCAAATAAGATATCAATAAATCATGAACCAGAGCACAGCTACGGCTGGCATTGGCCAGCTGAACCCCTCGTGGTGGTGGTCAACTTATAATTATACTTGGCCCAGGAGGTGCCTAGGCCTCCAAATTTGAAGTAAGGCCGATCGATGTTTTCTGATAATGGGGCTATAATGGTATAATTCATGATTCATGATGTTTTAAGCTAATTTCAGGTCATTCTGAGCACCTCATTTGGGCACCTTTGAATTAGCCTTGGCCAGCTTAGAATTAGCATTGGCCAGGTTAGACCCCCAGGTGGTGGTGCATAACTCCATCCTCTTCTTTCTGTTGATTACACGTCTCAACCCAACCCAAGGTGCTTGTGTCAACTGCATCCCTAATCCTTCTTGTACCTGCCTACAAGCTGCTGGCTGCCCACCACCTCCAGCCAAGTGATGATCCCAGCTGCCGAGGGGTTGATGCTTCTCTGTCCCTGGGCTTGGGCCTCCTGTGCCTCCCCCCCCTCTTCCGCTGCCATGGGGGTAGGGCACCTGCTATGTGGTAGTGTCACAACCCACTTTACTCCTTCTTATCACTTCCTGCAAGCTGCTGGCTGCCCACCACCTCCAGCCAGGTGATGATCGCAGCTGCCGAGGGGGTGATGCTTCTCTTTCCCTGGACTTGGAGCTCTTGTGCCTTCCCCTCCTTCCGTGCTGCCACCCCCCTTCGCGATACAAACAGCGAGCCAACTGGCTGGATGTTGTTCCTCACACGTGGGGTCCTTGCCCCCCCAGGCCCCCCTTGTCCTGGGCCCCCCCCAGTCCCCTGCTGCTGCTGGCGGGCTAGGTCCCTTGCCTTCCACCGCTCTGACCGGAGGGTTTGCTTCCTCAACTCAGATGCGCTTGTAGAGGGGGTGGCTACCATGTCGGTGGCGTCCTGCTGGGCTGAAGCCTCGATGGATGAGGAGGGCGTGGGGGCTGCGCCCTGCCCTCTCATCGCAACCCTCTCTTCCTTCGACTGTTGCTGCCCCTTGTCTGTCAGCCTGTCTCTACCTGTCAGCCAACCGAAAAAAACACCAACGCCACCACCACTACCACTTTCAGTTGGCTGCTTCGTATCCACCACCTTCTTTCCAGCTTCTGCCATCGGAACCACGTTGTTGGCGAGCTGCTCAACGGGGGACAAAGAACTAGGGGGACCTGGGGGCACTACAGCCTCTCTCGAGGGCTTAGGAACCGAAGCCAATCGAAGGGTTGTAGTGCCCTTGCTGACGTCGTCCACGTAAGCTCCGTAGGAAAGGGAGGACATGCGGCGTAGTTCGGCTTCCAGCCTGGCGACCTTAGTGCGCAGGTTGGCGATGAGGGCGTCGCGGTCTGCCAGCTGGGATGTTGTCGTGGCCTGAGGGAATAGGTTGGTTAGGTTGGTTATATTAGTTGATGCGGTTGGCGATGAGGGCGTTGTGGTCTGCCAGCTGGGATGCTGTCATGGCCTGAGGGAATAGGTTGGTTGGGTTGGTTATGTTAGTTGGTGCGGTTGGCGATGAGAATGCCATGATGGTCAGAGGGACAGATAGACAAATGGTAGATTGGTAGGCAGACAGGTACGTGTGTAGGTAGGTAGACATATGGGTAGATAGCTAGGTAGATAGGTACGTGTGTATGTATGTATGTAGGTAGGTAGACAAGTACGTGTGTAGGTAGGTAGACATGTTGGTAGGTAGGTAGGTAGACAGGTACGTGTGTAGGTAGGTAGGTAGTCAGGTAGGTAGACATGTGGGTAGGTAGGTAGGTAGACGGGTAGGTAGGTAGGTAGGTAGGTAGACAGGTACGTGTGTAGGTAGGTAGGTAGGTAGGTAGTCAGGTAGGTAGACATGTGGGTAGGTAGGTAGGTAGGTAGGTGGGTAGGTAGGTATACAGATAAGTGTGTAGGTAGGTAGGTAGGTAGACCGGGAGATGGTCAGGTGGGTAGGTAGGTAGTCAGGTAGGTAGGTAGACGGGTAGGTAGGTAGGTAGACAGGTAGACAGGCAGGTAGACAGGTATGTAGGTAGACGTGTGGACAGGTAGGTAGACAAGGGAGTAGGCAGGCAGACAGGTAGGTAGACAGGTAAACAGGAAGATCTGTGGATCATTCGGTTTATATTATCCATACCTGCAACTCTGCCATGGCTGCATCATGCTTCTCTTTCAACCGCCTCACGTCCCCTTCCTTGGCATTTAATAGCAGCTGCTGCTGCTTGGACAAACGCATGTTGAGGGTGCGCCGAAGTCGAATTAGCTCAGCGTCATGCCTGCTCGGGTGGTAGTGGTGGTGGTGAGTGTGAGTTTGAGTGTGCTTTGCTTGATTAGGTTAGGTGAGGACGTGAGGTTCCCCTTCCATGGCATTCAAGAGCAGCTGCTGCTGCTTGGACAGCCGCATGTTGAGGGTGCGCAACACCACCTACCACACACACACAAATGAACATACCACACATACACACAAACCTACCACACCGCTCATACACCCACCCTCAAACTCACCCCTTCTGTATCTGCAAATTCCTCGCCTCAAAGCGGTCTTTCTGGTCCAAAAACTTTGATTGCAGCTGCAGCATAGCAGAGACTACCACGCCCTCACTGCCCGCCTGCTTGTCACCGCAACAATATACACACACACTTACTGACTTGCCATACCACTCATACACCCACCCTCAAACTCACCCCTTCTGTATCTGCAAAGTCCTCGCCTCGAAGCGGTCTTTCTGGTCCAAGAACTTAGCTTGCAGCTGTAGCATAGCAGAGGCTGCCACTCCCTCACTGCCAGCCTGCACATTAGCACCAGTGCGCATGGCTTGGCCCTCCAGCTGGTTTCGGAGCGACGTCTCTTTCTTCTTCATGGCTGCCTCACGGGCCTCAACGTCTGCCAGCCTGTCGCCCTCTTGCTGCTCAAGCTCCGAAACCGTAGACTCCAACTCATGGACACGCTGTTCGTAAGCCGCCAGCTGGGATGGGGTGTGTGGGGTTGGGGAGGTTTGAGGATGAGGCTGGCGTTGGTGTTTGCGTGTGTGTGTGTGTGGTTGTATGGAGTGTGTGAGTGCTTGAAAGGTGTTCAAGTGTTTGTGTGTATGGTGGGTAGGGGGGGTACTAGTAAGGTGTGTGCGTGAGCTTGTATGGTGTGTGTCAGTGTGTGTGTGCTTGTACATATGTGTGTGAGTGTGTGTGTGCTTGCATGTATGTGTGTGAGTGTGCGCTTTTACGTATGTATGTGAATGTGTGTGTGCTTGTACGTATGTGTGAGTATGCTTGTAAGTATGTGTGTGTGCTTGTACGTATGTGTGAGTGTGTGTGTGTGTTTGTTGCGCTCACCTGGACATTGGAGGACGACAGCTTGCTCATGTACTCAACGTTTTGCCCATCCAGCTGAGAAACCACTGCCTCCAAGTCAGCTGCTCTGTTGGCGGAAGCTTCTAGAAGCTCCTGCAAGGAGAATGGTTGTGTTGAGCGAGTTGAGTGAGCATGTGATGGTGAGAAGGTAGGTGAGGCGGGGGTGATGCTGGCAGGGGGTTTTGATGGTAACTGATGTGGGGGGTCTGTGTGTTGGTTGATTTGCATGCTTGGGGGTGTTATTAGCGTGGTAGGGTGCAGTGGGGTTGGTTGGGGGTTTCTTGTTTGCTGTGGTGGTTTTGGTTGTTGTGGTGAGTTCTGGGTATTTGGGGGGTGGTGTGTTGAGTTGCGCGGAGGGGGGGGGGGGTGTCAGGGGATTGCGGCGGGGCTGGTTTGGCAAGCTTCGGAAAGCCGTGGAGTGGAAGCACGAGTGGATCGTGGGTTGGGGGAGGGTGGAGGGCGTAGTGAGTGGGGCATAGGATAGGTGGGAGGGTGTGTATTGTCCTGAGGGGTAGGGGGGTTGTTAGGTTTTGCACTTGGTGGGGGTGTGGGGGGTCGGGGCGGGGGGGATGTGGGGGGCGAGGGGGAGGGGCGGGGTTGGCGGGTTTTGGATTGTGGGGGGGGGCGGTGTTTGGGAGGGAGGAGGGCCCGGGTTTGGTGTGGAGTGTTGTTGGGGTCGGGGTGATGGAGGGCCGGGGTGCGGTTTTGTGATGGGGGGTGGCTGGGTGAGGGGGGCGCTCGTTGCGGGGGGTTTGTTGCTGGGTGTGGGAGGGGTGGTGGGGGAGGGCTGGGGGGGGGGAGATAGTTGTGAAAGGCTGGGGTTTGGCTGGTGTGTGTGGGGCTGAGGGGTGGTTGCCTGGGGGGATAAGGGGGGTCTGTCGTGGGGGGGGTTGGGTTGCTGGGGTGGGTGGGAGTTAGGCGGGGGGGGGTGCCCGGGTTGGGGAGGTCGGTGTTGGGGAGGCTATTTCGGGTGTGTGGGGGAGGGGGGCGGGGGGGGTGGGCTGTGGAGTCGGGGGGAGGGCTTGGTGTGGATGAGGGGGTTGCTGGTGGTGATGTATGTGTCCCGTGGTGGGGGGCTGGGGGGAGGTGTGGTGTGGGCTGTTGTGAGGCGTGGGTGGCGTTGTGAGGGTGGGGGGGGGGAGGTGGGGGTGCGGTGGGTATGTTGAATTAGTTGGGTCGGGGTGGGTTTGTTCATTTTGATGTCACCGGTGGTTTTGGCCTGGGGTGAGGGTGGTGGGGCGGGGAGGAGAAAGGGACTAGAGTGGGGGAAGGGCGTGGGGGTTGTTGGGTGGGGGTGTGGGAAGGTTTGGAGGGAGAGGGGGGGGGAATGGGGGGTGATAGAGGGATGTGGGAGTGAAGGGGAAGGAGTGGTGGGGGGGGTTGGGGTGATGTGTGCGTTGTTGTTGGGGTGGCTGGGGGGTAGGGGGGAATTGTGGGGGGGGTGTTGGGGGCGGAGTGGATGTGGATGGGGGTTTGGTTTGGTGTGTGTTGGGGGGTTGGCTTGGGGGGGTGGTGGTTTGGTGTGTGGGTGGGTAGGTGTGTATTGGCGTCGGGGTTTTGCTGTTGGGTTTGCAATTGTTGTTTGGCGTAGTTGCGTGTGTTTCAATAGTACTGAGTAAGGCTTGTTTTGCGTTTGGCCGGAATTTCGAGAGTTGGTGTTTGGTTCGGTGTGAAGGAGGCGTGTGGGTGAGATCTGAGTTGGGTGTGTTGGGGCGGATAGTGGTGGGTGGGTTTGGGGTTGTGGGTGGAAGTGGGGTGGAGGTGTTCGGTAATTATTGTTGGTGCGTAATCAGTCAGGGGGAGTGGTTTGACTGTTGACCAATAGTTGGTGGGGCGCAAGACGAGGGGGAAGCGGGGGCGTAACCCCTGGCCGCCTGGCGCATGGAGCGAAGTGGAGTGAACATAGGGGCTGCGGGACGAGCAAATGCAAGGGGACGGCAAAGGAAGGAGTGTGTGTCTGCGATCGCCGTAACAAATCATAGAGACGTCGCGTGTTGTAAAGCAGGCCCCAAATAGAAGTGCAACGGGCAAGGGGGGGGTAAGGGACAGAGCGGGGGAACACAGGACAAATAAACAAAGCAACAGAGGTGGGATGGGACCCGCGAGGGCTGTACCAAGCTCAGGAGACATGCATTCACAACCGGAGTAATATATAAACCTGAAGGCATATGGGATTTGGGGGGCCTTTGGAAAAGACGTTGTTAAAAGACAAATACAACGATATCCGTCTCTCAGAACACGAGATGGGGGTGGAATTCGCCAAAGAGAGTGTTGGAACTGACAACAAGAACTCAAATCAAACTAATGAATGGAAAAATTAGACCACCCCACCACACACGGGACTATGCGCTCTCCGGCCTTCTCTACCGCAGCGACCTTTTGGGGCGGTGTTCCTCACTTGCGCCCATCTAGAATGCTGACGCAATGCTCACTGCAAATATAGTTGAACGCAAATAAATTGAAAGAAATGCACAGAATAGGACGCACCTCAAGCTCACTAGCTCGGGAGGCATACGTGTCTCTCTGCCCTTCCAGCCCAGCTAAGCTATGTCTGGTTGTCAGTCTCAGCTCCCTCTAGGATGCTGATGCAATGCTCATCGCAAATTTAACTGAACGCAAGTAAATTTAAATAATTGCAAAAAATTAAGGCCGCACCATCCGAGCTCCCTCAACGGGAAGGCTTGTGTCTTCGCTGCCCTTCCAGCTTCAGCTAAGCCTTGGTCGTTTGTTTAGGCCCCTCACTTCCTCAAGGATGCCTGATGCGTGTCACCGCAAATTTAGTTGAACGCAAATAAATTTAAATAAGCACCAATTAGAGCCGCACCCCTCAGCTCCCCGAGCACGAGAGGCCTATTTCCTTCTGCCCTTCCAGCTCAGCTAAGCTTTTGTTATTTGTTTAGCCCTGGCTGCCTCTATGCATGCCTTGAAATGCAGGCTCACTGCCAAATTGAAAATGAATGCAAATAAATTGAAAGAAATGCACAGAATAGGACGCACCTCAAGCTCACTAGCTCGGAAGGCAAGCGTATCTCTCTGCCCTTGCAGCTGTACAAGGCTTTGTTTGCTGTCAGCCTCAGCAACCTCAAGGATGTTTATGCGATGCTCACGGAATAAATACACAAATTTGAATACAAATAAAAATATATCAAATACAAATAAATTGGGATATGTACAAATCAAGACGCACCTCAAGCTCACTAGCTCGGGAGGCATATGTGTCTCTCTGCGCTTCTAGCTCAGCTACGCTTTGTCGGTTGTTAGCCTCAGCTGCCTCTAGGATGCTGATGCGATGCTCAGCAGCAGCGATGGTGCCTATTAGCTCCGTAGTAACAGACCGTACATCTGACAGCTCATTAGTTGCAGCTGCCAGCTCATCAGTTGTAGCTGACACTGAGGTTTCAGAGGCGCTCAGCATCTCCTATAGTGGGTTAGGGGGCAGGGTTTATGGTGAGGGGCCATGTCGTTGTTTTGGTGGGTGTGTGAATGAATGAGGGGCTAGCGTGATGATGATGGGCGTGTGAATGAATGAGGGGCTAGCGATGATGAAATGGGGCGATTGAGAATGAGGGCATAGCCCGTATTCATGATGGGCCGTGTGAATGACTGGGTGACCTCAAGCGTGATGATGATGGGCGTGTGAATGAATGAGGGCTAGCCCCCGTGATATGATGGGCCCGTTTGTTAAATGAATGAGGGTCTATCGTGATTATGATGGTCGTCACGTTGATGGACGAGGGGCAGCGGGAATGATGATGGGCGTGTGAATGAATGAGGGGCTAGCGTGATGATGATGGGCGTGTGAATGATGGAGGGCTAGCGGTGAGATGGCGTTGGTGAAATAATTGAAGGGGCCCTAGCGTGATTATTATGGGCGGTGATGAATTGAGGGGCTAGCGTGATGAGGAATAGGCGTGTTGAAATGACTGGGCTAGCGTGATGATGATGGGCGTGTGAATGAATGAGGGGCTAGCGTGATGATGATGGGCGTGTGAATGAATGAGGGGCTAGCGTGATGATGATGGGCGTGTGAATGAATGAGGGGCTAGCCGTATGATTATGGGTCGTGTGATGAATGAGGGGCTATCCCCCGTTGAGATGATGGGCCGTGTGAAGAATGAGAGGCTCCGTGATTGAGTTGAGGTGTGTGATGAAATGAGGGGCTAGCGTGAGGATGATGGGCTTGTATTGATGATGATCGCGATGATGAGGATGGGCCGTGTGGATGATTAGAAGGCTACCCGTGTGAAGACCATTTCTGTTGCATGGAAAGGCCTAGGGTGTGGGTACCAGGGGAAGCTGAATGGTGGAAAGATGTAATGTTGCAGCGTGAAAAGCATCTAAGAAGAAAGAATAATAAAGAATAAGAAGAAGAAAAGAAATGAGGAGAGGCAGAATGAGAAGAGACGAAATAAAAAGCAGATAAGAAGAAGAAAAGAAGATGAAAGGAGAAAGAATAAGTTGAATTAATAGGGTTTATATATGCTGGCATTCGGCCGTCTAATCGTCGGCATATACAATATATTCCCCCCATGCGGATTGTTGTTAGTTTGGTTAGCAAATGTACTACTAGTAGCCCGATGGAGTTATGTGCCAGGCTCTTGTCTCCTCTAACTGTTGATTTCCCTCTTCAAAAAAATCATCTTAGATCCCCAGTACTCACTGCCTGGAAAGAAGCTTCTTTTTGCTGCCCCTCCACCCCCCCCAGTGGCAGCACCACACCCACCTGCAGGATGTCCCTGTTAGCCACAACCATTACCACCCCCAGTGGCAGCATCACACCCACCTGCAGGATGTCCCTGTTAGCCATAACCATTACCACCCTCAGTGGCAGCACCACACCCACCTGCAGCGTATCCCTGTTAGTAATAAGTTTTTCCACCCCCAGAGGTAGCATCACACCCACCTGCAGAGTGTTTCTATTAGCCATAAGCGTTGCCACCCCCAGTGGCAGCACCACACCCACCTGCAGGGTGTCTCTGTTAGTCATAAGCGTTGCCACCTCCTGCTGCAGCTTCACACCAGTGCTCTCCATCTCCTTCATACGACCATCATACTCCTGTTTGGCCATGACGAACAGCTCCAGCTGTTGTTGTACTGAGTCCCTCTCAGCCTGTACTGCTGCCAGGCTGGCAGTCGCCTCGCCTGACTGCACATGTACACCAGCCTGCAGGGCTACCAGCTCAGCCTGTACTGCCTCAGTGGCGGCCTTGGAGCTCTCGAGTTGGGCGCGTACCTCTGCCAGGCTGGCCTCGTGCGAGGCCACCGCCTCAGCTAGGGCCAACTTGGCTGACTCAGCCTCCTCCCTGGCGGCTGTGGTTTCGGTCTTCGCCTCCTGCATTGCCTGCTGGAGCTCCACATAAGCCCGGTTCAGGTTGGCTGTGTTGGCCACGGCTGCCTGCAGGTCCTGGACCAGCGTCTCCCTCTCAGACCGGGCAGAAGAAATAGCATCATGTAAGTGACTCCTTGCCTCCACTGCTCTCTCCCTTCCCACTAGGGGCTGCTGGCTTGCACCGAATCCCATCAAACTGCTCCATAGCTTCTTTACGGCTCCCAGCTGCGTCACAGCTTCCGCGGTTTTAGGGGGGGCTGCCAGCATAGCTGTCACCTCAGCCACCAGGCGTTCCATCTCCTTGGTGGTTTCCTCCTGCTCAGCCGCCAGCTTCTTGGCAGCTTCTTTTTGCTGTGCTGCCAGCTTCTTCGCGGCTGCTTTTTTCTCTGCCATTGCAACTGCCAGCTCAGCAGTGAGGTGCTCCATTCCCTTGACAGCCTCATCCCTGTCAGCGGCCAGCTTCAAGGCAGCTTCTTCTTTTTCAGAAAGTGCTGCTGCCAGTCGTTCAATCTCTTGGAATGCCTCATCCTTGCTGGCTGCCATCTTCCCTGCAGCTACTTCATCTGTAGACGATGCTGCCCCCAGCTGCTCGGCAGCTGGATCCTTGAGAGAGAATCCTGCCCCCAGCTTCTTGGCAGCTTCTCCCTTGTCATACAGTGCTGCTAGCAGTTGTGCAACCTCTCTGGCTGCCTCATCCTTGCTGGCAGCCAGCTTCTCGTAAGCTTCTTCCTTGTAAGACAATGCTGCCACCAGCTGCTTGGCAGCTGCATCTGTGAGAGACAATCCTGCCCCCAGCTTCTTGGCTGCTTCCCCCTTGTCATACAGTGCTGCCAGCAGTTGAGCAACCTCTCTGGCTGCCTCATCCTTGCTGGCAGCCAGCTTCCCTGCAGCTTCTTCCTCGGTAGACGATGCTGCCACCAGCTGCTCGGCAGCTGCATCCTTGAGAGACAATCCCGCCACCAGCTTTTTGGCAGCTTCTTCCTTGTCATACAGTGCTGCCAACAGCTGTGCAACATCTCTGGCTGCCTCATCCTTGCTGGCAGCCAGCTTCTCGTAAGCTTCTTCTTTGTAAGATAATGCTGCCACCAGCTGCCCGGCAGCTGCATCCTTAACAGATAATCCTGCCACCAGCTTCTTGGCAGCTTCTTCCTTGTCATATAGTGCTGCTAACAGTTGTGCAATCTCTTGGGCTGCTACATCCTTGCTGGCAGCCAGCTTCCTCGCAGCTTCTTCTTTGTCTGCCAGCGTGGCTGCCAGCTCAGCAGTGAGCTGCTCCATCTCCCTTTCGGCCTCCTCCTTGTCAGCAGCCAGCTTCGCAGTAGCTTCTTCTTTGTCTGACAGTGTGGCTGTCAGCTCAGCAGTGAGCCGCTCCATCTCCCTCACGGCCTTCTCCTTGTCAGCAGCCAGCATCGCAGTAGCTTCTTCTTTGTCTGACAGTGTGGCTGTCAGCTCAGCAGTGAGCCGCTCCATCTCCCTTACAGCCTCCTCCTTGTCAGCAGCCAGCTTCGCAGTAGCTTCTTCCTTGTCTGACAGTGTGGCTGCCAGCTCAGCAGTGAGCTGCTCCAGCTTCTTGGCCAGGACGTTCTTTTCAGCAGCCGAGTTCTTTGAAACCGCAGACAACTCCAGGCTGGCAGCCTCGAGCAGCTCAGCCAGCTTATCCCTGTCTGACGTTGCGAACGCCAGCTCAGCTTCCGGCACCAGCTTCTTTGCAGCTTCTTTATTGTCGTACAGTGCTGCTATCAGTTGTGCAATCTCTTGGGCTGCCTCATCCTTGCTGGCAGCCAGCTTCTTTGCAGCTTCTTCTTTCTCTGCCAATGCAGCTGCCAGCTCAGCAGTTTGAACCTCGATCTCCCTGACCGCCTCCTTCTTGTCAGCAGCCAGCTTCGCAGTAGCTTCTTCTTTCTCTTCCAACGCAACTGCCAGCTCAGCAGACCGTACCTCCATCTGCCTGACGGCCTCTTCCTTGGCAGTATCCAGCTTTGCAGTAGCTTCTTCTTTTTCTGCCAATGCAGCTGCCAGCTCACCATTTCCAACTTCCATCTGCCTGGCGGCCTCTTCTTTGTCAGCAGCCAGCTGAGCAGTAGCTTCTTCCTTGTCCAACATTGCACCTATCAGCTCAGCAGTGAGCTGCTCCAGCTTCTTGGCCAGGATGTCCTTGTCACCAGCCAGCTTCGCAGTAGCTTCTTCTTTGTCTGCCAGCTCAGCAGTGAGCTGGTCCAGCTTCTTGGCGAGAACATCCTTGTCAGCAGCTGAGTTCTTTGCAACCGCAGACAACTCCAGGCTGGCAGCCTCGAGCAGCTCTACCAGCTGATCCCTGTCTGTCGTGGCGAGCGCCAGTTCATCTTCTAGGAGCTTCAACTCGTCCATAACCATGTCCCTGTCAGCGTGGGCGGCTGCTACTACCTCAGCCAGCTGCATGCCAGCTTCCTCCAGCTGCCTCACGTGTGTCTGGGAGCTCTGTAGGGCGTCTTCCAGCCTGGCCATGTTGGCCATGGCTGTCTCAACAGATGATTCAATCCAGTTCATCTGTACCTCACCATCCTCCTCCAGGGCTAGGTACTCCTCAATATCACTTACAGCTACAATCGTATCCTCCTCTTCCATCGTCCTGGCCAGCTTCTCTCCACCTTCCACTCCCCAGCCTGCACCACTGTTGGGATCCCCAGGTCCAGCTATGGCTAACACGGTGTCTATGTGGGATCCCACAGACTCCAGCTCAGCCAAGCGCTTCTGAACGTTTGCCAGGCTGGCAGATGCCAGGCTGGCTTTGGCCGTAGCTTCCTCGTGGGCAATACCCAGGAGCTGCTGCTGCCTTGCCAGGTCAGCCTGCAGGCAAAATATTTACGAATTAGTAAGTAAGTAAGTAAGTAAGTAAGTGAGTATGTAAGTAGGTAAGTAAGTATGTAATAAGCTAGTACGGAAGTAAGTGAGTAAGTGGGTAAGTGAGTGATTGAGTAAGTAAGTCAGTAAGTCAGGAAGTAAGCTAGTACGGAAGTAAGTGAGTAAGTGGGTAAGTGAGTGATTGAGTAAGTAAGTCAGTAAGTCAAGAAGTAAGTAAGCAAGTAAGTAAGTGGGGAAGTGAGTGAAATATTTGAAAGTATACAAGCGTCCGTACCTGGTAGGCCTCTTTAGCCTGAACCAGCTCCACCTGAAATTGCGTTGCCTCCTCCTGGGCCTGCCTCACTGCGGCAGCTGCTTCCACTTGCTGAGCTGTCAACTCCCCCCGCAGAGCAGCTAGGGCCTCCTCCTTGGAGGCCTCCAGCTCAGCGAGCCTCGCCTCTAGCTGGGCATCAGCCTTTTTGAGTGTGCGTTTGATCACTGCATCCATTTCTTCCTTCCCCTGGACCAGCAGGGCAGCTAGGGCTGACGCCATATCGTCCTGACTCTTCTCGGCCACCCGCACCCGCTCGTCTGCCTCCGCCAGCCTGGCATCCGCCGCCAGCTGGGCAGCTTCCACCTGGCTCCTCAGCTCCTCTTCTATCATTCGCACGGCTGCCTTCCTCTCCTCCTCCACACTCTCCATGGCCATTGCCAGCCCGGCGTCGGCGGAGATCCTCACCTCCGCCAGCTCAGCGGCATGGCGTTGCTGGCTGGCACACAGGTCCTGGGCATGCCTCTCTGTCGCCTCTTGAAGGTGTGACTCATTCTCAGCTATCGTAGCCTCAAAATCAGATGACAGCCTGGCGACCATTGCAGTGTACGTTTCGTCACTGTGTTCCAGCTCACTCTTCATCTTTGCCAGCCTGGCATCTGCCTCCTCCTGGCGTACCGCCGCCTGTTGGAGCTCGCTGTCCTTGGCTGACAGCTCACCGTAAAGGTGGATCTCCCGGGCCACAGCCTCTCCCTTCACGTCCTGTAGAGGGATGAAAGTGGTTACGAGAGATTAGGTGAAGATGAAGATCTGATGAAACCAATGGAGAGATGGGGAATTGATATGAGTACGAGCTGATTGACTTCAGCAACGAATGCGTGTATATATATAGGATATTGAAATATGGTCTCTCTCTTCATCTCCAGATTGCGTACATCATATGATGCGGTACAACATATCATATGATATGGTACAATACATCATATGATTTGGTATGATGTATCATATGTTATTGTACGATATATCATATGATATGGTACAATACATCATATGATTTGGTATGATGTATCATATGTTATTGTACGATATATCATATGATATGGTACGATATATCATATGATATGGTACAATACATCATATGATTTGGTATGATGCATCATGTGATTTGGTACGATATATCATATGATATGGTACAATACATCATATGATTTGGTACGATGTATCGTATGATATGGTACAATATATCATATGATTTGGTATGATGTATCATATGTTATTGTACGATATATCGTACAATTTCTTGCTCTCTCAGATACTCGACAACCCTACAAATGAGCAAACAAATAAGTTAAGAAAGTAATGAGTGCATAAATAGTAGGCCTTATTACGAATTATTTAAGAAACTAATTATTTAAGAAACTAATTATTTAAGAAACTAATTAACAAATAAGTTAAGAAAGTAATGAGTGCATAAATAGTAGGCCTTATTATGAGGCGTGATGTTGAGGGGGCCAGCCCGTTTGCTTGCACTGTGGCCGGCCACCAGAAACTAATGAATGTATGTGCGAAAGAAATGCATCAACAAAACGTAAAACAAACGTATACAAATAAATATATGTACAAGCACTTCAAACCATAATAGTGATGCCCAGATTATATAGAATGTATGTGTAAATTAAACAAACCAAAATAGTGATGATCCGATTCTTTAGAACTAAACAGAAACTGACTTTCACCCAGACAAGTACAGAAATATACAAATATTGATTGCTTTTTCAACATGCTTTTTCTTTTAAGCCCTTCCTATCACGGTTGGGCAAGTCCCTTTAGCCTACTTGACCTATCCCTAGACTGTAACATGCATACATACAAATAAATATCAAGATATGTTAATTTATGAGTCTCATATAAGTTACCCTTTAATCCTACCTCGATTTCTTGAATCTGGGAGTTCAGGTCTGCTTTCTGGGCCTCGAAGTCAGCCTCCAGCTGAGTCAACAGCCTAGTATGCGCTGCCTTCAAGGAAACTAGAACAGCCTGGAGCTCACGCTCAGAATTCTGAACCTGGGCGGATTGGAGAGTGTGTGTGTGGGGGGGGTGTGTGTGGGGGGGGGGGGCTTAGATAGATGCAATGGGTGTGTGGGTGTGTGGGTGGGGGCGTGGGTGCGGTGGGGGCTTAAATAGATGCAATGGGTGTGTGGGTGTGTGGGTGGGGGCGTGGGTGGGGTGGGGGCTTAGATAGATGCAATGGGGTGTGTGGGTGGGGGCGTGTTTGTGGGGGGGGGGGGGGGCTTAAATAGATGCAATGGGTGTGTGGGTGTGGGTGGGGGGGCGTGGGTGGGGAGGGGGCTTAGATAGATGCAATGGGTGTGTGGGTGTGGGTGTGGGTGTGTGGGGGCTTAGATAGATGCAATGGGTGTGCGGGTGTGTGGGTGGGGGCGTGGGTGGGGTGGGGGGCTTAGATAGATGCAATGGGTGTGTGGGTGTGTGAATGTGTGGGGTGGGGGCGTGGGTGGGGTGGGGGCTTAGATAGATGCAATGGGTGTGTGGGTGTGTGGGTGGGGGGCGTGGGTGGGGTGGGGGCTTAGATAGATGCAATGGGTGTGTGGGTGTGTGGGTGGGGGCGTGGGTGGGGTGGGGGCTTAGATAGATGCAATGGGTGTGTGGGTGGGGGGCGTGGGTAGGGTGGGGGCTTAGATAGATGCAATGGGTGTGTGGGTGTGTGGGTGGGGGCGTGGGTGGGGTGGGGGCTTAGATAAATGCAATGGGTGTGTGGGTGTGTGGGTGGGGGGCGTGGGTGGGGGGGGGGCTTAGATAGATGCAATGGGTGTGTGGGTGTGTGGGTGGGGGCGTGGGTGGGGTGGGGACTTAGATAGATGCAATGGGTGTGTGGGTGGGGTAGGGGCTTAGATAGATGCAATGGGTGTGTGGGTGGGGTGGGGACTTAGATAGATGCAATGGGTGTGTGGGTGTGTGGGTGGGGGCGTGGGTGGGGTGGGGGCTTTGATAGATGCAATGGGTGTGTGCAAGGGGGAAGGGGGGAGCAGAGGGTGGTGCCAGAGTGTGGGCTCACCCCCCAAACTTTGGCACCACCGTCTCTTCCCCTCTCCCCCCTTGCACACACACCCATTGCATCTATCTACCACCCAGATGCTCAGAATTTTGAACCTGGGCGGATTGGAGAGTGTGGGGTGTAAGTTTGCGAGAAAATACATTCACACACACTTAAGCCCCCCCCCCCCCCCCCCCCCCCCTGCACACACACACATTGCACCTATCCAAGCCCCCCCTCCCTTGCACACACCCTGTTTGTCAATCCTCCCCCCCCCCCCCCCCCCCCCCCCCCCCACACACACACACACCACACACACCTTTGCATCTAGATACTTCTCTTTCTCGGTGTAAGAGCTCTCCAGCAGACGGGTCTTCTCTGCCAGCTCATCGTGGAGTGATGCTAGCTGGCGCTCGGCACTCTTCGACAGCTCCTGCTCCAGCTTGGTCAGCTGCTGTGCATGTGTAGCTTCCAATGCCTCCTGCAATATGTATACCGCATTGTATTGCTTGTCTCATTAATTTGTACTGCCAAGTTCTGTGCATGGGTAGCCTCCAACACCTCCTACAATATGTGCACCGCATCGTATTGCTTGTGACATTAATTTATTATGCTGTATTGTCGATAGCTGTACATGGGCAGCCTCCAACACCTCCTGCAATATGTGTACCGCATTGTATTGCTAAGTGCTGTTAATGCGCAGCCTCCAACACCTCCTGCAATATGTGTACCGCATTGTATTGCTTGTGTCATTCATTTATGATGTTGTATTGCTAAGTGCTGTTAATGCGCAGCCTCCAACACCTCCTGCAATATGTGTACCGCATTGCATTGCTTGTGTCATTCATTAATGATGCTATATTGCTAAGTGCTGTTAATGCGCAGCCTCCAACACCTCCTGCAATATGTGTACCGCATTGCATTGCTTGTGTCATTCAATTATTATACTGTAATGCCAATAGCTGTACATGGGCAGCCTCCAACACCTCCTGCAATATGTGCACCGCATTGCATTGCTTGTGTCATTCATTTATGATGCTGTAATGCTAAGTGCTGTTAATGCGCAGCCTCCAGCACCTCCTGCAATATGTGTACCGCATCGTATTGCTTGTGTCATTCAATTATTATGCTGTAATGCCAATAGCTGTACATGGGCAGCCTCCAACACCTCCTGCAATACGTGCACCGCATTGCATTGCTTGTGCCAGAGTCAGGAGCACACCACACACACCTGTGCCTCCTTAGATTATGTCAAGGCAGCGACAAGTTCCCCTTTGGCAACCTCTGTTCACATCATTAGATCTAGATGAACACGTCAACACCCACAGTCATGAGCGCAACACAAACACCTCACACATCTTTGCCTCATCAGATTCTGTCAAGGCAGCGGCAAGTTCCTCCTGGGCAACCTCTGTTCACATCATTATATCTAGATGAACACGTCAACACCCACAGTCATGAGCGCAACACAAACACCTCACACATCTTTGCCCCCTCAGATTACATCAAGGTAGCGACAAGGTCCTTGTTGGCAACCCCTGTTATCTTAACTAGATATAGATGAATATGTCCACACACATACCCTCAGTCACACCACACACACTTGCGCCTCCTTAGATTCTGTTAAGGCGGCGACAAGCTCCTCTTTGGCAGCCCCTGTTCTCTTTACTAGATCTAGATGAATACGTCCACACACATACCCTCAGTCACACCACACACACTTGCGCCTCCTTAGATTCTGTTAAGGCGGCGACAAGGTCCTCGTTGGCAGCCCCTGTTCTCTTTACTAGATCTAGATGAATACGTCCACACACATACCCTCAGTCACACCACACACACCTGCGCCTGCTTAGATTCTGTCAAGGCGGCGACAAGCTCCTCTTTGGCAACTGCTGTTCCCCTTACTAGATCGGCCTCCAGCTTTGCAATCTGGGAGGCATGCCCCTCTGCCAGGCTGGCACGCTCTGCCTCCAAGCGATTAGCCAGACGAGACATCTGGCTGGCGTGCTCCTGTACCGCCAGGTTGTACCGCTGTTCGAAGCCCTCCTCAAGCAGCCCCATCGCCTTTCCCAACTGTGACAGCCTGGCGCCGGCTTCGGAGCGGGCAGCAGCCAGCTGGCGGGTCGACTTCTCCCGCTGCTCCTCAAGTTCCTCTGCCAGTGCTGACGTGGCACTTGCATGTGCTTCCTTCTCCTACATGGGGTCAGGATAGGAAGATCAATGCACCCGCCTGTTTCCAACATCTAGGTAGGTAGGTAGGTATGTGCCCACACTTCCAGCTACACTACCATGTCACACTGCCATGACCCTTGCAAGTGCTTATGTATCCTACATGGTTGGTTTGAGTTCCGCTCGCACGCCGAGGGGCGGGCGTACTCGCTCTAAGTCAAGCTCTTTCTGTAAGTCACCTTGAATTGATATTGACATTACCGGCCCTCAACTCTCTTGGAATCGTGGGCCCCTTATTGGGGTCAGGATATAAAGATCAATGCATCTGCCTATTTACAACATCTAGAATAGAGGTATGTACCTACACTACCAGCCAGGCGACCAACAGGGACCAGCATATCATATAATGCTGACCAAAGGCGAGGATGATACCATATGATATTATACAAATTGCATCATATGACATTGCACATAAATGGTATATTTAGCCTAGCCAGGCCGCTGCCATCATATGATATCATATGATGACATGGTATCATATGATATCATATTGCCGTTCCTAACACACCAAGCCACACTGCCATGTCCCTTGCATGTGCCCCCTTTTCCTGCAGGGGGTTAAAACTGCTAGTGCACCTCACAAATGAAACACTGCTCACCTCAGAACTCAATAGCTTCAGCTCCTTGATCTCCACCGCAAACTGCTCCTGGCTCAAACTCAGCTTATGCTCCAATGCTACGTGCACCTCACAAATGAAACACTGCTCACCTCAGAACTCAATAGCTTTAGCTCCTTGATCTTCTCCGCATTCAGTTCCTGGCTCAAACTCAGCTTATGCTCCAATGCTTCGTGTACCTCAGAAATTAAACAGTGCTCACCTCAGAACTCAACAGCTTCAGCTCCTTGATCTCCTCCGCAAACTGCTCCTGGCTCAAACTCAGCTCATGCTCCAATGCTTCCACATCCTTCTTCATCATCAACAACTCATCTGCCTTCTCCTCATACTCCAGCTGACTCATTGCCAGCTCACCCTCAAGGGAGGAGACCTAGTGCCAAAGGTATAGGGTTTGTAATGGAAAGGGTTACATAATCATGCTTGAGGAGGATGGCCTGGTACTGAACGTGCATGGGTGAAGGGTGTCGAGTGGTACGGGCCGTCATCAACTCCTCCTCATACTCCTGCTGCCTCGTGGCCAGCTCATTCTCAAGGGAGGTGCCCTAGTACCGCAGGTGTAGGGTTTGGGGGTTAGGGTTTGGAATGGTAAGTGTCACACAGTCATGCTTGAGAGATAGCAGCAGGCACGATCGTTGGCGAAGCCCCCCTCCTGCCCTGGGGGGCGGGAGCAACCAGATTGACCCCGTTGTTTGTCTGTGCGACCGACCGAAAAGTTGAAGCCTGACACGTCAGCCAACTGTCTCATAACTAACTGGCTTCGGTCAGCTCCATCGTTGCCACCTGTTGTCCCGTTGCCAACACACTCCGCCAATTTTACGCGTCGCTTGCAACGTTGCATGGGACGTGTCATAGCAGCAAGCATAATTTTCAGGCCCTCCATCTACATATTGTACATCGTCTTTGTCTGCATATCAAATTTATGTATAATTAAGCATGTTCACCTGTTCGATGAGTTCTTCAACAGACTTATTCAGAGCCTCCATCTCCTGCTCCTGCTTATGCTGCTGCCTTGATGGAACGAACTTCGACAACATATGTGCCATCGGGTTCTGGCTTGCCTCTGCCAGCCTGACTACATTCGCAGCCGCAGCGTTGTACTTCTTCCGTACCTCCTCCAGCTCAGCAGCCAGCTTTTCGTTGCGGCCACTCAAGACAGCCAGCTCAGCAGCTAGCTCCTCGCCACCCTGGCTGCTGCTGGTTTTGGAGCCGTTGCGTGACACAGCCAATCCACCGAAAAGACCAGCAACTCCAGCCGCAGCCACCATGGGGACAGCTGACACCGCCACTGCAGCTTTGGTGGTGGCAGCTGTCCCAACGGTTCCCACTGCAGCTGCAGTGGCTGAGGCCATGGCAACACCGACAGCTGCAGCCTCTCTTCTTCTCGACTCCTCCTCCCTCCTCACCAGCTCGGCATCCAACTGTTTGTGATGGATTTTCATAGGTAAGGTTCAGGAGATATTTTGGATGGGTTTATTTTTTTGAATGGGCTTGCTGCGGTGTATGCTGCACACGCACTAGTAAGTAGGTGTTAGGATTAGCTCAGGTTTACGATTGGTGTAGGTTAAGAATGGGCTTGCTGCGGTGTATGCTGCACACGCACCATTTAGGTGTTAGGATTAGCTCAGGGTTAGGATTGGTGTAGATTAAGAATGGGCTTGCTGCGGTGTATGCTGCACACTCACCAGTGAATATGTGTTAGGATTAGCAAAGGATTAGGATTGGTGTAGATTAAGAATGGGCCGCTGTGTATGCTGCACACGCACCAGTAAGTAGGTGTTGGAAAAGCTCAAGTTTAGGATTGGTGTAGGTTAAGAATGGGTTTGCTACGGTGTATGCACCAGTAAGCAGGTGTTAGGATTAGCTCAGGTTCAGGATTGGTGTGGGATAAGAATGGGCTTGCTGCGGTGAATGCTGCACACGCACCAGTTAGTATTTTTGGCAGAACCCCCCCCCCTCTGGAGGGGGAGGGCCCCCAGGGTTACCCACTTGTCCGTTTGACCAACCGACCAAAACATTGAAGCCTTACATGTCAGCCAACTGTCTCATAACTAACTGGCTTCGGTCAGCTCCATCCTTGCCACCTGTCGTTCCGTTGCCAACACACTCCGCCAATTTTCCACGTCGCTTGCGACACTGCATAAGTCTTTTTCTGATTCCCTAGGTACATCGACGACACATTTGGTGGAGTGGAGCAGTGCTTTCCAGTGGACTTCTGTCGACATGTGTTTGGTGCGCGCTTCATGTTGTCACATGTTGTACAATTTAGGATTAGCTCAGGTATAGGATTGGGGTAGGTTATGAATGGGCTTGCTGCGGTGTATGCTGCACACTCATCAGTGAGTAGGTGTTACTGTCGCTGTGGTGTATGCTGCAAACAAGCACACTCATCAGTGAGCAGGTGTTAGTGTCGCTGTGGTGTATGCTGCAAACAAGCACACTCATCAGTGAGTAGGTGTTAGTGTCGCTGTGGTGTATGCTGCAAACAAGCACACTCACCAGTGATGCGTACTCAGCTACAGCTGCCGCCGCCACGGTTTCCATAACAGCCACCAGGGATGCTGTGGAGGGGACAGCTGGGGCCAACACCGGGGCCAACATTGTATCCTTCCTCTCCTTCTTCATGCCCATCGTCTTTCCATGCGTCTTCTTGCCTTTCTTTGCTCCATCTACAGGCTGGCCCATAACCCACCAGGTTTTACTGGAGCGGGGGGCGGCAGAGGCTGTGGGGGCGGTGGGGGGGCTGGGGGGGGCTTCGGTCGGCAGCATGGTACTGCCTAGCATGAAGATAAGCAAATTGGTGAGCTCCTCGTTGCCTGACTCGACGGTAGTGTACACTCCCTTGTCCTCCACCACCTCAGTCTCAACGTTGATGATCTCGCCCTCCACGCCCGGGAGGGGGGGGACAGGGCGGGGCACTGCGACAAGAGGCGTGGAGGTTGTGGACCCCCAATAGCAAGTGATGATACCATCGTGGACCTGCGTGCGTTGACCTGTGTGCACCCCCTCCTGGCCTGGGCCCCCAAGGGGGGCCTGGCCCGAGCCACCCGAGGAGGGGGTCTCTCCCAGGACCTCCACTGGGAGCGGAGGGAGGGCAGCGGCTGCTGAGCTGGCAGCATAGGGGAGCAAGTCAACAGTCCGAGACTTGAGCAAGTCAGATAGTTTGAAGTGCCTGTCTGGGCCGGACTCGAAGACGTACTTCCCATTGTCGTAAAAAACAACCTTTGCCGCCACCTCGTCTTGTTCCTCAGCCTCCACCATTTGCGCAGACCACACAGGCAGCTCCACCTCACCCACCCACATGTGACCTGGCTGCCAGGTCATCATGAGACCTTTGTTGGGATTCCAGCTGCCGAGCTGTGGGAGGGAGCCCACCAGGAGAAGGTGCTGGCCAGGGTAGGTGATGAAATGCGGGACCACGAAGTGACACATGGAGTGTACCTCCTCGTTGGTGATCTCAGAGGGCAGCTCTGGGGGGGGGGGTGATGGTGATGGTGGGGGGGTAGTGGTGCTGGTTGTGGTGCTGGTAGTGGGTGGTACTGGTGGTAGTGGTGCTGGTGCTGGTTGAGGAATGAGAGGTGTTGCACAGCACTCTACACACTGCACTCTACACACTGCACCCTACACACTGCACCCTACACACGGCACTCACCGTGTACGTCTTTTTGGCGATGCACAACCTGGGAGCAGGTGGTGTAGGTTGTTGTGCACCACTCCCATTCCACTGCCAGTACCAGTACCGTCAGCACCACCTACTACCAGCACCACTACCCCCCCACACACACACAAACACATAGCACTCACCTAGTACGTCCTGTGGGCGATATACAACCTGGGAAAGGTGAGCCCCAAATGGCAGATGAGGACGAATTCATCATGGGAAGCATCCTCCTCGTTGTTGACAGGGGAGGCACAGCCCTTGCTTGCGGGAATGGGGGTGGTGCACAGCCACACTGCACCCTACACACTGTACACTGCACCCACCACACAGCTCTCACCTAGCACGTCCTGTGGGCGATGCACAACCTGGGAGCAGGTGGTGAGCCCTCAATGGCAGATGAGGACAAAGTCATCATGAGGGGCATCCTCCTCGCTGTTGACAGGGGAGGAATAGTCCTTGCTGGCGGGAATAGGGGTGGTGCACAGCACCCTACACACAGCACCCACCGCACTGCACCCACCACACAGCACTCACCTAGTACGTCCTGTGGGCGATGCACAACCTGGGAGCAGGTGGTGTAGGGTGCTGTGCACCACCCCCATTCCACTACCAGTACCGGTGCCATCAGCACCACCTACAACCAGCACCACTACCCCCCCCCACACACACACAAACACACAGCACTCAACTAGTACGTCCTGTGGGCGATGTACAACCAGGGAAAGGTGAGCCCCAAATGGCAGATGAGGACGAATTCATCATGGGAAGCATCCTCCTCGTTGTTGACAGGGGAGGCACAGCTGTTGCTGGGGGGAATGGGAGTGGTGCACCACACCCTACACACAGCACCCACCACACTGCACCCACCACACAGCACTCACCTAGTACGTCCTGCGGGCGATGCACAACCTGGGAGCAGGTGGTGAGCCCCCAATGGCAGATGAGGACAAAGTCATCATGAGGGGCATCCTCCTCGTTGCTGGCGGAAATGCTGATGCTGCTGTCACCATCGTTGGCAGGGGAGGTACAGCCCTTGCTGGCGGGAATACTGATGCTACCATCATTGGCATGGGAGGTACAGCCCTTGCTGGCGGGAATACTGATGCTGCGATTGTTCCCTGGCTCCCAGTGGCTACCTCCACTCTGCTCCAGCAGTACCACCTTGGCCTCCACAGCTTTGCCTGCTGGTAGCATGACGACGCCACGCCACATGTGGTCGCCATTATCCTGCAGCTTCACAGCTTTTGTGGCATCCCAGTTGCCGAGTTCAGTGGTACCTCCTACAAGCACTAGCTGCTGCTTGGTACCCTTGCGAGGGGGGATGTACAAAGGCACTACAACCTGGCAGCGTGTGAGAACACCAGGGGGCTCCACCACCTCCTCCTTATCAGTGCCCTCTCGGCCCCAAGGGCACACAATGGTGATGGGGGGCCTAGCAACAGCTGTCGCGTCAGTGCCCTCATCAAAGGCATGGGGCTCCAATGGTGCAACCAGAGTTACTCTGTTTTCCCCGGGTTCCCACTTGTTGCCTTTGGACTCGATTAGGATGACCTTGTACTCAATCACACCATGCCAGCTGGCGTCCAGCTTCACCTCAGCTTCCCAGCGGTGGCCTAGCTGCCAGGTCAGGGGGGCCGCCTTGTCAGCGTCCCAGCCTCCGAGCTCGGGCAAGTTGCCAACTATGGCCAGATGCTGGCTCAGGGAGGTGACGAACTCAGGGACCACAAATTTGAGGGTTAGGCTTTCGCTGTCTAGCTCTGCTGATGTATCTGTGGGAGATTCAACATCGATGGCTGTAGCACCAGTTAAAACTCCAGAGATCTGGAGCATGGGGTGGTGCAGGTGAGGGGAATTCAAATGTAGGGTTTCCGGTTTCGGGGGGTCGCTGTCTAGCTTCGCTGCCGTGGCAAAATGGGAGATTCAACACCGATGGCTGTAGCACCAGCACCCCCTTCGTCTACTGTAGCTATTATTTCATACAATTGCGTTGTCTCAATAGTAGCATTATCATAAGTATTATTTGTGGTATATTAACTGTTCTGTCTCACCGGCACACTGTCCTTTATTCCGCTACCAGTAGCGATCGCTACCTGGGACCCTGTTTTGGCCAAACCTTCTGCTACCATAAGACTCGATTCTGGCCGTGCCCCCCCGAAGCCCCCAGGTCACCCCTTCAGGCTGCCTAGCCAAATTGGTACCAAATTCCAACCTTGAAAGGCACCAAATCCCTGATTGCTACCAGAAGACACCCTTTCTGAAACGAAAGGGTGTCTAGTAGCCTTACTTTGCGGGGTAATGCACGCCTACACTGACCCCATACAGATTGAGTCACAACTGGTTGCTACCAGATGACCCTCAGATTGCTACCAGATGACCCCAGATTGCTACTAGATGACCCCCAGATTGCTTCCAGATGACCCCCTTTCTGAAACGAAAAAAAGCTGTGGTGACCTTACCTTGCGGGGTGATGCACGCCTACACTGCCCCCATACAGATTGAGTCACACCTGCAGGTACAAGGGACAATCATGATGATGATGGTGGTGGTGGTGGATATCATGATGGTGGTGGTGATGGGGATGATGGTGATGGTAGATGTGGTGATGGTGATGGTGGTTATGGTGGTGGTGATGATGATGATGATGATGATGATGATGATGACGATGATGATGATGATGATGATGATGATGATGACGACGATGCTGGTGGTGGTGGTGATAATGGTGCTGGTGCTGGTGGTGATGGTGGTGATGGTGATGGTGGTGGTGGTGATGGTGGTGATGGTGGTGATGATGATGATGATGATGATGATGATGATGATGATGATGATGATGATGATGATGATGATGATGATGCTGATACTGATTGATGATGATGATGATGATAATGATGATGATGATTGATGATGATGATGATGATGAGATGATGCTGAGATGATGCCTGATATGATGATCACGATGCTTGGTGGTGGTCGGTGATAATAGTGCATGGTGGTGTTCGTGGTGGTATGGTAGGTGGATGGTTGTAGTGAGTGGTGGATATGTGGTGGGTGATGGTGGTGATGGTGGTGGTGATGTGATGATGATGATGATACGACGACGATGATGATGATGATGATGATGATAAATGGCGACGATGCTGTGGTGTGGGGTGGTGGTGGTGTGGTGGTGAATGAAGGAAGTGATCGGTGGTGGTGGTGATGGTTGGTGGTGGTAGTGATGGTTGGTGGTGGTGGTGTATGGTGAGTGGTGGGTGGTGGTGAATGGTGGATGGTAATGGTGGTAGTGGTGGTGGTGATGGTGGTGGTAGTGGTGATCATGATGATGATGATGATGATGATGATGATGATGATGATGATAATGTTGATGGTGGTGATGGTGGTGGTGGTGATGGTAGTGGTGATTATGGTGGTGGTGATTATGGTGGTGGTGGTGGTGGTGATGGTGACGCCATGACTACTGGCCTCTCCTGCAACCACCAGATGACAAGGAGTGTGTGTGTCACGTGATGACACTGTGAACCTCATGACTGCCAACCTCTTCTACAACAACCAGCTGACGAGGTATGCATATGTGCATGCATGGGTTTGAGTGTGTGTGTGTGTGTGTGTGTGTGTGTGTGTGTCACGTGATGAAACTGTGAACCCCACGACTGCCAACCTCTTCTTCAACTACCAGATGACGAGGTAAGCATGTGCGCATGCATGGGTTTGAATGTGAGTGCGTGTGTGTGTGTCATGTGATGGCGATGCGAAAGCCATGACTGCCAGCCTCTTCTTGATGACTACCATATTACGTGGCGGGCATCTATATATCTCTATCTCCCTCTCTGGTGAACTTAATATACGATATTCGGCTTTGCTTTGTCTGCATCTGTCCGGATGCATACTGTCCTGTGATTCTGCGAGTGAGGCTTTCGTGACTGGGAGGAACGATAGGGTTACAAAACGTTTCGACACCGACGGTTTCGCGCTCGGACCTGTTCAAACCCCAGGCTTAGGGCTAAGTGCATTTTCGTGGGCTGTCGGAATTGCGTTGCTCGCTATCAGAAAGAGCGCAGCGCAAAGAACCGGCGCTGCCCACGAATGCGCAGTCAGCAGTGAGTATGTAAAGTATCACACAAGCAGGTCACACAGGACCCGTCGTGGCTACTCCCCATGCTGAAGTTCGATTTTGCTCACGATTCTCAGACGAAACTCGAATGCCTAGCGCTGCTGTAGATCCATTTGTTGACTGAAACTGTCGCCGAAGACGGCGAGCAGCTTTGAGGTTTTAGTCAAGGATACCGAGGCGTACTTCCCTACCTAGTGGATTTGGCACTGCAATAGGCAGAAACCGCCCCGTTGAAGCTTTCCCTGCTGCAGCATCGGGCCTCTTGCTCTCTCCCCGCCTCGCACCAGCCAGCGAATTTCTTCCTAGCAAAAGCATCCCAGCTCACACGGCTCGGTAGCTGTCCAACAGAGCTCAAGCGATGCGCAAATAACTATGGTCGCTGCAGTCACGCACAGGAGTTCTGGAGGTAGAGAGTTTTCAGGGTCGAACGAGAGGAATTGGCAGAAAGTTTGTGCCCTACTGTCAAGATGAGGTGGTAACAGATTAGTGCACTGGCACAATCAGATGCCGACAGGCAGACTGTCGTCGCCCAGTGTGTGCGCAGACTGGAACGCGCTGTACGCTTGAACGAATGACCGCAACCTAGGGGGGAGCCGAGGAGACAAGTGAAGTGAGCCTGCTCGCCGTTGGATCTGAAGCAGCTTTGGTTTGAATTTTCAAACCGAATGTAACCGAAAGATAGTGGGACTCGGTAGCAGGCCACGTGGGCGTGGGGCGGGGCGTGGGGGGGGGGGGGGGGGGGGGGGGGGGGGGGGGGTCGAGGCCGATCCCAATATGTATTCACAACTTCTTCGTCTGTTGCCAGAATCGAACGTGCCGCACACCATCGATAACGCCTTGAAGAGAGCGTGCCGAATCCGCGCTTGTTTACAGCAACGGATGAAAATAATTGTCAAGGTCAGGGCCAGGGCCAGGGCTGAGGCCGAGGCTAGGGCAGCCCAGGCCGAGTCGGCCGAGCGAAAGGCCACAACTCCACCAAATGCGCCTTGCGCACCAGAGTCATCAACGACAACTTGCAACATCTACAATGCCGTGGTTCACTGCCCTCCCAGCAAAAAGGCCAACCTTCAGTCACGCCAGGCCAGCAAGCAGTGCATGGTTGCCAAGGCGTCCTCTGAGAGGGGCACACAGCCAGACTTGGACGCCTTGGATGGGCCCTCTCTAGTCTCATCAAGCCGCTGCCTGGTATCCCACATGGTGCTACATCGGGATACTCTACAAGACATGCGGCAACCAATATCCGAATATCAGGGGCCTAGCCACAAGCGCCAATGGAGCTGAACTGTTACTGAATCAGGCTAAACAAACATTGTAGTTTATGAGGGTGTCAGGTGGGTGTTCCTCTGCCTGAGGCCCCTTCGGTCCCACCTTAATATACATTCCCATTTACATACATTCCCATTCCCGTTCCCATTTATATGCAATCTCATGTTCTCATATGGTGCATTTTGTATGATATCATAAGGGCTGTCAATATCGTATTATGTTTTCAATTGTCGTGGCATATCGTACGATTTTGATGTCGTAAATATTTATATACCCTTTGGGAGGAAATCGGTATGAGGCCAAGGGATTACAGGAAATACCATTTACACGTCAATACAATTAGAATCAGGTTAAATGAACCAACCCTGTAGAAGATAGAAAACACGATAATACAGAGCGCTATTTTCTTACGATATGTTGTGGTAGTAAATATTGTACGATATAAAGCTTGCCTGCCATAGATATCATACTCTCCTTCGGCCAGCATCATATATTAATATGTTATGTCGGTCCCTACATACCGGTATATTGGCATATTGCCCATCTGAGGTGTAGGTAGGCAGATAGGCTGTGCACTTATTTTGTGTAAGTTGTTATCGTTAATAATGACGATAGATAATGATGATGGCATTTTTCGCTTTAGCCCCCTCTGGACCTCCTAAGGTCGCTGAAGCCCCAAGTTCAACCCGTGTCTCTTGGTCTCTCTCTCCGTCTCTCCGGCTGTTTGAACGATCCCGGCCGCCTCCGCACCCAATAATTTGGTCCATGGTTGAAGTGCGCATGACTAGAGTCATCAGCATCGCAGCGGTCAAGATCCTTCTCAACAAGTCGTCAAATATCTTGTAGCTTACTCCGGTACGAGTAGGTACCTACTCCACTACTTTCGAAACTCTCAGCCTCCCTCCTCCACAGGGACCTGCTCCTTGTCCTTTCTCGCAGTCTGCAGATCAAGTTTCTTAATTATTCACCCCCTGCCCAGCCCGTGACTGCTGAAGCATTTTTTCTCAAGCGACATAAGATTATGCCTTGTCTGTTTGCCCTGCTGACCTCCAAATGTGCCTGCTGCTTGAGAGAGTGAAGGGGGGCGTACATGTCGCCTACACTTGTACTGCGTTTTCATTTGTGTATACCTTGCTCGTCCTGCCTATTCAGATGAATATTCCAATCCAGGCGGCGGTTTGCTCATGCTTTCTTGACATGAATATCAGGTTAATTTCAAGAAATTAAACTGTTATGTGGGGGGGCACGAGGCCTTTTATCTTCGAGTAACATTACATTACATTACATTTCATTGCATTACATGTTAAAGTCTACTTGACACCGCGAGGGTGTATGAGACTCTGTGCTTTAAACAAAAAGAAAAAGCACCCACAAAACAAAAAACCCCATTACATCAGGGGTGTGTCGAGGACAAACAAACCAAACTCCCAACCACCGTTTTGGTGGCGTAGGTATTAACCCCCCTAGAGCAGGACCCAGATCTCAACCACTTACAGTGGCGGAGGTAAGAAGCTAACAAATGAGAAGTCACAAGAAGAAAACAAGGGATAATAAATTACGGTGCCACTAAGCAGTCCAGGGCTTCCTGTCTTGCTCATCTACAAGTAGAAAGATAGTCGGCTAGGTTGCTCCAGAAAGTCTTAGTGCCATAGTAACATTCCATTAGTAACATTCCATGCACCGTTCTAAACAAAGTAATGAAAGCGCCTGGTGGGGCGTGGTGTTAAGCCCCGCCTTACGGCAGTAGGGAACGGGCTACAACTTTACCTGGACAAAGCTACCATGGCAGTTGACAGCGACCGCGAACACCAAAGCGCACCCAAAGGGATTCGAACCCAGAACCTTCATCGGTTCAACGAGCTGAACCAATGAACCATTCGCCGAAACGGGATTTAATTTGTATTCTGTAACATCCCATGCACCGTTCTACATATTGATAGAAAGAGGCAGCAGAAAGATATCAATGCTCCTAGTCTCGAGCCCCGCTGCCGGAAGACGGCGGGTGGTTTCTCGAGTCCGACTTTAGGGCGGTGTTGTTTCACTGCTAGGACATGAGCCCCTAGTAATCTTTCTTTGCTCCTAGTCACGATCGATCACGATGCTCCCAATCAAAAACAATCACGATGCAATGAAGGATACACTGTTTGAAGGTTCAAATTCAATCATACGTTCTTGCTTAAGCCCGCAAAATGATATTTTATTGCTTAAGCCCCCGAAATGCAAAATGGGACTTGCATATTGTAAGCAGAAGGGCATTGAACGCCTGGTGACGGAGAACTGCTTTCGTGCTATCATCACAGTCGTACTGCCATTATTCCATTCGTCCTGCCATTACCAGCTCCTGTCCGCGACCTTCAGATCGTATACCACCTGGTGCAGGAGTACTGCTACAATAACAGTCTACTGGCCCTCAATTCACACGTGCTGACTACTAGCTCCTGTCCCCGCGACTTCAGATCGTATACCACCTGTGAAGGGTACTGCTACAAAGCTAAAATCAGTTCGTACTGCCATCATTCCACACGTCTACCTCACTACTCCTGTCCGCGCACCTTCAGATCTGTATAACCACCTGTGCAGGAGTACTGCTATAATGTTAAAATCACAGTCCGACTTGCCAGCAGTCCACACGGCTGACCTCACTAGCTCCTGTCCGCGACCTTCAGATCGTATACCACCTGGTGCAGGAGTACTGCTACAATCACAGTCGTACTGCCATCATTCCACACGTGCTGACCTCACTAGCTCCTGTCCGCGACCTTCAGATCGTATACCACCTGGTGCAGGAGTACTGCTACAATCACAGTCGTACTGCCATCATTCCACACGTGCTGACCTCACTAGCTCTTGTCCACACCTAAGATCGTATACCACCGGGGGTGGTGCAGGGAGTGACTGCTGCAATCGAAGGACAGTCGGGTAACTGGGGGGGACGTGGGGGGAGCGTGGGGGATGGGGGGCTAGGCGTGGTAACGTGGCCAATCATTGGCCATCTGGTGTGACCTCGGACTAGCGGGGTCTTTCTCCTTTGAGACGGTCCGGGCGTAACCACCTGGGTGAAAAATTAAGGCCAAATAGTATGGCGTGTGACCCCCCCACCCCCCCCCCCCCCCCCCCAAACAATACCACC
>JACBWV010000839.1:569665-604665 GCA_013435795.1 Chlamydomonas sp. ICE-L
AGGTGTGTGTTGATCACCACAATTGGAGTCTCTGTAAGGGGGAGGATGTTTTGTTTTCTTGTGTTGTGCTATGTTGTGATTTGTTGTGTTGTGTTCAGGTTCACATCGGACACTGTTCAGGCCGTGTGCATGTTGCGCATGTGGTGATGTGTTGTGTTGTGCTCAGATTTATGTATTGAGCCAAGGTGGTGACCTTGTGCATGGCGTAATAGTATAAAACACATATATATATATATATATATATATATATATATATATATATATATATATATATATATATATATATATACGGACCTTGTGATGAAGAGGTGGAGGTGGGCTCCAGCACTGTCACTTACACCACTGTGGTGACCTTCTGCAGAGCCTTGGTATACACAATAATTAGACAATACATATTTAAGCAATTGAATAATAAAATACAAAACCGGACCTTGGGATGAAGAGGTGGATGTGGGCTCCAGCACTGTCACTTGTGCCACGGTAGTGACCTTCTGCAGAGCCTTGGTCAGCTCCTTGGAGGCATCCAACATCACATTCCAATGAGCATGGCTTGCATCCAAAGGCTGCAGGGTGCACAAGGACGCGGTGGTGAGCTGTCAGATACAAAGTGATGGTTTGAACAAAGTGAAGGCATTAATCTCCCCCCACCTTCTCCCCCCCAACCACCCACACAAACCCAAACAGACCCAAACACGTCCAAGATCACATTCCAATGTGCATGGCTTGCATCCAAAGGCTGCAGGGTGCACAAGGACACGCAGAGGTAAAAGATCATAAACGATGTGATGGTCAACACAGTCCCCCCCACACCCACACCCACATCCACACCCACCACACCCACACACAAACAGACACGCAAACACATCCAACAATACATTCCAATGAGCATGGCTTGCATCCAAAGGCTGCAGGGCGCACGAGGACACGCTGGTGTAAAATATCACAAACAATGTGATGGTCAACACAGTCCCCCCCACACCCACACCCACATCCACCACGGCCACACACAAACACAAACACAAACAGACACGCAAACACATTTAACGTTACACTCCAATGTGCATGGCTTGCACCCGCGGTGGTGAGATGTAATATGCAAAGTGATGGTTTACACAGTGTAAAAGCATTCCCCCCCCTTACTGCCCCCCCGCCCCCTACACCCCCACCACCCTACCTCCCCAGACCCAATTCTTATTTGCATGGCTTGCATCCAAAGGCTGCAGGGTGCATACCTAGACGGAGAGGTGAGATGCCATAAACAAAGTATTGGTTTGCATAGAGTGAAGGCATTCATCTAACAAAATATATTGCCCCATTGCTGCCTTCCCCACCCCATACCCCCCATACCCAATTCCAATGTGCATAGCTTGCATCCAAAGGCTGCAGGGTGCATAGCTAGACGGAGAGGTGAGCTAATATATACAAAATAATGGTTTACACAGTGTGAAGGCATTAATCTGACAAAGCAGATTTCCCCATTACTGCCCCCCCCCACCCACACACACACCCACACACCCACACACAAACCAAAACAGGCTGCAGGGTGCACAAGGACACGGTGGTGAGCTATCATATGATTTTCACAGAGTGAAGGCATTCATCTAACAAAGCACCCACAACCACCACCACCCAGCCTTTACCTGCTTGAACACATTAATCAGAATCACATCCTTGCTACTAGCCAGCTGAAGGCGAGACTCCCTGCACACACACACACATACAAACCTACCCCCCCCCCCCCCCCCCACCACCACCACCACCACCATCTAGTATTTACCTGCTTGAATACATCCCTCTGCAGCATGTCCTTGCTTCTAGTCAGCCAAAAGAGGGCCTCCCTGCACACACACACACACACACACACTCAACCCGACCACTACCACCCACACCACCACCACCACCTAGGCCTTACCGGCTTGAACACATCCCTCAGCTGCACATCCTTGCTACTAGCCAGCTTAAACCGAGTCTCCCTGCACACACACACACACATACCCACCAACACATACAAATATACCCCCCCCCCCCCCCCCCCCCTCCCCCCATGCCTCTCAATCCACCACCCCCACCTAGTATTTACTTGCTTGAACACATTTCTCAGAAGCCCCCCCCCCCCCCCCCCACCACCACCACCACCACCATCTAGTATTTACCAGCTCAAATACATTTCTCAGAAGCGCATCCTTGCTACTAGCCAGCTTAAAGAGGGCCTCCCTACACACACACACTCACATACACATTCCCCCACACACATGTAAATCTACACCACCACCACCACCACCCCCATCTCCCCCTCAACCCACCCACCCACCCCCACCACCATCATCTAGTATTTACCTGCTCAAACACATTTCTCAGAAGCGCATCCTTGCTACTAGCCAGCTTAAAGAGGGCCTCCCTACACACACACACTCACATACACATTCCCCCCCACACATGTAAATCTACACCACCACCACCCCCTCTCCCCCTCAACCCACCCACCCACCCCCACCAACCACCATCTAGTATTTACCTGCTCAAACACATTTCTCAGAAGCGCATCCTTGCTACTAGCCAGCTTAAAGAGGGCCTCCCTACACACACACACACACACATACACATTCCCCCCCCACACATAAAATCTACCCACCCCCACCACCCCTCTCCCCCTCAACCCACCCACCCACCCCCACCATCTAGTATTTACCTGCTTGAACACATCCCTCAGAAGCACATCCTTACAACTCGCCAGCTTAAAGCGAGACTCCCTCCAGAAGGTTGCACTTCCCTCCTTCACCTTTCCCATCTTGTTTGTATACCGACCAGCAAAGCCTTCACGTGAAAAAAGGGGAATGTTTGGTTAGGTCTGGTTAGGATTGGACCCCGCCCCCCACCCACACACCCCCTTCACCTTTCCCATCTTGTTTGTATACCGACCAGCAAAGCCTTCACGTGAAAAAAGGGTAAGGTTTGGTTAGGTTGGGTTAGGTTGGGTTAGGTTGGGTTTGGCTTGGTTAGGTGTGATTAGGCTTGTTTAGGTTTGGTTATGTTTGGTTTGGTCTGGTTTGGTTTGGTTTGGTTAGGTCTGGTTAGGATTGGACCCCGCCCCCCACCCACCCACCCCCTTCACCTTTTCCATCTTGTTTGTATGGAGACCAGTAAAGCCTGTAAAAACGAGTCGAAAGTGTTGAAAAAGTGTTGACAAGTTATATGCAAGTTATACGCAAGCGACGCTAAAAATTGGCGGAGAGTTTTCGCAAAAAGAGAAGTGGCAACGGAAGCGAGTTAGTTACGAGACCGTTGGCTGACGTGTCAGGCTTCGTCTGGGTCAGACGAATGATCGGTCGGTCAGACGGACACATGGGTAACCCTGGGGGCTCCCGCTCCCTTGAAGAGGGAGCTCCGCCAAAAAAAGAAAACAAGAGCATATAATATAACAAGATAGCTCGTCCCTCTTTCACCTTTCCCATATTGTTAGTAGAGCAACCAGCAAAGCTTGCAAGCAACAAAAAGGGGTTGGTTAAGTTAGGTTTGGCTTGGATCCCCCCCACCACCCACCCACCATCCACCACCCCTACCCCCTCTTAACAACCCCACCACCATCTCTCAACCCATACCTCAATCTCTTCCCCCCCCCCCCCCCCCCCCCCCTCCCTCCTCTTTACAACCCGCCCTCCAAACATCTCTCAGTCTCTCAGCCCAATACCATCAATTCTCCTCTCCCCCCCCTCTCCCCCCCCCCCCCCGCCCCCCCCCAACACACCCACACAATTCCTTTTCAAACTCTCCCAACCCCACACCCAACCTCTACCCCTCATATGCATACGTACCCCCCTGCCCCCCCATATACACACAATCTACATAACCAGCCACACTCCAGGCCCCCCAACACCCTCTCACCTTCACGCGACACAAATGGAAGCAAGTAGTCACAGAAACTATAAACCCTTAACCCTCTCACCTTCACGCGACAAAAATGGAAGCAAGTAGTCACAGAAACTATAAACCCTTAACCCTCTCACCTTCACGCGACAAAAATGGAAGCAAGTAGTCACAGAAACTATAAACCCTTAACCCTCTCACCTTCACGCCACAAAATTGAAGCAGTAGTCACAGAAAACTATAACCCTAACCCTCTCACTTCATCACGCGACAAAAAATGGAAGCAGTATCAAAAGCAACTATAAACCCTTAACCCTCTCACCTTCACGCAACAAAAATGGAAGCAAGTAGTCACAGAAACTGTAAACCCTTAACCCTCTCACCTTCACGCGACAAAAATGGAAGCAAGTAGTCACAGAAACTGTAAACCCTTAACCCTCTCACCCTCACGCGACAAAAATGGAAGCAGGTAGTCACAGAAACCATAAACCCTTAACCCTCTCACCTTCACGCGACAAAAATGGAGCAAGTAGTCACAGAAAGAAACGTCAACCCTTAACCCCTCACCTTCACCGGCGACAAAATGGACAAAGTAGTCACAGAAAAACCATAAACCACCCTTTACCCTCTTCACTCCCGTTACCCGACAACATGGGAAGCAAGTATCACAGAAACTGTAACCCCTTAACCCCTCACCTTCACCGCGACAAAATGGAGCAAGTAGTCACAGAAACACCAGAACCCTTACCCCTCTTCCCCACTTCACGCAACAAAAATGAAGCAAAGTAGTCACAGAACTGTAAAAAAACCCTTAACCCTCTCACCTTCACGCGACAAAAATGGAAGCAAGTAGTCACAGAAACCATAAACCCTTAACCCTCTCACCTTCACGCAACAAAAATGGAAGCAAGTAGTCACAGAAACCATAAACCCTTAACCCTCTCACCTTCACGCAACAAAAATGGAAGCAAGTAGTCACCGTAAAGAAAAAAAACCGTAAAACCCTTAAGCCCTCATCACCTTCACGGAACAAAAATGGAAGCAAGTTGATCCTAGAAACCATGAACCCTTAAGCCCTCTTCAACTTAACGCAGAGCAACAATGGAAGCAAGTAGAGTAGACACAGAAAAACACCATAAACCGCATTACCCTGGGGCTCAACCTTCACGAAGGGGGGTCGACAAAAATGAAAGTCAACAGTCGTCCCAGAAGGCTGTAAAACCTTAGCCAGCGCGCACCTCACGGGGGGGGGGGGGGGGGTGGGGGGTCACAAAACTGGAAGCAAGTATCACAGAAACCATAACCCTTAACCCTCTCACCTTCCACGCAACAAACATGGTACAAATAGTCACAGAAACTGTAAAACCCTTAACCACCCTCTCCACATCATCACGGACAAAAATGGAAGCAAGTAGTCACAGAAACCATAAACCCTTAACCCTCTCACCTTCACGCAACAAAAATGGAAGCAAGTAGTCACAGAAACTGTAAACCCTTAACCCTCTCACCTTCACGCGACAAAAATGGAAGCAAGTAGTCACAGAAACCATAAACCCTTAACCCTCAAACCTTCACGCTACAAAAAGGAAGCAAGAGTCACAGAAAACCATAACCCTTAACCGCCCTCTCACCTGCGAGCAACAAAATGGGAAGCAAGTAGTCCCACAGAACTTAAACCCTTAACCCTCTCACCTTCACGCGACAAAAATGGAAGCAAGTAGTCACAGAAACCATAAACCCTTATAAACCCCCTTAACCCTCACCCTCTCACGCTTCAATCATTCCACACGCGGACAAAAATGGAAAGCAAGTAGTCACAGACACCATAACCCTTACCCCCTACCCTCGGGGGGGAGGGTGGAGCTCAACCTTGCACGCTACCAAATGGAAGCAAGTAGTCACAGAAACTGTAACCGCTTAACCCTCTCAAGGGGCCTTCACACGGGACAGGAAAATGTGGAATCAAGTAGTCATCACAGAAAGCCATAAACCCTTAACCACCTCTCACCTTCACGGGCGACAAAAATGGAAGCCAGTAGTCACAGAAACCATAAACCCTACCCTCCTCACCTTCACGAAACCAAACTGTGAAGCAAGTATTCCGACACAATGTCGAACAACCCTTAACCCTCTCACCTTCACGCGACAAAATAAAAAGAAGGAGGGAAAGCAATAAATCATTCACAACCCATTACCCACCCTGTAACCCACCCTCAAAAGACCCTTCACCTGACAAAAATGGAAGCAAGTAGTCACAGAAACCATAAACCCTTAACCCCCTCTCACCTTTCACCTTCATTCACGCAACAAAAATGGAAGCAAGTAGTCACAGAAACTGTAAACCCTTAACCCTCTCACCTTCACGCGACAAATGGAAGCAAGTAGTCACAGAAACCATGAAACCCCTTAACCCTCTCATCACCTCTCACCTTCACGCTACAAAACTGGAAGCAGTAGTCACAGAAACCATAAACCCGTAACGCCTCCCCCTCACTTCACGCAACAAAACTGGAAGCAAGTAAGTCACAGAAACTTAAACCTTAACCCTCTCACACCTCACAGCGACAAAATGGAATGCAAGTAGTTCACGGAAACCATAACCCTTACCCCTCTCCTCACCTTCACCGAGCACAAAAATGGAAGCAAGTAGTCACAGAAACCATAAACGCTTAACCCTCTCACCTTCAGGCAACAAAAATGGAAGCAAGTAGTCACAGAAACTGTAAATCCTTAACCCTCTCACCTTCACGCGACAAAAATGGGAGCAAGCAGTCAACAAAGACCTTCTCGTCAACTTCCTGCAAACACAGCAATACACCATGCTGACGACTGGTATGATGGAGCATATATATCTAATAATATATCTGTATGCAGGATAAAAAAAAAAGAGAAGCAACACACGCCTAAAAACCTGGGGAGGGCTGACCCCTCCCCCCCCCCCCCCCTTAATATAACATGCCCAACCCCCTTTTGAAAACTTAGAGTGGATTCTGGGGGTTTAACAGTATGGCGCACATAAGGGCCATCATTCGGATGCCACCTAGGGATTGTGGTGATATCAAAATCAGTTCTGCTCCCCCGCTCGGTTGCCCGAGTACTGTTGTCCCCTTCACCTTTTGCACAGGGGCGCGGCCCAAAACGGGAGTCTTATTCTTTAAAACAAACAGTAGCAGGTCAGTTTTCTCAGCATGGTTCAGCCACACTTCCCCTTGGGTCCTACCCAACTCGGCCTTGTTTTGGTGTTGTCGCGTGGTGGAGGGTCGAGGCGGGGGCGGTTGGGTGGGTGGGTGGGGTGGGGTGGGGGGGGGGTCGAGGCGGGGTGGGTGGGTGGGGTGGGGGGCACCACCCCACCACACACCCATACTCCCCCATATTACCCACCCATTTATCCACCCATATTATCAACCCATACCCAGACATTTACCCTCTCATACTCTGGGGTGGAGTGGGGTTTGGGGAGAAGGTTTAAGGGGGGGGGGGGGGGGGGGGGGGGGGTAAATACTTATTGCATGAGGTTTAAAGTGGTGCCAATAGACTACCCTTACCAAGGCCTACTAATAGGTGGTCTCAGAATTTCATTTGGAGGTCTGAGTAAAAAGTTTGCAAAAAACAAAATGAGGGCTGACCCCCCCCCCTCCCCCCCTCCCCCTAAATGAGGTGCTCAGAATAACCTGAAAAGTTGCTTTTAATATCGCCTAGTTACATGCTTACATGCCATTACATCCCCGTTCTCAGAAAAAATCGATCGGCCTGACTGAAAATTCTGTGGCCTGGGGTACTCCTGTATGTATGTATATATATATAATATATATATATATATATATATATATATATATATATATATAAAGAAATCATGGTCGTGGTGGTCGCGGTGGTCGTGGTGGTCGTGGTGGTGTCATCATCGCGTGCCCACGTGCCATGGGCCTGCGAAGTGTAACCGACTTGCAACCGACTTTTCGTCACCCACTAGCAACTCCCCGCCTAGCGGAATTTTCAAATACCAAAAACTGCAGATTCGCTAAGCTAAGCGCGCGCGCTCATAGCATGTCCACAACTGCCTCCGATACTATGAAGGCAAGACATTTAGAATCAGACGATCCTCTCCTCGGAGGTCACAGCCGACCCTCATATGGCTTTGCATGGCGCTCGGAATAATAGCTTTCAGTTCTTCACGGATATGGCGACCATGAATGCATGGCAACGGTCCTAATGGGCAGGAGGCCCGCAACACCGCCAGCCAGCGCTCAAAGCGAGCTTGCCAGAGCAAGGAAGACAGGGGAATAGCCAACAAGCGTCGACGTGATGCCCGCGCTGGCTAGCGCTACGTCATGGCTGGTAATCTCGCAAGGAGTCAGGAACGAGCTACCGTGCCTGAGGAAGAACACGAAGCTGGTAACCAATCCAGGCGCCAAGACTATGCTGCCCAGCCTGAGGAGTTATGCCAGGATCATAATCAAGCCAGACCTTCATATTGTGATGCTTTTTTTTCTCCGTCTGCGAGCGTTGCCACCCATTCATCTCACGCATGCGCAATTTTGCCATGCCATCGCATCACAATCCTTAGTGGATTGGGCAACCAGTTGCGATTAATTAACCTTTGTTCAGATCGCCATGGGCCATTCCCGTCCCCCTGGACACTCTCGCGCTTGCCACGAACCATCCCATCTTTGCAAGCTCTTTTTGTTGTATAGAAATATGAAGTACGTTGCTGCGATTTTTGCTGTTCTGAGTGACCGAGTCTCGACCGGGTCCACTGTACGAGAAGACGAGCTGCAGGTTTGTAGCCATGCAATTGCACCGGTCGATGTTCTCGGGGCGATCGGAATCTGAGCGCTCGCATGTTGGTAGGTTCGAAGCACAGCGGGTCCCTCTTCTGCACGATTGAATCCCATAGGGTGGAAGTGAAGGTAAGAGGTAGGGAGAAGAAGATTGTGTGTGCGTGTTGGGGGTTGGGGGAAGGGAGGGTGGTGGGGGGGTAAGGTAGAGAAAGAGAGTGCGTGTGGATGGGGTGGGTGAGGGGTAGGGAGAGGTCAAATGGGGGGGGGGGGGGGGGAGGGGGGGGGGGGGGGGGGGGGGGGGGGGGGGGGGGGGGGAAGGGGGGGGGGGTGGGGGGGGGGGGGGGGGGGGGGGATGGTATGTGTGTTATGACAGGTGGAGTAGCCACACTCAGCAGAAAGGGAATAGGTAGGGAGAAGGAGTGTGCGCCGTAGTGGTGTGGGTTTGGGGGAGACCAGGAGCGTCGAGCAAGGGCTGAGATTGCTGATTTCTTGACTGTGGTGTAAGGGAGGGGGGGGGGGGGGGGGGGGGGGGGGGGGGGGGGGGGGGGGGGTGGGGGGGGGGGGGGGGGGGGGAGGGGGGGGGGGGGGGGGGGGGGGCGGGGGGGGGGGGGGGGGGGGGGGGGGGGGGCATCCAAGGCGTTACCCGTTATGTAAACCCAGACCAGACTAGGACCCATTGCCTGGGGGGGGGTGGCCACCGCCACACGGGCTACCGTACTATAATTATATATATATATAGATAAGTATATAAGATATATATATTTATATATATATATACCCCACCCCACCCCACCACCCCACCACAGCACCCTACTCCCCCATATTACCCCCCCATCTTACACCATATTATCAACCCAGACCCAACATTTACCCTCTCATACTGGGGTGGAGTGGGGTTTGGGGAGAAGGTTTAAGGGGGGGGGGGGGGGGGGGGGGGGTATTACTTATTTGCATGAGGTGAAAGTGGTGCCAATGACCTAACCTTACAAGGCCTACTCAGGTGGTCTCAGAAATTCTTTGGAGGTCCTGAGTAAAAAGTTTGGCAAAAAAAAATGAAGGGCTGACCCCCCCCCTCCCCCCCCCCCTAAAATGAGGTCCCGAAGAACCGAAAGTTGCTTTTAATATCGCTATTTACATGGCTTACCATGCCATTACATCCCCGTTACTCAGAAAAAATCGATCGGCCTGACGGAACTTCTGTGGCCTGGGTACTCCTGTACGTATAGTAAGCATATATATACTAGATATAGTATATCGTTATAATTACTACATACCTACATACATCAATACAGAACATACATACATATATATATTATATAGTAAAGAATATAGTAATAATCACACATGCAAAGGCCCGTGCTCAAGGCACAAGGGACAATAAAAACATAAATGGTCCGCCTAATTGCTAGACATGATGTTCAGGGAGCCAGCCTGTTTGCTTGCACAGGGGGCAACCACCACCCACATACACAAACACACATACACATTCACACACATATACTAACACACAAACATACACACACATACACACACGGGTAGAGTGGGCACTCACGCACACATACACACCTGCAGGCATACACACGCACACACATACACACACGGGTAGAGTGGGCACGCACACACACACGCACACACCTGCAGGTAGATGATATCTGGTGAATACATCAACACCTCTTTGAGCACCAGTTGCTTTCGGTACTCAGGCCCCAAGCACACACACACACACACATGGGTAGAGTGGGCACATCCGACACCACACCGACAAACCGCAATCGAACACATACAACGCAACTGAACACACATACACACGCATGCAACACAGCATACCACACGCACATACATAACACAACTGCAGGCAGACGATAGATACGTGGGTGAATACCTCAAACAACTTCTTGGGCACAAGTTGCTTTCACACTGTATTCGAGGCTCAAGACACTCGGGAGTTGGCAGTAGTCTGATAGGACTCCCGGAAACGTTTAGGGGGGTGGTGAGTTGGTGGTGGTGGTGTGTGTGTGGGGAGGGTGTGAGTGTGGGTGGAGGTGGTGGTGATGTGCTCAAGACACTCGGGTGGGCAGTAGTCGAACCGGACCTGGAATTTGATGTGTGAGTGTACGTAAGAGTATGTGTGTGTGGGGGTGTGGGGGTGTGGGGGGCGGTGGAGGTGGTGGTGGTGGGCTTAAGGCACTCGGTGGGCCGTCAGTAGTCGAACGGACTGGAATTTGATGTGTGTGTTACGTAAAGAGTATGTGTGTGGGGGATGGTTGTGGGGGGTATGTGGGGGGGCAGATGGAGGTGGTGGTGTGGGCTTTAGGTGGTGGGCTTTTAGGCACTCAGGTGGGCCAGTGAGTCGAACGGACATGGAATTGAGTGTGTGTGTGGAGTACGAGTATGGGTGTGTGGCGGGAGGGGAGGTGAGGGGGGGGGGGGGCTCAAGGCGCTCGCGTGGGCAGTAGAGTCGAATAGGACATGAAACGTTTGGTGGGGTTGGGCTGTTGGTGTGTGTGTGAAGTGTGGGTGGAGGTGGAAGGTGATGTGCTCAAGGCACTCGGGTGGGGTGGGGGTGGTGGTGGGGTGTGTTGTTGTGTGGGGGGGGGGGGGGCTCAAGGCATCGTGTGGGCAGTAGTCGAAAGGACCTGGACCACGCGTATATGGGTGGTAGTGTGGGGTGTGTGGGGGGGAGGGTGTGAGTGTGGGTTGCAGGTGGGGTGAGTGGCTCAAGGCCATCGGGTGGGGCCAAGTAGTAAAAAAGGATCCTGGAGGAGGAATGTGTGTGTGTAGTAAGAGTATGAGGTGTGTGGAAGGGGGGGGGGGGGGGGGGCGGTGGGAGGGGGGGGGGGGGCGTTGGTGGTGGTGGGCTCAAGGCACTAGGATGGGCAGTAGTCGAATAGGACCTGGACAACGTTTGGGGTGGTGGTGTGTGTGTGTGTGTGTGTGTGTGTGTGGTGGAGTGTGGTGGTGGTGGGATCCAGGCACTTTGGTGAGCAGTAGTCGAGTAGGACCTGGAATTTGATGTGTGTGTGTGTGGTGGTGGTGTGTGTGTGTGTGCGTGAGTGGTGGTGTGTGTGTGGTGGTGGGCTCCAGGCACTTGGGTGGAAAGTAGTCGAATAGGACCAGGACTCTTGGGGGAAGGAAGCAGGTTGTGTGTTCTGAGTGATGTGTTGGGCAGGGCGTGGTGGGGGGGGGGGATGTGTGTGTGTGTGGTGGTGGTGGTGTGTGTATGTGTGCGTTGTGTGTGTGGGGATGTATGTGTGTGTGGTTGTGTGGTGTTTGTGTGTGTGTGCGTGCGGCGTGTGTGTGGTGTGTGTGGTGTGTGGGGGGGGGTGGGGGGGAGCGGGGGGGGGATCAAGCACTGGGGTGTGCGTAGTTGAAGATGCCCTCAAAAAAGGTATTGGGGGGGGAGGGGGGGGTGGAGAGTGGGGGGGAGATGTGTGGGTTAAGCAAGTGGTGTGTGAAGTGTTGTGTTGTGGTGGTGGTGGTGTGTGTAGGTGTGTGTGTGTGTATGCATGGGGGGGGGGGGTGGGGGGGGGGGGTGGGGGGGGGGGGGGGGGGAGGGGGGGGGGGGGGGGGGTGGACCAAGCACTAGGGGGGAGTAGTTGAATCGGACCTGAACAATGTATGGGGAGGGGGAGGATGAGGATGTGGGTGTTTGGGTGTGGGTGGTGTTGTGGTGGGGTGGGAGGAAGGGGGGGTGGGGAGGAGGAGTAGGAGGTGTGTGGGTGATGGTGTGTGGTGCTGTATGGGGGGGGAGGGGGGGGGGGATCTAAGAACTAGGGTGGGCAGTAGTTGAATCGGACCTGAACAACGTATGGGGGAGGGGGAGGATGTGTGTGTGTCTGTGTGTGGTGTGGTGGTGGGGAGAGGTTGATGTGGGTGATTGGGGGGGGTGGTGGGTGGATGAAGGAAGGTGGGGTGGTGGTATCTAAGCACTAGGGTGGGCAGTGTTGAATCGGACTGAACAAGTATGGGGAGGGGAGGAGTGTGTGTGGCTGTGATGTGGTGTGGTGGGGGTGGGGAGAGGGTGGGGTGATGTGTGGTGGTGGTGGATGTGTAAGGTGGGGGTGGGGGATCCAAGCACTAGGGTGGGCAGTAGTTGAATCGGACCTGAACAACGTATGGGGGAGGGGGGAGGATGTGGTGTGCTGGTGTGGTGTGGTGGTGGGGTGTGTGTGGGTGATGGGTGGGTGGTGTTGGTGGGATGTAAGAAGGTGGGGGGGGGGGGATCTAAGCACTAGGCGAGGCAGTAGTTAGGTAGTAGAGTAGTTTGAATCGGACATGAAAACGATGGGGGAGGCGGGAGGAGGATGTGTGTGGTCTGTGTGTGGGGGGGGTGGGGGGGGGGGGTGGGGGGGGCGGGGCAGGGGTGGTATATGTGTGGTGGTGGTGGATGTAGTTGGTGTGTGTTTGTGGTGTGGTGGTGGTGTGGTGGTGGTGGGGTGGGGGGGGATCAGACTAGGTGTGAGCAGTAGATGAAGAAGCCCTGGACAATGTATGGAGGAGGGGGAATGATCATTTGAGTAACGTTTGTGTGTTTGTGTGTGTGTGTTAATGTGTGTTGTGTGTGTGTGTGCGTTTGTGTGTGTGTGTTTGTGTGTGCGTTTGTGTGTGTTTGTGTGTGTGAGTGTGTGTGAGAGTTTCACCACCACCCTACCACCCCACCCGCCCCTATCCCTCCTAACTTTATTCTGTGCAAATGTACTGCCAGTGTACTGATCCGCCAGGATGTTGTACTTACGTTCTGTGCGAATGTACTGCCAGCATACTGATCTGCCAGGATGTTGTACGACATGATACGTAGCTCAGGAGAGGAGGTGGTAGGAAGCTGCCCTTCTGGGCACCGCAGGGACGCTGAGGTTGGGGTTGGTGCAGCTGACACTACCCCAGTCTCGACAAACTCAGCCTGGCCAACAACACCTGTGGGGGTCCGGGTGAGGGAAGCTGGTCAGCACTTAACTGTTCAGCACTTAGCTGGTCGGCACTTAGCTGGTCAGCACTTGGCTGGTCAGCACTTAGCTGGTCAGCACTTGGGTTTAGGTGGTTTAGGAAAGTTGGAGGTGGGGATGGTTGCAGTGACCTACCCCAGTTACTCTCGAACAAACCAGCTGGCCAAACAAAACCTTGTGGTGGTCGGAGTTGGGGAAGCTGGTCAGCCCTGAGCTGGTCAGCATTGGTTTAGGTGGTTAGGAAAGTTGCGGTTGGGGATGGTTGCAATGACACCACCCCAGTCCGAAAATCGCGCTGCCAACAGAACTCTGTGGGGGTCGGGTGAGGGCAGATGGTCAGCACTAACTGATCAGACTGAGCTGGTCAGCATTGGCTTGGGGTTTTTAGGAAGCTGAGGGTTAGGATCAGTGGTACTACTAAGCGCAGGGGTGCAGCACGGGTGCCGCGCTGCATTTTTGAACCCCTCTGCACGTTTCACACAGTTTTTTCAACCCCCTGTGGGCGCAGCGCGCAGTTTTTGCGCTTTTTGCACTAGATTTGACATTTGAGCGCTTTAAGCGCTGACCAATTTGGCAAGAAGTAGTACCCTGTTAGGAATGGTGCAGCTGGTACTACCCCAGTCTCGATTAACTCAGCCTGGCCAACAGCACCTGTGGGGGTCCGGGTGGGGGAAATTGGTCAGCACCTCGCTGGTCGGCACTTCGCTGGTCAGCAATTCATTGGTCAGCGCTTGGGTTTAGGTGGTTTAGGAAGCCGAGGTTAGGGATGGTGCAGCTGGTACTACCCCAGTCTCGATTAACTCAGCCTGGCCAACAGCACCTGTGGGGGTCCGGGTGAGGGAAACTGGTCAGCACTTAACTGGTCAGCAATTTGCTGGCCAGCACTTCGTTGGTCGGCACTTAGCTGGTCAGCACTTGGGTTTAGGTGGTTTAGGTTTAGGTGGCTTGGGATTCAGGTGGTTTATATTTAGGTGGTCTAGGTGGTTTAGGTTCAGGTAGCTTGGGGTTCAGGTGGTTTAGGTGGTTCAGGTTTAGGTGGCTTGGGGTTCAGGTGGTTTAGGTGGTTTAGGTGGCTTGAGGTTCAGGTGGTTTAGGTGGTTTAGGTTTAGGTAGCTTGGGGTTCAGGTGGTTTAGGTGGTTTAGGTTTAGGTGGCTTGAGGTTCAGGTGGTTTAGGTGGTTTAGGTTTAGGTGGCTTGGGGTTCAGGTGGTTAAGGTGGTTTAGGTTTAGGTGGCTTGAGGTTCAGGTGGTCTAGGTGGTTTAGGTTTAGGTGGCTTGGGGTTCAGGTGGTCTATATTTAGGTGGTTTAGGTGGTTTAGGTGGTTTAGGTGGCTTGGGGTTCAGGTGGTTTAGGTGGTTTAGGTTCAGGTGTTTTAGGTGGCTTGAGGTTCAGGTGGTTTAGGTGGTTTAGGTTTAGGTGGCTTGGGGTTCAGGTGGTTTAGGTGGTTTAGGTTTAGGTGGTTTAGGTGGCTTGAGGTTCAGGTGGTTTAGGTTTAGGTGGCTTGGGGTTCAGGTGGTCTATATTTAGGTGGTTTAGGTGGTTAGGGTTTAGGTGGCTTGGGGTTCAGGTGGTTTATATTTAGGTGGTTTAGGTGGTTTAGGTTTAGGTGGCTTGAGGTTCAGGTGGTTTAGGTGGATTAGGGTTCAGGTGGCTTGGGGTTCAGGTGGTTTAGGTGGTTAGGGAAAATAAGTGCTGACCAGCGAAAAGCTGACCAACTGATTTATCGATCACTGAACCCATAAACGAGATTCGCAGTAAGGATAATGCCTGTTTGGGCGTGGTATTAAGGGAACCCGTCATACGCGGGACGATAACTATCTACCACCTTGACTGGAAAAGCTTTTCCACCATTGCAGCTGACAGCGGCAATTTTCGTAAGGCAAAAAACTGGTCAAAAGTAGCGACCGCAAGGCAAAAAACTGGTCAAAAGTAGCGACCGCAAGGCAAAAAACTGGTCAAAAGTAGCGACCGCAAGGCAAAAACTGGTCAAAAGTAGCGATCGCAAGGCAAAAAACTGGTAAAAGTTAGCGATCGCAAGGTACAAAAGTTGGTTCAAAAGTAGCGACCGCCAGGCAAAAAAATGGTTCAAAAGTATTAGCGAAATCGCAAGCAAGGTACAAAAGTGGTCAAAGTAGCGACCACAAGGCAATTAACTGGTCAAAAGTAGCGACCGCAAGGCAAAAAACTGGTCAAAAGTAGCGATCGCAAGGTACAAAAGTGGTCAAAAGTAGCGACCGCAAGGCAAAAAACTGGTCAAAAGTAGCGATCGCAAGGTACAAAAGTGGTCAAAAGTAGCGACCGCAAGGCAAAAAACTGGACAAAAGTAGCGATCGCAAGGTAAAAAACTGGTCAAAAGTAGCGACCACAAGGCAATTAACTGGTCAAAAGTAGCGACCGCAAGCGCAAAAACTGGTCCAAGTTTAGAAATCGCAAGGTACCAAAGTGGTTCCAAAGTAGCGTTGCAAGGCAAAAACTGGTCAAAAGTAGCGATGCAAGGTACAAAAGTGGTCAAGTAGCGCCCCCGCAGGCAAAAAAACTGGTCAAAAGTAGCGATCGCAAGGTACAAAAGTGGTCAAAAGTAGCGACCGCAAGGCAAAAAACCGGTCAAAAGTAGCGATCGCTATTTATAGTGGGAAAAATATTCCTGGGACAATTAGAAACATGGAAGGGCTCGGGGATTTTCAAATCTGGAAGTGGGTTTTGTCTAGCTTTATGGTTTTACTACTAGGACACGAGTGCCTGATTGGCATCTGATCAGATGCCAATGATGCGCTTGTGTCCAAGTAGTACACGCTGACAGGCCTCCTTTAGGGACAGCGTTTGTTATAGCTTTTGGGGCCATTTAGTGCCTTTGTTTTTTTGTGTGATGCAGGGTACTTCCATTGACCAAATTGGCCAGCGCTTTAGCGCACTTGAGGTTGCTGTTCTTAAATTTGAGTATTTTGTACTGAATAGCAGGGGGGGGGCTGGCTTTGAAGGAGGGTCTGCTGGCTGGTGTGATGCAGGGTACTTCCATTGACCAAATAGGCCAGCGCTTTAGCGCACTTGAAAACAAAAAAACTGCGCTTTGTAGAGCAAAAAGCGCAATAATTGCTTGCTGGACGCCAAGGGGGTGCAAAAAAACTGCGCGAAACGGCGGAGTGGTGAAGAAATATTAGGGATAGTGGGGGGAGTGGAGGAGTAGGACATGGGGAGTGGTGGGGATTGGGAGTGGTGAGTGGAGGAGTAGGGACGTGGGGGGTGGGGAGTGGGGGAGTGGAGGAGCTAGGACGTGGGGGAGTGGAGGAGTGGACATGGGGGAGGGGGGGGGAGTGGGTGTAAGTGGGGGAGTGGAGGGAGTAGGGAGTGGTGGGAAGTGGGGGAGTGGGGGAAGGGAGAGTAGGGACGTGGGGGAGTGGGGAGAGTGGGAAGTGGAGGAGTAGGGACGTGGGGGATAGGGGAGCGGGGGAGTGGAGGAGTAGGACGTGGGGGCAGGGGCGGAGTTAGTAGGGACGTGGGGGAGTGGGGGAGTGGAGGAGTAGGGACGTGGGGGAGTGGAGGAGTTGGGGACGTGGGAGAGTGGGGGAGTGGAGGAGTAGGGACGTGGGGGAGTGGAGGAGTAGGGACGTGGGGGAGTGGGGGAGTGGGGGTGTGGGAGTGGAGGAGTATGGACGGTGGGGGAGTGGTGGGGTAGAGTGGAAGACCGGGGAGGGGAGGCTTTAGCGGCGATCGGCCAAAACGATGTTTTCAAAAGGTTTACCGTGACATCGGGGTTACCGTGACATCGGGTGTTTCCTGACATCGGTTACCGTGGCACATCGGTTACGTGACATCGGGTTTACAGTGAAATGGGTACCGTGACATCGGGTTACCGTGACATCGGGTTTCCGTGACATCGGGTTACCGTGACATCGGGTTTCCGTGACATCGGGTTACCGTGACATCGGGTTACCGTGACATCGGGTTACCGTGACATCGGGTTACCGTGACATCGGGTTTCCGTGACATCGGGTTACCGTGACATCGGGTTACCGTGACATTATCCCGTTTTGACGAATAGCTCAATGGAAGAGCTCGTTAAAACAAGAAGGGCCGGGGTTCAAATCCCTACGGGTGCACTTAATTGTTATTGAAGGCAATTAGGGCAGAAACGGGGTCAAAAATAGCAATCGCTGTATATACTGTAGTGACAGCAAAATGCAACATTTTTAAAATTTAACGGTTATAGTAGTAGGGCAGGGTGACCAGTAGACCAATTCGGAGTAGTGAATTGAGCGCCCATCTATTATTCTTGGAGGAGGCCTAAAACCAAAAAGCTAGTAAAAAAACCACTTTCAGATTGGAAAAAAAAATCAATGCAATCTAACCCAGGACTGACGAATCGGCGGTATGGTTTTGCCCACCCTAGCCCACAGTGCGGCCCGGGTTTTCACCCTTACTGCTGCTGGTTTCTCACCCTTACTGCTGTGCTGGTGGCTGGTGGTAATATTGGAAGCTGGCTATCTTTTCAGGGGCTTTGAATCAGGAGCTTTCCAGCAACTTTATTTGTAGTGTGAGCTCCTGAAGACTTTGAATCTTCACACACTGGGACCCAAAAACTGTAAAAAAGCTTCTCCTCATTCCACGGTGCCCCGTTTTGACCAGGGTACTACATTTTGTCAAATTGGTCAGCGCTTAAAGCGCACAAACATCCAATTGGTCAGCGCTTTGTAGTGCAAAAAGCGCAAAAACTGCGCGCAGCGCCCACAGGGTGTTGAAAAACTGCGCGAAACGCGCAGTGGGGCTGAAAAAGGCAGCGCGCGCGCTATGTAGTTCCCTGGTTTTGACCCCTTTACGTCACACCGGAAGGAAAACGTCAAATTAAAAAAACGTCAATTTTTGCTTGAAGTACGGTAGCCGGGGGGAAAACTGGAAAGGCAGTACGGTAGCAGGGTAACGCGACAGGAAGCTGGCGAGAACGCAGGTTGAGTGTATTGCTGCAATACAATTGTCAAACAAGGAAGCCGATAATGAAGCTGTCGGTTTTCGTCCCTTTTCTCTTTGCTTCCGCACTTTCATTCTTCCCCTTTTTCCCCTCTTTGTTTTTTCTTTCTATCCGCACCGGCAGTAGTAGCTGGCGGGAACACAGGTTTAGTGTACTGCTGCAGGACAGTTATGGCCAATAATGAAAAACTGCAACCAGGTCTATTGGAAACAGGCTTTCAATTCCGGCCACCCCCCCCCCCCCCCACCCACCCACCCACCCACACACACACACACGCACACACCTCACCACCCCACCACACACACCGCTACAAGTAGGTCCGTCGCCATTCACCCAGGTCACTCCCCTCAACCAACCCCTCCTTCCTCCCCACCCTTCACAAACAAACACGACCACCCCACACCCCACCACCCCAGACCCACCCACACCCCATCACAACCCCACATCCCACCGGGGAGGGCCGGCGGCCAGGCACCCAGAGGCACGCCGCGCAACCCAAACCGGCGCCCGCAACCCAGGCAAAACCCACAACCAGACCACCCGGAAAACCCTACACCCCACACACCCAACCCCACACCACCACCCACCTGTCGGTCCGTTCGCGCATTCACCCAGGTCCACTCCCCCAACCAACCCTTCTTCCCTCAACCCTTCAACATTAAAACAACAGGAACCCCCCCACCTCCACCCCCAACACCCAACCCCCCCCCCATCCCCCCCCAACCCCCCACCCCCCCACCCCCCCCCCACCCCCCCCCCCCCCCCCCCACCCCCCCCCCAACACAACAACCCCCCTACACACACACACACACACTCACAGCAACTCACACACCAGCACCCCACCACCACACACACTCCAACATGATGCCGTCGCCTTCACCCGGGTCACTCCCCTCAATCTAAACCCAACCCTTGATCCCCTCAACTGACCCACACACCAAAAAAGAAAAACTCCCCCCCCCACCAACCCCCACCCACACCCCAAAACAAAAAGATACTTGTAGGTCTGTCGACATTCCCCCCCAGTCCCCCCCACCCCACCCCTCCTAACACACAAACCAAAACAACTCACCAACACAACCAGACACACTACTACCGCGACACAACACACTACAACCCATGTAGGTCCGTCAACTTCACCTCACCCCCCACCCCCCACACACCCCCCCCAAAAAAAAAAACCCAACCCTTATCCCCCCAACCCTCCACAAACCACACACACACAACACAACACACCCAACCACCCACCAACTACCCAACAACACACTCCAACCTGTAGGTCCGTCGCCAATTCACCGGTCACTCCCTCCTGGGTGTGACCGGTACCCGCAAATTGCAGCCCCAGTCCTCCGCACTGGCAGTACACGTGCGGGTGCAGCTAGCTCCTGCCACTCTTTTGAGCCTACAGAAGGGGGGGGGGGGGGGGGGGGGTTTAGGATGGGTGGTAGGTCTGGGGGGGGGTGGGTGGGGGGTGGGAGGATGGGTGCGGGGTGTTGTGTGTGGGAGGTGGGGTGGGGGTGGGGGGGTAGGGGTAAGCGGATGTGTGGTGTGGTTGGTAGGGGTCGGGGTGTGTGTGGGTGTGGTGGTGGGGGTGGGTAGGGGGGTTAGGGTGGTGTGGGTGTAGGGTGTGTGGGTGTGTGTGGGGGGGGTAGTGTGGTGGGGTAGAGGTAGGGGTGTGGGTGTGTGGTGTGGTGGGGTAGGGGGGTGTGTGGATCAGTCCTACCTACAATTGCCTCTATGGTTATGAATACGAGGGGGACCAAATGGGCTAATACCAATGACAAACGTGCTGTCGGCCAATTAGGTTTTAGACCAAATAGGAGCACTGTAGATGCTGCTTGTATACCGCGCTACACGGTAGGGGGAAGCTATCCTCCAGTGAGCTAGCATCCACAAGCCAGATCCTCCTCGGGTTTAGGGTTTAGGGTTTAGGGTTTAGGGGTCTAAGATATAGTGTTTAGGGTTTAGGGTATAGGAGATCTGGCTTGTGGATGCTATAGCTCACTGGAGGGAAGCTTCCCCCCTCCGGACTACATGGTGGAGCTTTACTAATAAATACAAGTTCTATGCAGCGTCGCATGCGACGCTAAAAATTGGCGGAGAGTAATCGCGACGGAGCGTCAGGTGCAGGTGGCAACGGAAGCGAGTTACTTACGAGACGGTGTGGGCTGACGTGTCAGCCTTCATTACAATCAGACGGTCGGTCGGACGGACAAATGGGTAAACATGGGGGCTCCCGCCCCCTTGAAGAGGGGGGTCCGCAAAAAAAAACGGTATTTTATGCTTTCATTGACTTTAGGAAGGCTTATGACAGTGCCAACAGAAGCATCCTTTGGAGCTGCCTTGGGCATATGGGTAGGTGTCGGCTATGTTATACAATATTAGTGAATAAATTATATTATACTATATTAGTGAATAAACAATATTATACAATATTGGTCGGACGAGCCGTCTCACCAGAATTTTGAGTTAATTTGAAAAACTAATGTTATTGTGACACTATAATAATATTAGTTAATATTAGTTTTTCAAACACTAATATTAGTTGCCGTTCCCTACATATGGGTATTCACGGCTACTACCTGGAGCAGGGTACTACATGTCAAATTGGTAGGGATTGCCAATATGATATCATATGATATCATATGATGCCGGTGGTCTGACTAGGTAACTTTGGCCTGGGCCATCATATCATATGCTATTAAATCATATGATTTGTGTATGATATCATATGATATCATACTCGTCTTTGGTCAACATCATATGATTTGCCGTTCCGTACAAATTGGTCAGCGCTTCAAGCGCACAAACAAACGTCAAATTGGTCAGCGTTTTTGGTGCAAAAAACGCAAAAGCTGCGCACTGCGCCCACAGAGGGCTGAAAAGACTGCACGAAACGCGCAGTGGGGCTCAAAAAGCGTGCGCGAAATGAAAGCGTGCGCGAAATGAAAGCGTGCGCGAAATGAAAGCGCGCTGGGTGAAAGCGTTCTCCTCCCTGACGGCCAGGTTGTCAATTTTAATGGAGCTCAGGTAAGATGAAATGTGTGTGTGTGTGTGTGTGTGTGTGTGTGTGTGTGGAGGGAGGGAGGGAGTGCATGTTTTTGGAGGGAGTGTGGGTGGGGTGTGTGTGGTTGAGTCATGGGCGACAGTGTCCTCCTCCCTCATGGCCAGGTTGTCATTATAAACTGAATTATAGACTGACTTGTACATTAACTTATACTGATAAACTATATGAAAGACGAAATCGCTCTGCGGCGTGCGCTTTGTAGTACCCTGACCTGAATACCCGTAGAAACATGAATAACAAGGTAATGATAACGCCTGGTGGGGCGTGGTGTAGAAGGAATCCGTCGTTCGGGGGCAGAGAACGGTCTACCACCTCGACTGGACAAGCTACCATCGCGGTTGACAACGACCTGCAAAGCTAAGGGCGCCCGTAGGAGGAGTCGAACCCCCGACCCTTCTTCGTCTTCGCGATTTGGTGTACCACTAGACTAATCGTATCACTGAAACGGGCTATTCCAATGCAGCTTCAAGCATTGAGTTTGACCCAGTGGCTGGCTACTGGGGCTGGCAGGAAGCTGCGGTGAGTAGCCCAAAATGAACACTGTATGCTGGTGCAGGAGGGGTAGGGGCAACATCCTGCTCACAAAGCTGTGCAAAGCATGCAACAACACAAGAGCAGTAGCTGTGGCTAGCACATGGTACTGTCTGTGGTGCTGGTGCAGGAGGGGTGGGGCCAACACCCTGCTCACAGTGCCCTGTAAAGCATGCAACAACACAAGAGCAGTAGCTGTGGCTAGTACATGGTACTGTCTGTGGTGCTGGTGCAGGAGGGGTGGGGCCAACACCCAGCTCACACTGCCCTGTAAAGCTTGCAACAACACAAGAGCAGTAGCTGTGGCTAGTACATGGTACTGTCTGTGGTGCTGGTGCAGGACGGGTGGGGCCAACACCCAGCTCACAGTGCCCTGTAAAGCTTGCAACAACACAAGAGCAGTAGCTATGGCTAGTACTGAAACGGGCTACCCGTAAAACATGAATAAACAAATCCGTATGAGAGTATGAGTATGCAATCGTATTAGCTCAGGCAGGCGTTAAACAAGGAGATAATCTCTCCTGGCTTTTATCTGGTCTCTTTACTGACCAATTAGACCCTTTCAGTGACATACAATGGTCTAGTGGTAGACCAGATCGCTTGAGGATGAAGAGTCGGGGGTTCGACTCCCCCTTCGGTCGCTCTTGGCGTTGCAGGTCGTTGTCAACCGCGATGGTAGCTTGTCCAGTTGAGGTAGGAGACCGCTCCCCACCCGCGTACGACGGGCTCCCTTAACACCACGCCCCACCAGGCGTTATCATTACTGACCAATTGGAGAAGTTCTTTACCGATGAATCTGGTGAAGAGGTTGTATCAGAATTGCTGATAACATTCGCAGAGTAATCTTGTATTCCGATGATATAGCTATCATGAGCATTTGTATTTGGTTTCTCAATTGACCAATTTATTAACCGAGAAATGTGGTGCAGTTGAAGGCATGAGAATTGCCGATAACATTTGCAGAGTAATCTTGTATTCCGATGATCTAGCTATCATGAGCGAGTCACAGTCAGGCTTACAGCTTATGCTCAATTTTCCCACCCCAACCACCCCACCCGGCCCTTTCCCACCCCGCCCTTTCCCATCCCAACCAACCAACCCACCCCGCCCTATCAGGTCACTGACTTTCACCACCCCAACCACCCCAACCCACTCCAACCCACTCCTGGAAGAATTATGTCAAGCTTACAAGATGGAAGTAAACATTAAAACATATCTAATCTCCCAGCTGAGATGATGATTTAAATACATTGTAGAGTGAAATTATCACTGAAGCACGAACTCAGGGCCCCCGTTGGTAAAACGATTGTTTGGGGTTCAGTTCATCAGTACTTTTTCTTTTTCAGCCCTTCCCATTACGGTTGGGCAGTTCCCTCTAGCCTATTTGGCCTGCCCCTGGACTGTAACATACACACACATATAAAAAATGATTGTTCCCTCCACACACACACACAAACAGACCTCCACCTTCAGCCCCCAACCCCCAACCCCGCTCCCCCTCACCTCTTGGTTGCCTGGACCATTGCCACGATGATTCTTCTCTCCACACACACACACCTGCACCTTCAGCCCCTCCACACACACACACCTCCACCTTCAGCCCTTCCACACACACACACACACACCTCCACCTTCAGCCCCCGCTCCCCCTCACCTCTTGGTTGCCTGGACCATTGCCACGATGATTCTTCCCTCCACACGCACACACACACACGCACGCTCACACACACAAAACACACACACACCCTTTAGCGCTCCCCCTCACCTCTTAGTTGCCTGGACCATTGCCACGATGATTCTTCTCTCCACACACACACACCACCACCAAATCCAGCCCCTCCACACACACACCACCTCAACCACCACCACCTTCATCCCCCCCACCCCACCCCACCCCACACCCCACACACACGCACACACCACCTACAGCCCCCCACCCCCCCGCTCCCCCTCACCTCTTGGTTGCCTGAACCATTGCCACCATGATTCTTCCCTTCACACACGCACAAACACACCACCACCACCACCACCTTCAACACCTATACACACACAGACACACACACCACCTTCAGCCCAAAACCCTTCACCCCTGCTCCCCCTTACCTCTTGGTTGCCTGAACCATTGCCAAGATGATTCTTCTCTCTCCACACACACACACCATCCCAACCTTCAGCCCCTACAAACACAATCACACCTCTACCCCCACCTTCAGCCCCCAACTCTCCACTCTCCCTCACCAATTGGTTGCCTAGACCATTGCCACGATGATTCTTCCCTCCACACGCACACACACACACACACGCACACACGCACACACACACACGCACACACACACACGCACACACGCACACACACACACGCACACACGCACACACACACGCTCACACACACGCACACACACACGCTCTAACACACACACACACGCACACACACACACACGCTCTCTCACACACACACACGCACACACACACACACACACACATGCACACGCACACACACACACATGCACACACACACACACACACACACACACATGCACACACACACACACACACATGCACACACACACACACAAAACACACACACTCTTCAGCACTCCCCCTCACCTCTTGGTAGCCTGGACCATTGCCAGGATGATTCTTCCTCGACGGCAAAGCTAAGCTGCGGTGGTGAAACAGTGGGGGTCAGAATTGGGTGTTGGATGTTGGATGGTGGATGGTGGGTGGTGATAGGTGGATGGTGGGTGGTTGGGGTTGGGTAGTGGGTGGTGAAAGAGTGGGTGGTGTGTGGTGGATGGTGGGTGGTTGGGGGTGGGTAATGGGTGGTGAAACAGTGGGTGGTCAGAATTGGGTGTTGGTCTGTTGGATGGTGGGTGGTGGATGGTGGGTGGTTGGGGGTGGGTAGTGGGCGGTGAAACAGTGGGTGGTGGGGGTCAATGTTCTAGCAAAGTGGCTGAATTGTAAGTTGCTGGATTGAAAGTAGCTGAATTGTAAATATCTGAAGCAAGAGGCATAGATGAAAATAAGCAGAAGTTAATTAAACCAAGCTGGGCCATGTGTAGGAGTGGGAAGCCCAGCATGGCCAGCAGCAATATTGAAAGTTGCTGAATTGAAAGTAGCTGAATTGTAAATATCCGAAGCAAGAGGCATAGATGATAAGTCCTATGCAGCGACACAAGCGACGCGGAAAATTGGCGGAGTGTATTGGCAACAGAACGACAGGTGGCAGCGGACTGGAGCTGACCGAAGCCAGTTCGTTATGAGACAGTTGGCTGACGTGTCAGGCTTCAATTGTTTTGTCGGTCACCGGTCGGTCGGACGGACGGACGGGCAAATTGGTAACCCAGGGGGTTCCTGCCCCCCAGAAGGGGGGCTCCGCCAAATATAAGCTGAAGCAAATAAAACCAAGCTGGGTCATGGCTAGGAGTGGGAAGCCCAGCATGGCTAGTAGCTATATTGAAAGTAGCTGAATTGAAAGCAGCTGAAATAGGCGAGCACTAACCTGGGCAATGGGTAGGAGAGGGAAGCCCAGCATGGCTAGTAACTATATTGATGTAGCTGAATTGAAAGCAGCTGAAGTAAATGAGAACAAACCTGGGCGACTGGTAGGAGGCGGAAGCTCACCAAAGCTAGTAGCTATATTGAAAGTAGCTGAATTGAAAGCAGCTGAAATAGGCGAGCACTAACCTGGGCGATGGGTAGGAGACAGAAGCCCACCATGGCTAGTAACTAATTGACAGTAGCTATATTGAAAGCAGCTGAAGTAAATGAGAATTAATCTGGGCGACTGGTAGGAGACGGAAGCCCAGCATGGCTAGTAGCTGTATTGAAAGTAGCTGAATTGAAAGTAGCTGAAGTAAATAAAGACTTACCTGGGCGACTGGTAGGAGAGGAAAGCTCCCCATGGCTGGTAGCTATATTGACAGTAGCTGAATTGAAAGTAGCTGAAATAGGCGAGCACTCACCTGGGCGACTGGAAGGAGGGGGAAGCTCACCATGGCTAGTAGCTATATTGAAAGTAGCTGAATTAAAAGTAACTGAAATAGGCGAGCACTCACATGGGAGACTGGAAGGAGGGGGAAGCTCACCATGGCTGGTAGGACAGGGAAGCCCAGCATGGCTGGTAGCTATATTGAAAGTAGCTGAAGTAAATAAAGACTAACCTGGGCGACTGGTAGGAGAGGGAAGCTCACCATGGCTCGCTTGATGATCTGGACCTGCGCGAGGAGTGTAGGTTGGTGTAGGTTGGTGTAGGTTGTTGCCATGTTTGGGGACTAGAGTTAAGGTGGCGGATGTTGGTGTAGGTTGGTGTAGGTTGGTGTAGGTTGGTGTAGGTTGTTGCCATGTTTGGGGACTAGAGTTAAGGTGGCGGATGTTGGTGTAGGTTGGTGTAGGTTGTTGCCATGTTTGGGGACTAGAGTTAAGGTGGCGGATGTTGTTGTAGGTTGTTGTAGGTTGTTGTAGGTTGTTGTAGGTTGTTGTAGGTTGTTGTAGGTTGTTGTAGGTTGTTGTAGGTTGTTGTAGGTTGTTGTAGGTTGTTGTAGGTTGTTGTAGGTTGGTGTAGGTTGGTGTAGGTTGGTGTAGGTTGGTGTAGGTTAGTGTAGGTTGGTGTAAGTTGGTGTAGGTTGGTGTAGGTTGGTGTAGGTTGGTGTAGGTTGGTGTAGGTTGGTGTAGGTTGGTGTAGGTTGGTGTAGGTTGGTGTAGGTTGGTGTAGCTTTGGTGTAGGTTGGTGTAGGTTGGTGTAGGTTGGTGTAGGTTGGTGTAGGTTGGTGTAGGTTGGTGTACCCATGCCCAGGTCAAACCCAGGCCTACACACACGCCCACATCCAAACCCAGGCCCCACCCACACACACGCCTACACACACGCCCACACCCAAACCCAGGTCACACCAACACACATGCCTACACCCACGCCCAGGCAACACCCACACCCACGCCAACCCACGCCCAGGCAACACCCACACCCATGCCTGCACCCACACACACGCCTACACACACGCCCACACCCATGCCCAGGCCCCACCCCCACCACGCCTACACCCACACCCAGGCCACACTCACACCCACATACACGCCTACACCCACGCCCACGCCCACACCCACGCCTACACCCACGCCTACACCCACGCCTACACCCACGCCTACACCCACGCCTACACCCACGCCCACACCCATGCCCAGACCCCACCCACACCCACACCCAGGCCACACTCACACCCATGCCTACACCCAAACCCACACCCATGCCCAGGAAGGACACGCCCACACCCATGCCACACCCAAACATACATCTTGGCAACATTGGGAGGATTGACTTCACCATTGAACAGCTCCTGTCCAACCTGAAAACAATCTGCTGACAACTGTTTTTCAGTTTCAGGTCACACCCACACCCACGCCTAAACCCACGCCCACACCCACACCCACATCCCCACCCACGCCTACACCCTCGCCCACCCACACACACACATCTACACCCAAACACACATCTTGTGATCAGAGGGAGGATTGAATTCACTGTTTAAAAGCTCATGTCCAACCTGAAAACAAACTGTTGTTGACTGTTTTTCATGTTCAGGGCACCCCCACCCCCACGCCTACGCCCATACCCAAATCCCCAACCACACACACACACACACACACACGCCCACACCCACGCCTACACCCAAACATACATATTGTCAACTGTGGGAGGATTGACTCCACCATTGAACGGCTCTTTTCCAACTTTTGAAAACAAACTGCCGACAAAGTTTTCTCAGTTTCAGGTCACACCCACACCCACGCCTAAACCCACGCCCACACCCACACCCACATCCCCACCCACGCCAACACCCTCGCCCACACGCACACCCACGCCCACAAAAACACCAATGCCTACACCCAAACACACATCTTGTGATCAGTGGGAGGATTGAATTAACTGTTTAAAAGCTCATGTCCAACCTGAAAACAAACTGTTGACAACTCTTTTTCAGTTTCAGGTCACACCCACACCCACGCCTGCACACACGCCCAGGCCACCCCCACCCCCACGCCTACATCCACGCCCACACCCAGGTCACCCCCACCCCCACGTTTACACACAAGCCACGCCCACGCCCAGGCCACACCCATACCCATGCCTACACCCAAACACACATATTGTCAACAATAGGAGGATTGACTCCACCATCAAACAGCTCTTGTCCAACATGAAAACAATCTGCTGACAACTGTTTTTCAGTTTCAGGTCCCCCCCCCCCCCCCCCCCCCCCCCCCTCCCCACCCACCCACCCACACCCACACCCACGCCTACTCCCAAATATACCTTGTCAACAGTGGGAGGGTTGACTACAATGTCGAACAGCTCTGATCCGACCCGACAAAAACAGTTTTTCAATTTCAGGTCCCACCCACACCCACGCTTACATACACGCCCACCCACACACACGCACTCACGCCCACGCCTAAACCCACACCCAAGCCCACACCCACACCCAAGCCCACGCCTAGACCCAGACATACCTTGTCGACAGTGGGAGGGTTGACTTCAATGTCGAACAGCTCTGCTCCGACCTGCAACAACGCCAAAGATTGGTCAGTGCTAGTGTTATTAATTTGCGGGGCCAAAGATTGGTCAGTGCTAGGGTTGTTAATTAATTTGGGGGGCCAAAGATTGGTCAGTGCTAGGGTTGTTAATTAATTTGGGGGGCCAAAGATTGGTCAGTGCTAGGGTAGTTAATTAATTTGGGGGGCCAAAGATTGGTCAGAGCCAGGGTTGTCAATTTGGGGGGCTAAAGATTGATCAGTGCCAGGGTTGTTCATTTGGGGGCTCATCGGCACCCTTTTAGTTGGCTTGAAAGGGTGCAATATGGCTGGAGTGGGTGTGCTCAAGGGATGCCAAAGGGTGAAGAAAAGGGTGGATTATGGCTGAAAGGGCCTAAGGGTGCCCAAGGGGTGTCAAAGGGATGTCAAAAGGGGAGCATGACCCCATAAATTTGTAGGGGGAGGGGGGGGGGGGGGGGGGGGGGGGGGGGGGGGGGCTCAAGACACTCGGGTGGGCAGTAGTCGTGGATACACACACACACGTGTCTTGAGCCCCCCCCCCCCCCCCCCCCCCCCCCCCGAATTTCCACATGTCAAGAGGATGCAATAAGACCTTATAAATTTGCAGTGCAGGGTTGTGCAAGACTACTTCTAAGTCCACGACACAAATCTACATTTCATGAGCCAAAATCTACGTTTTGAGCTGTTTTGAGACACAAATCACAAAATCTACATTTCATTACCTCAAATCCACAAACTTTCACAACATCTACGTTTCATGAGCTCACATCTACTATCTGAGACAAGGCTGTTCTGAACATCTACGTTTCATGAGCCAAAATCTACGTTCCCTGAGACGCAACTGTTCTGAAAATCTACGTTCCATGAGCTCAAATCGACGTTTCATGACCTCAAATCAACAAGTTTGAGACAAGGCTGTTCTAAACATCTAATATTTATGAGCTCAAATCTATGTTCCCTAAGAAATAAGTGTTCTGAAAATCTACGTTTCATTAGCTCAAATCTCTGTTCTGAGACACTACTGTTCTGAATATCTAAGTTCCATGAGCCAAAATCTACATGCCCAACGTAATGGACCCTCCAAAATCTGAATTCTGGTCCCCAATGAGGTTCCTACAGCAGTCGAGCCTGAGGTCCAGCCCCCCCCCCCCCCCCCACACACACACACACCACTACCACCACCGCTTCACCCCTCTCACCCTACCATCACCACCACACCCGAGTGGACCCTCAGAATCCTCAATACAATTTGAGTAAAGTTAACCATGCTGCTCATGATACCGTTTTTCTTGTGAAAGGTATTTCACCCCAGGAGGTTGGTCTCCCTACACAAACCAGCGGCACCGAGGATTCAGTTTGAATGGCGCTCCAATCCGACAGGAGAGTAGGCAGCACTCTTAGGGACGGGGGGATGGTACAGACCCTAAACCAAACCCACCCACGAACATCACCACACCCCATTCACCACGGCAGACAAGCTCCCTGCCATGGTCGTTAGAATGCTGCTTATAATAAAAAGACACATATATGTCGCCGTCAGTTATTTTTAATAAAAAAAATATCGGGTGATCTCCTCCAATGATACAGACAACAGAGCGCCCAAGAAAAGGTTTGGAGGAAGAAAAAATTACAGAAATTAGGTAAACCACTAACACAAAAAAATGCTACACCACATCCCAAAAATCACAGGAAAAGTGAGATATGTATTTTAGTTGTATGGTTGGAAAGGCCTTGGCGAGCTGATGCTCATGGACACAACTTTAATAAATATCCATGAGGGCTCGGCCGGGTATGAGGGGCCTCAAATTGGGTCGGGGGGGGGGGGGTGGGGGGTGGGGTGGGGGGTGGGGGTTGGGGGGTCTAAAGGTGGAAACAACAAAATTAAGAGGAGCGCCTCTGAAATTGTATTATGCCCCCCCACATACCCGGCCCCCACTAGTCACACGGTATGCATTTTAAATATATCATACTTGACAACCCTATCCATTTTTTTAATATACTTAATTAAAATTTATTTATATATTTATTAATATATATCCAGATAATTAATTTATCTATAATTAATTAATATATCTCGAGATAATTTTTTATATATAATTAATTAATATATCATACTTGACAACTATATATATATATATTCTTGACCATTACGGTATCCTTGACCTTATCCTTGACCATACGGCTCATTGACCTTATCATGACCCTCTCTTGCCCATTACTGTATCCCTTCGACTTATCCTTGACATTACGGTATCCTGGACCTCATCCTTGACCTTAGGTATACTTGACCTTATCATGACTTCTCCTTGACCATTACGGTATCCTTGACCTTATCCTTGACCATTACGGTATCCTTGACCTTATCCTTGACCATTACGGTATCCTTGACCTTATCCTTGACCATTACGGTATCCTTGACCTTATCCTTGACCATTACGGTATCCTTTTCCTTATCTTGACATTCGGTTCATCATTCCTACTTATACTTGACCATTTACGGATCCTTGCTTATCCGTGACCATACGTGATCCTTGACCTTTATCCTTGACAACCGGTATCCTTGACCTTATTCTTGACCTACTTTACCATTACGGATCTTGCCTTATCAGACCTTTCCTTGCCCTACGGTATCCTGACATTACCTTGACCTTATCCTTGACATTCCGGTCTCTGACTTATCCTTGCCATGACGTACCTTGACCTATCCTTGACCATTCGGTACCTGACTCCTTGACCTTATCTTGAACATTACTGTATTCCTTGCCTTATGCCCATTACGGTATCTTGACCATATTGACTTATCTTGACCATTACGGTATCCTTGACCTTATCCTTGACCTTACCCTTGACCATTACGGTATCCTTGACCTTATCCTTGACCTTATCTGTACATCTCTCTCTCTCTCTCTATATATATATATGGTATTTTTAATATGTTGTACTTGACGACCCTATCCATGGTCGAACACTAACCTGGAGCGCCTTAGCTTCCATCCAAGCACCCCCATTGGGTAGTGCGAGCTCTATAGGCCTGTGCAGTGCATTGCAACAAGGTAATGGTCAAGGATATGGTCAAGGATAAGGTAATGGTCAAGGATAAGGTAATGGTCAAGGATTGGGTCAGGATCAGGTAAATGTCCCCCAAGGATATGGTCAAGGATAGTTAAATGGTCAGGATATGGTCCCAGGATATGGTCACGGATAAGGTAATGGTCCCAAAGATACAGGTAATGGTCAGGATCAATGGTCGGATACGGGTTAAATGGTCAAGGCTATGGCAAGGATAAGGTATGTCAAGGATATGGTCAAAGGATATGGTCAAGAATAGTTTTGTCAAGGATAAGGTAATGGTCAAGGATATGGTCAAGGATAAGGTAATGGTCAAGGATATGGTCAAGGATATGGTCAAGGATAAGGTAATGGTCAAGGATATGGTCAAGGATATGGTCAAGGATAAGGTAATTGTCAAGGATAAGGTAATGGTCAAGGATAAGGACAAGGTGACAGTGCGAGCTCTATAGGCATGTGCAGAGCATTGCAACAAGCAGCGTGGTTATGTGAGTGCGTGTGTCTGCGCATGGAAGTCAAGGTCAAGATCAAGGATGAGGTGTTAGTCCATGTCAAGTTCAGGGATAATGTCAAGGGTAAGGTGATAGTCAAGAATAAGGTCAAGGATAAGGTCAAGGATAAGGTCTATGATAAGGTAAAGGATAAGGTCAAGGATAGGGTAATGGTCAAGAATAAGGTCTATGATAAGGTAAAGGATAAGGTCAAGGATAAGGTAATGGTCAAGAATAAGGTCAATGATAAGGTAAAGGATAAGGTCAAGGATAAGGTCAAGGATAAGGTAATGGTCAAGAATAAGGTCTATGATAAGGTAAAGGATAAGGTCTGGGATAAGGTCAAGCATACCGTTATGGTGAAGAATAAGGTCAAGGATAGCGTAATGATGAAGAATAAGGTCAAGGATATGATGATGGTCAAGTTCAAAGATAAGGTTTGCCAGGGTCGAGGTCAAGGTCTAGGTCAAGGATAAGGTCAAGGTCTAGGACAAGGTCTAGGTCAAGGATAAGGTCAAGGTCTAGGTCAAGGATAAGGTCAAGGTCTAGGTCAAAGGTCACGGTTGGGGATAAGGTGATGGCCAGGTAAGGATAAGTCGGTTTGTGGTCGGGGTCCAAATCAGATGTGGTGGTCAGGTAAAGGGTCAAGGGATAATGTTGATGGATGAGGGTGAATGGTCAAAGTAAGTCAGGTCCATGAAAGGTGTTCAAGGTCAGCGTTAAGGGGGGCCATGTCCATGGTCATTGTCCCAAGGTCATGGATAAGGTGGTCAAGGTCAACGTTTTAAGTTGATGGCATGTCATGTCATGTCCTGGATAGGTCACCATTAAGGGGTCAGGTCAAGTTAAGTGGTGGCCATGGTCATGGTCATGGTCATGGTCAAGGTCATGGATAAGGTCACCAATAAGGTGGTCAAGGCCAAGGTTAAGGTGGTGGCCATGGTCATGGTCATGGATAAGGCGATGGTCAAGGTCATGGTCATGTATAAGATTGGTCAAGGTCAAGGTCAAGGATAAGGTGGTGGTCAAGGTGGTGGTCAACATCAAGGTCAAGGCCTTCCTCACCCCACCCCCCCCACCCACCCACACACACACACACATGTACCCATGCAAGCTCACCTTGTCATTTGGTAGTCGTAGAAGAGTCAAGCTGTCATGGGGTTCACAATGTCATCACGTGACACACACACACACACTCTCACACTCACACACACACTCGACCCTAGGCATACGCATGCAAGCTCACATTGTCATTTGGTAGTCGTAGAAGAGTCCAGCAGACATGGCATTCACAATCTCATCACGAGACACACACACACACTCACACTCACAGACACACTCAACCCCATCCATACACATGCAAGCTCACCTTGTCATTTGGTAGTCGTAGAAGAGTCCAGCAGACATGGCATTCACAATGTCATCACGAGACACACACACACACTCACACTCACAGACACACTCAACCCCATCCATACACATGCAAGCTCACCTTGTCATTTGGTAGTCGTAGAAGAGTCCAGCAGTCATGGCATTCACAATGTCATCACGGGAATCCTCCATGGACGAGGATCCTGAGCTCTTATTCTTTTTCCGATCCTTCTCTGTGGACATGTCATGAGGTAGAAGTTAGGTAGCACTGGATTTGGGGGGGGGGGGGGGGGGGGGGGGAGGGGGGGGGGGGGGGGGGGGGTCTTCGGCACTCTTTTATTTGGCTTATAAAGGTGCATTATGGGTGGGAAGGGTGCCGTAGGGGTCAGGGATTTTTATTTCCGCTATATGTAGCGATTGCTAGTTTTGACCCCGTTTTAGCTAAATTATCGCTATAAAAAAGTAAAAAAAAATGTTTTGTTTTTTTGCCCTCAATGGCCCTAAAAAGCAACAAATATCTATAAAAAGCTGTAGAAAGCATTAAAACGCTGTCCCTGGAGGAGGCCTAAAACCATAAAGCTGGAAGAAACCTACTTACAGATTTGAAAACAAAATCACTGGTAGAGGTGCAGAAAAGCTTTTGGGCGATGGTCAAGGTCATGGTCATGTATAAGATTGGTCAAGGTCAAGGTCAAGGACAAGGTGGTGGTCAAGGTGGTGGTCAACATCAAGGTCAAGGCCTTCCTCACCCCCCCCCCCCCCCCCCCCCACACACACACACACACCACACACACACACACCACCACCACCTCCACCCACCCACCCACAGACAGACAAACATCAAAAACAAAACAGCTAAACTGTCGGATGCAGAGAGATGGATGGATAGATGGATGAGGATCCTGAGCTTTTCTTCTTTCTACGATCCTCCAGTGTGGTCATGTGATGAGGTAAGCAAGTTAGATGCAGGGTTGAGGTTTGAGGTTTTGGAGCCCGACTGCGCGAATGACGCATTTGAGGTTTGAGGTTTGAGGTTTGGTGTTTTGGAGCCCGACTAAACCTCAAACCTCAAACCTCAACCCAACCTCAAACCTCAAACCTCAACTGTGGCCTTGAACGCCTCAAACCGCAAATCTCAAACCTCAACTGTGGCCGCGAACCGAACGTCAAACCCTCAAACCTCAACTGTGGCCTCGACCGCCTCAAACCGCAAATCTCAAACCTCAACTGTGGCCGCGAACCCAACCTCAAACCTCAAACCTCAACTGTGGCCTCGACCGCCTCAAACCGCAAATCTCAAACCTCAACTGTGGCTGCGAACCCAACCTCAAACCTCAAACCTCAACTGTGGCCTCGACCGCCTCAAACCGCAAA
>JACBWV010000839.1:609665-646375 GCA_013435795.1 Chlamydomonas sp. ICE-L
TTTTATTTAGACTGAAACCTAGCGTCTCGTCCAGGTTACGTCCAGGTTTGAAACCTGGATGTAAACCTGGCCGTTAACCTAGACCCCTATAGGTTAGAACTAGACCCCCTCGTCAGGCTCTCGCCATGCTTAGCCCCCAGAAAAAGAAACAATTGAACAAGTCCATTCATTCTAACCTGTTGTTAGTGGTTGTTTGGGGCCCCAGTGAAAAGCAATGGGCTGCCCCCCTCAACCGCAACACCTCGTAGAAAGTGCGTACTTTATTTGTGTACGTATTTTTATTATGTCTTTTCTTTTCTTTTCTTTTTTTCTTGTCTTTCTTGTTCTTTCTTTCCCTTTCTTTCTCTCTTCTCTTTGCCCCTCCCTTCTTTTCTCTCTTTTCTTTCTTTTTCTTTCTTCTTTCTTTGTTTCTTTCTTCCTTTTCTTTCTTTCTTTCTGTGTCTTCTTTCTTCCCCTTTTTCTTTCTTTCTTTTTCTTTCTTGTTTCTTTCTTGTTCTTTTCTTTTCTTTCTTTCTTCTTCTTTTACTCCTTTCTTTCTTTCTTTCTTATTTTCTTTATTTATTTATGCATTTATTTATTTTATGTATGTATTTATCTCCAAAAGTGCCGAAGTCCTAAAACGCCCTATGTTGAATCGCTTTTGTGATTCAAGGTCCTACACGACCCCAACTGCTCGGAATTGAATTCCGAGTGGATCATATTGTCCGCAAATGCGTCAGCTAGGCGCGCAGCTAATTTCTGTTCGCATTCGCTTCTGGCCACGAGCAGCCCAGCTCGGGAGGCCGGCTGGCAGTAAAGGAGATGTACAAAAAGCTTGAATCGACTTCACAAGGTCGCGGTACGGGATCGCGCGAGCTACCGCGACTGAATTTTCCGAGGGATGAAAGGCGTATCGAACCCCTACCACAAGGTCGGAGGCTACGCTTCAGCTTCGGCCTCGGAATTTACTGGAATAGCAGTACAACTCGAAAATTCACCTCCCTGAGTCCCAATTCCACCTCCCAACTCGAGATTTCACCCCCCACCCCCAAATACAAATCTAACTTCAGATGTGGACGTTTGAAAAAAAGTTAAAATACATTTTTTTATTTATTTGAAAAGTGTCATTTGAAATTTGAAATTTGAAAAACTTTTTTTTTGTTTTCAGTTATTCTTCATGCTATCAAGTAAAAACTGAAACCCAGAATGATGCAACTGAGTCTACACAGCTACGCGCATGAGTTAGGACACCCACGAAATGCGAATTATCAGTGATTTTTGGCTCTCTGTGTACTGCCGTACCGCCTGTACGCTACATCCCACAACCTGCCATCACCATGACATGTAAAGGAAGGTGTGAGCTATAGGACTGCCTACTTTTTATTTTGATGGAATTTGTTTTGAGCGAGATCCCGGTAGACCTTGGATCATCTTTAAGAAAAAGGTGATTCAACTTAGGGAAGCCCATAGCTAAGAAGTTAGCATGTTTCACTTAACCTGGTTCCCACAATTTGAGCAAACCCAAATTTGAGTATTTATATATTGAACTGATGTGGTTGGGCAACTTATAGCCAAAAAATATTTGTCTTTGGACTGGAGGCCATAGGCTAAAACCATGCGATTCATGCTCACCAAGACTTAGGCACCTATGGAGATATTTATTTATTACTCATTTATATATTTATATACGTATCTCATATTTACTTGTTTATGTATTTATTTATTTAATCTACCTGTTCAAGTGACGCTGCCTTCCAGCAAGTACCAAGGACACCGTCAAGGACTCATCATCAGGGCGAGACCTGACGAATGCCTGCGATGGGTTTTGGTCGGGTTTGGCTGGTCAGGTCAGGTTTAGCAGGTGTGTGTGTGTGTGCGAGTGACCAGCCCCTCCCCCCCCCACCCTCCCCACACGCACCACTCCTGCGACAAAGCATACACCAAGGACACAGTCAAGGACTCATCATCAGGGCAAGACATGATGAACGCCTGCGATGGGTAGTGGTCAGGTTTGGCAGGTCAGGTCAGGTTTAGCAGGTGTATGTGTGTATAAGTGTGCGTAAGTGTGTGTGTGTGTGTGTGGCCAGCCCCCCACCACCACCACCATCACACACACCCACACACACACCTACACCCCCCCCCCACCCACACACACACCCCCACACACACTCCCGTGACAAACCATACACCAAGGACACCATCAAGGACTCATTATCAGGGCGAGACCTGACGAATGCCTGCGATGGGTAGTGGTCGGGTTTAGCAGGCCAGGTCAGGTTTAGCCGGTTTGTGTGTGTGTGTGTGTGTGTGTGTGTGTGTGGCCAGCCTCCCCCCCCCCCCCCCCCCCCCCCCCCCCCCAAACACAGACAGACGCACACTCACACACCACTCCCGCGACAAACCATACACCAAGGACACCATCAAGGACTCATTATCAGGGCGAGACCTGACAAATGGCTGCGATGGGTAGTGGTCGGGTTTGGCAGGCCAGGTCAGGTTTAGCCGGTTTGTGTGCGCATGTGTGTGTGTGTGGCCAGCCTTCCCCCCCCCCCCCCCCCCCCCCCTCCAAACACACACACAAACACACACACACACACTCCCGCGACAAACCATACACCAAGGACACCATCAAGGACTCATTATCAGGGCGAGACCTGTCGAATGCTTGCGATAGGTAGTGGTCAGGTTTGGCAGGGTAGGAGGGTGACACACACAGACATGGTGCATGCTCATGTGACACATAGACATGTGTATGCGAACATACCACTACCCCTATAACAACCCCAACATGACCCCACACCATGCCAAGACCCCATCACCATACACCCATGCCCAACACCATGACCCATCACCACAAACCCATGACCCACACCATGAGCGCCCAAACCACACCATGACCCCATCATCACACACTCATGACCACCTCACCACACACTCATACCCCACACAATGACCCCCTCACCACACACCCTGACCCACACGTAGCCCCCCACCACACACCATGCCCCCCCTTACCACACCCTTACACCCATGACCCACACCATGACCCCGCATCCACCACCCCCTTCCACCACACCCATCCACCTTTAATCTACTCGCTCCATCACCGCTGGCGTCCATGGCACCGCTACTCGCGTTATCTCGCACGCTCTGGGTGAGAGGGTTCGATACACAGCACGCGATAGACGTGCCCAAGCTCCCTCTACTTCGGCGGCCTAGGCGTAGAAGCGCAAAATTCAAACGGCCGGGGATCAAGGATTGGCAAAAGAGGCCTGACACATTCATCTCGCAAAAAGCGTTTGTAGGGGGGGCGGGTAAACGGGTAGAAGGGTGTGGTTGGCGTGGCTTCGTCACGCTGTGTGAACTGAACCTGATCCAAACCCTGCCTAGCTGGCTCGTTGACTGTGTCTTGAAGCATTTTTCCCAAGTGCGATTAATCGTTTTCGCGCAATTATTATTGTTTCTTCGCGACATGGTCCATCGTTTCTCAGGCCTGGGTAAAGTTTTCAAGCTCGCGAAACGTTGGCCTGGGCATCGTTCACGATCGATTATTCATGTTTCCGGATTACCCAAACGCTGGCTGCTGCATATCAAACATTAATGTTTAGCATCAGCCAGATTGTTTGCTCAGGCATCGCGCATACCGAATTCCCCATGGGAGCAGGACTTGGCCAGAACACTGGGTGACACGCTGGACAGATTCCAACCAGTTCATGACTTCATCTCGTGAGGGGGAGGCGAAAATGTATGTTACAGTCCAGGGGTAAGCCAAAAAGGCTACAGGGACTCGCCTAACCGTGATAGGAAAAGCATAAAAAGAAAAGGCATTGATAAACAGAAACCCATACAATCGTTTTACTGATGGGGGGGCTGAGTTTGTGCTCGCAAATACTAAAGCAGTTGATGCAGCTCGGCAATCGGAAATTGAAATTGAAATTGAAATTGTTACATCCGTGTAGAACCGTTACTCACAGGACGTGAAGTTAAGGACACCAGCAATCGGAAATACTGTTTCAGTTTATGCAGCTCGGGAATTGGCAAACTGGGGGTACAAAACAGGATGCTTCTGGGAGGACTCAAAAATTGCATCATGATTTGCAACCTGTTTAAGAAAAATGTGCGTGTGAACGGAACCTCTAACACCTATGTGTATGACGCAAAGCGCAGGGGGTAGAATAAACCTGGTGCAGACGTGCAGTTGATATAATGAAACAGTTGATTGCTTGATGCAACTCAGCAACTAACTGAAATACTACAGTACAGTTAACAAACCGAGGCAGTTGATGGCTTGATGTAACTCAGCAACTGACAGACCAAGGCAACGCACTTGGTGCAGTTGACAAAGTGATCCACTTTCATGTTATGTATGTTTCAATACAAACCAAAGGGACGTTCCCAACCTCGAACAACCATGATTGAACAACTCTGGAGGTACCGTAACTGGTATAGTTTGCGCGCCGACTCCATTGGGAGTCTGAGACTCACGCTCTGAGGCGAAAGCCTCCTTATATAAAAAAGCAGAGGAAGTAGCATCAGAAGTTCTGAACCGAGACTCTAACATCTCGGTTGAGTTGAGAATGACTGCGATATCGCACAGTACATTACAAACATGTTTTGTTGTTTCCCCGAGGTTTTTGCCTTCCCCATATCCTACCTATATACATCGGGTAAGTAGGTAATTACAGAAATACAGACAACTGGAGCATGTCCAATGTCAACTGGAGCATGTCCAATGTCAACTCGAGTCGATACTGATCCATTCCATCCTACATTACATTTCATTGACATCTACAGGCCATTGTTGGCCCAAGACAAGCCCGTTCCACAACAGCCGGGAGAGGTCGTCAAACAAATCCTCAGAAAAAGAAAGGCAGTATTGCAGCAAGCAAGCACCATTATCAGCACTTATTCCATATTAATAGATTATATATCATTCAGGCCCAGCATTTCATCAGTTAGCGCCATAACCTTAGCATGATCTCTACCTCCATGCGCTCGATGCACGTGCCCTCCGAACTGTGTCATGAGCTCGCGTGCATGTGGGCTTGCCGCCTCTGTGCTAACTGTGTCAACCCGCCCTCTCTCACCAGCTTCGACAGCTGGGGAAACCTAGGACGCGGACGTATTCGACGCCTGTTGACCAGTTCCCGCTAGTTTCTCTTATCCCCGGGGCGAGTGCGCCGTCATCGTTTTCCGAGACTTCAACTCCGCTCGGCCTCTATCGGCGATAGAGATTATTGAGGACATGGGAATTCGGACTGACTTTCGGCGTTGTCTTAGGGTGCGCAGCGCGACAAGTCCTAGGCGGAAAATTGGCGGATAGTGTTGCTGGAGCGACAGGCACAGGTGAGCGACATGTGGCAATGGAATCGAGCGGGCCGAAGCCAGTTAGTTACGAGACAGTCGGCTGACGTGTCAGGAAATCAAGCGACGGAGCTGACCGGCTAGTGGCTACCCGTGACAGCCACGCATGCTTGGGCAGCTTCTTTCCAGCACGGGTGTTCTTTTTCGTCAGTCGGTTTGATTTCGGTTGTTTGTGTCAGTTCTCAAAATTCTCTCAGTTCATTGACAACGAGGAGCGAGGACCGCCCCCTTGTTGCAGTACAGCACCTCCGGTCGTCCTGTTCCACCGCCAATCGTATTTGAACGGGGCTCCGCGTTCAGATCCGCACATTAGTCTTACCCACCAATTTTTGCGGCATTTCATCATGCCTATCGTTCTTCCCGAATTCGTGGCCGACTTGGTCGCTAAGGCCGATGCATTGACCGACACTCAGGTGAGCATGAGCGCCGAGACAAAAGTTGAAGTCCAGTATCGTGCCCCCCTCCTCTCGGCCATGCGCACAATCTTCCACCTGTGTTGCACATTCCTTTGTGAAACGTTTAAATGCGTCTAGCCGAAGTGGCGCGGGTGCATTGAGCTGAGCTGAGCTGGGCTGGTGTTCTAAGACCCCTCCCTCCTGCCCATATCCACCCTTCTTACCAATATGGATAACGGCCATTCCATCCATGAACACAGCGTCTATTACTGTCTGGAGTAGCCAGATACACATACAGTGACTGGCTCGGACTTGAGCTCGAATGTTGGGCGAACCCGAAATCAGCAGGTGGGCCTTGAGCACTTGGTCCAACTCAGTGAATTGAATTCCCCATGCAATGGGTGTCTATCTGCTGTTGCAGAAGTACTGCGCTGCCGCTGCTGGAGGTGTTGCTTCTCTTTACCTGTTGGCCTCTCTCACCTCCACCAGCAAGGGCACCCACAACAAGCCATCCAGCTTCGAGCTGTCTGGAGGATCCATCGAAGGCAAGCACGTTGCCAAGGAGTGGGATGCTTACAGCAGCGCTTACGGAAAGGGCGCTGGAGAGGGTATCAAGGACCGCAACCAGGTATCAATCTCTAGAGGCAGCTAACTGCCCTCCAGTTCGTGATCTCGTGAAGTCTGCCCTGCTTTTATTTCCCACCCTCGTTACTGACGTGCTGGTAGTCTCCCTCTTCCCATTCTTATCTCAATTGACACCCCCTTCTCGTTGGAAGGGACGATTTTGAATCCGTTGCTGCCGGCCGCATGCGCCATCTTGAAGTTCCCTTGTTTGATTTGAATCCACGGTTAACAGTGCGTTCGAGGACGGGCTCCCTGCATGGGTATCAAGTAATTATTTTTGGCAATCGACCCGAGGGCGTGATGGTGGAGTCGAAAATGCCTTCGATGGCTGGCGTGCCCAATGGATCTGGCCCAGATCGTTCAGCAGACGATTGTAATGAGGGATTTTTACTGAAGCGACCCAGTTGAGAACGACTAGTGTGAGGAATTGTTTATGATTCGACCTAGTTTCAGCCTATGGCGACCTTAACAGTCACTAATGGGACATGTCTTTGCCTAATGCCTGTATGATGCCTGATCATGGGATCATGCTTCGCCCATGCCTCGCAGCATAGTCGATCGTGGAACTAGCGTTTGTCCATGGTCCCCATATAACAGTCACGAGAACAGCCTGTGTCCCTGCCCCGCGTGCGCATGAGAGTCCCGCCCGAGAGCCGATCATTGGACCGGCCTCAGCCACATCGTTCGCATGTCGAGCCATGGGTTGTTTCATGGTGAATGTGTGGGCTGCTGATCAGCATGTCTGCATTCAGACCAAGGTGATCTCAATCAGTAGTAGGCCAGATAGGCTGACTGGGGCAGAGTCTGAATAGGCCCACCTACAGAAGAGCATGGAGTGATAGTTCAATCTACTGCACCACGATCTTAGGTCCAGAATGCAGTCACATGATGATGGTGGCATTTTTCCTGGTGCCCTACTGGACTCCATATGTGCCCGTGGCTTGAATTTAGTTGAGTAAAAAGGGGAGCTATGTTTTGCCTTTCCTTAACGCAGCTCCTACCCCTGCTCCTGCCCCTGCCAACTCTCTTGCATTAACTAAACCATGCCTTGCTTTGCTTCGCAGACTGTCCAACTCGTGGATGTCTTCTATTCTCTGGTGACCGACTTGTACGAGTGGGGGGTAAGTTTCTGCACTTTTTTCTTACAGTTCCCTGTACCACAAAAACGAGCGTGTCTCAAGGAAGGTCCCACCTGAAAAGAAAATTGGCACATAAAATGTCCACGTGTATTTTGGTTGTATTTTGATAGGTCGGCGGAAGTGCAATGTGAACAGGGATTTGCCATTCATGCAAGTGTGTGTGCATGAGTGTGTGAATATATTGTTAAATCCTATGCGTGCCCAACAAGAAGTCATCCTTGGGAGTTCCCAAGCAGGAGAGAGTTTGTGTGTGAGAGAGAGAGAGAGAGAGAGAGAGAGAGAGAAGTCCTAGTCAGCGTCGCTTGAAAATTGGCCGAGTGTGTTGGCAATGGAACGAAAGGTGACAACAATGGAGCTGACCAAAGCCTGTTATGGGAGTTGGCTGAAGTGTCAGGTTTCAATTTTTTGGTTGGCCGGTCGGACGGACAAATGGGGAACACTGGGGCCCAAAATAGGTAAATTCATTTTGAGTTTCCATGCCTTGCTGGAATTTATGCTTAGAACTCGAGGAAAATGGATTTGGAATTGTTGTAGTGTGCTTCCCACAATCATCCTGGGGTTACTCATGAAAAGGCCAGACCCACCTGTGGGAAGGCCCAACCGGTGAGTTGTAGTTCATTTTTTTGTAGGGCAGGTTAAGTTGGTACTTAAGCCTGATTTCAGGATTGTTGTGTAGCCGTTGCATGGCAGAGTGCAAGGCGCGGAGCCCGGGAGGTCTGGGGGCTCATGCGTCGCCATGCAACAACAGAATGACTGCGCAGTAGAAAGGCGTTAGTGAAAATACAACTGGGCCCAACCTCACATCTGCTCATCAGAGTTAGTACTTGAACAAACAGAAACTGATCTCTGGGTGATGTTGGTTGCACTTCTAAATCAGTGAATTCACTACATGTTAATAATCATATTTATGGACTCCACCAACGGACCAACATCTGACCTCTCTCCTCTCCCGACCGATATGTGACCCCACCAACTCCACCAACACCACCAACATCTGACCTCTCTTTTCCCCTGACCAGCATTTGACCCTACCATCTCCACCAGCACCATCAACATCTGACCCCTCTCCTCTCCTGCCCAACATCTGGCCCCACCAACTCCACCAACACCACCAACATCTGCCCCCTCTCCTCTCGGTCAGGAGAGGAGAGAGGTCTGATGTTGGTGGAGTTGACATCTGACCCACCAACTCCGTCAACACCAACATCTGACCCCACCAACTCCGTCAGCACTAACATCTGACCCCTCTCCTCTTTCCTCATCACACAGTGGGGGCAGTCATTCCACTTCTCTCCTAAGCTGCCCTGCAAGAGCTGGAGGGAATCCGAGGCTGCCCATGAGGCCCGTATTGCCGGTACGTCTCCATGTACTGCCTGTACCTGTACCTTGATGAGTGAACTATGAACGTTGTAAACAGTTGTGTGATTGAAATTGGGGTACAAACATTTCTGGACAACTGAGCAATTTGATGGTGTTGAGAGAAGCGATGAGCATCAGTGAAACGGTTCATAGCTCAGCACCATATGATCAATGAGCACTGTAGCAGGAGCTCTGGGCCCCCGTCAGTAAAACAATTGTCTGGGGTTCAGTTCATCAATGCTCTTTTCTTTCTAGCCCTTATCACGGTTGGGTAAGTCCCTCAAGGCTATTTGGCCTACTCCTGGACTGTGCATGAGTACATGCAATCATACATACATACATACATACATACATACATACACACATACATGCATGCATGCATGCATACATACATACATACGTACATACATACATACATACATACATACATACATACATCATACATACATACATAATACATACATACATCCAGGATGACCAGCAACCAAGCAAGCCAGGGCTTATTTGAATGCTTCTGAGCTGTGCAAGTTATTGGCTTATCGCCTTATCGATCACTTGTTGAACATTTCGATCAGCAGGATTGTACAACAGGAAAAGCTGTTGGCAGGAAGATTAAATTGTGCTGCTGGCAAAATGGCAAAACATGTTATGGGTTTTATTTGTCTCCTCTTCACCAACTCTAGGCAATCATTACCCATTCCATTTTTTGAAGTAAACAATTGGCCTCAAATGTTTGCCCCCCCCCCCCCCCCCCCCCCCCCCCCCCCCACACACACACACACAGAAATGTTCCTTTGTACTTCCCCCCCTCTCCTAACTTTTGACTTCTCCCTTCCCTCCCTCCCCACTCCCCCCCCCCACACACCACCACCACCACTCCCCTCACAGCTGCCCTTGGCCTGAAGCCTGGCATGTATTCCCCCTCCTGAAAATGTAGCCTTATCCCTCCCCCCACAGCTTCCCCTTCCTCCCCTCAATTATGACTCCCCCCCCCCCCTTTTTTCCCCCCTCCGCTCACAGCTGCCCTTGGCCTGAAGCCTGGCATGCATTGTGTTGACTGCGGCTGCGGTGTGGGTGGACCCATGCGCACCATTGCTGCTACCAGTGGCGCCCATGTCACCGGCGTCACCATCAACGAGTACCAGGTTTCCCGCGCTCTGCACCACAACAAAACAGTAAGTTGCACTGCCCGCCAACTACACCAAGTTCACCTTCCAACTATCCGTCCATCCATCCCGGCTGTGCAGCACAATAAATCAGAAACAGGCACAGCCCACCAACTGCCCCGAGATCACCAACTTCCAACTACCCGTCCGTCCATCCGTCCCGTGTCGTGCACCACAATAAAGTGGTTAGGGGTACTGCCTACGGACCACACCATGTTCATCCATCCATTCATCCCCTACTACCTATCCATCCATCTAGCCATCCATTCATCCTTAAGAACTCACCTACCCATCCATCCATCCCTAACTACCCATCCATCCGGCCATCCTCCTAAGCTGCCTGCCTTCCCTTCCTGCCCTCCACGCCACCTGCCTGCCTTCCAGCTCTACCTGCAAACCTAGCTGCCCACCAATCTTGCCTACCTTGCCTGTCCATTTCCATGCAATTATCTTTTTCATATATGTTTTGCCCCTAATCCCCTTTCTGCTGTGCAGCAAGGATGCACCCCCCCTGACCAGCGTTGTGTGTGGTAACCCACTTACCCTGCCTGCCTGTCCATTTATATTCATTTATAATTTACATTTTTCGTTCTTTGTCCCCCGTCTACTGTTGTGCAAGGGGACTCATGTATTCATGTCAACAATTTAACGTTGTCCTTTGCCCCCCCTCTGCTGTGCAGCAAGGAGTGACTTACTTACCCTGTCTTTCTGTTCATTTATATTAATTTATCCTTTTCCTTTATTCCCCCTCTGCTGTGCAGCAAGGAGTGACTTACTTACCCTGTCTTTCTGTTCATTTATATCAATTTATCCTTGTCCTTTGTCCCCCCTCTGCTGTGCAGCAAGGAGTGACTTACTTACCCTGTCTTTCCGTTCATTTATATTAATTTATCCTTGTCCTTCATCCTCCATCTGCTGTGCAGCAAGGAGTGACCCCTCTGACCAGCGTCGTGCGTGGAGACTTCCTGAACATGCCCTTTGAGGAAGCCACCTTTGACGGTGCTTACGCGATTGAGGCTACTTGCCACGCTCCCAAGGTGCGGATACTTATGTGGTTTCAACTTAGTAAGGATTTGAATTTGAATGACTTATTTGCCTGACTTCAGTACATAGTTGACTTCTATAGGTTGTTTAAAACGAGACTGACTTAACATGCACTTCAATGCTACCACCTTCCGCTGACGGTGCTTATGCTATTGAGGCTACTTGCCACGCTCCCAAGGTGTGATCACTAGAATAGTTTTAATTTTGAGTTTGGATTTGAATTCGAAATACTTATTTGCTTGGTTTCAAAATGTAGTTGACTAAGGTAGGACGAAGTTGATTTAGGTTCAATGCTATCACTTTTGACAGTGCTAACGCTATTGATGCTACTTGCCACGCTCCCAAGGTGTGTTCACTTGAGTAGTTTTCATTTTGAGTTTGGATTTGAATTCGAAATACATATTTGCTTGACTTGAAAATGTAGTTGACTTAGGTCGGACGAAGTTGACTTAGGTTCAATGCTAGCACTTTTGACAGTGCTAACGCCCTTGATGCTACTTGCCATGCTCCCAAGGTGTGTCCACTTGAGTATTTTCAATTTTGAGTTTGGATTTGGTTTACGTGCTTGACTGAAGTACTCGAAACCACAGCCCAACACCCACCCAACACACCTCACCCAACATACCTCACCTAACCTCACCCACCATACCCCAACCTCATCCACCATACCCCAACCTCATCCACCATACCCCAACACACCTCACCCTACCCCACCCAACCCAACCCAACCTCTGTAGTTGGAGGAGGTGTACGCTGAGATTTTCCGCGTCTTGAAGCCTGGCTCTAAGTTTGTGTCTTACGAGTGGGTGGCCACTAAGATGTACGACCCCAAGAACGCCGAGCACGTGAAGATTATGGACGAGATTAACTTCGGAAACGGCCTCCCAGTGAGTTTGGTGGAACATGGAGAAGTGGTGTGCTTGTATGCATTCGTTGGTAGCTGCTTGCAAGGATTTTTCTCGTAATATTTTACGATCGTAATATTAGACCCCGTTTTGGCAACAAATATTGTATTATGAGACCTAGTAAATAAAAACTGAAAGTGACTTAACCTGGCTAAATCGACTAAAATCGTAACAAGGATGCTGTCCTAGGAGGAGGCATGTACAAAAACGAAATAGGATTTGCTCTTTCAGATGCATTCGTTGGTAGTTACTTGTCTTATCTAGTAAATATAGGGAATGGCAACTAATATAAGTGTTCACAACAAAATTAGTTTTTCAAACAAATTCAAAATTCTGTTGAGACGGCTCGTCTGACTAATTATATATAACATTACTTATTCACTAATATTATAGAACGTAGCTGACCCCTAAGTATATAACCTTACCTCCCATCACCTTGTCTAACCTTGCCTTGCCTAGTCTAACCCCAGCATGCCTACCCCAGCCTAGGCTAACCTTGCCTTGCCTAGTCTAACCCCAGCATGCCTACCCCAGCCTAGGCTAACCTTGCCTTGCCTAGTCTAACCCCAGCATGCCTACCCCAGCCTAGGCTAACCTTACCTTGCCTAGTCTAACCCCAGCATGCCTACCCCAGCCTAGGCTAACCTTGCCTTGCCTAGTCTAACCCCAGCATGCCTACCCCAGCCTAGGCTAACCTTGTCTAGTCTTGCCTGCCTTGGCCAAGACATGGCATGGTAATCCACCTTGCCCAACCTTGCCTTGACTAACCTAACTTGGCCTTGTCTAACTCCACCTTGCCTAACCCAGTCTAACCCATCCTTGCCTGGTCTTACCTCACTTTGACTAACCTAACTTGCCCTAGTCTAACTCCACCTTGCCCAACCCAGTCTAACCCAACGTTGCCTGGTCTTTCCTCACCTTATCTACTCTACCCTACCCAGGAAATGCGCACTTGGACCGAGGCCGAGGCTGCCGGATTGACTGCTGGTTTTGAGCTCATTAGCAGTGTTGATTTGGCCGTAGCCTCCCCTGTTTGTGGTCCTTGGTGAGTTTCGTTGGGTGATGGGTGGGTTGATGGTGATTCGTTGGTGGGGTGATGTGTGGGGGTAATAGCGTTGGTGGGGTGATGTGTGGGGGTAACAGCGTTGGTGGGGTGATGTGTGGGGGTAACAGTGTTGGTGGAGTGATGTGTGGGGATAACAACGTTGGTGGGGTGATGTGTGGGGGTAACAGCGTTGGTGGGGTGATGGCTTTGAGCTCATTAGCAGCGCTGATTTTGCCCTAGCCACCCCGATGGGTGGGTGGGTAGCCTCCCCAGTTTGCGGCGCATGGTGAGTTTTGTTGGTTGATACTATCGTAGTGGGGGTGTGTGGGTAGTGGGTGGGACGGTGTGTTTAGGTAGTGGGTGGGTCGGTGTGTGGGTAGCCTCCCCTATTTGCAGTGCATGGCGAGTTTCATTGGTTGGTAATATTGTAGTGGGTGGTGGGTAGTTGATAGAAGTACATAGGCTTGATAGTAGTGGGTAAGGGTGTATGTGGGAGGGTAGTGGGTGGGGTTGTGGGTAGGTAGTCGGTGGGGAGACATGGGGTAGTGGGTAGGTAAATGGTAGTGAGTGGGACTGCCAGTAAATGGGTAATGGGTATAATTACGAGGGGAGGTTGGTCGAACTTTAGGTGGGTGCCTGGGGTAGGTCAGTACATTGGGTAGGATTTTGTGCCGTGTTTGGTTGTGTTTTGGGTGAACGGCTAGAGTAAGCCACCACCACCACCTAATAGCTGGCGCCCTTCACCTGAGGCCTCAAAACACCAAATGCCCTTCCTGCGACGTTGTTTTGTAACTCCATGCCCCTAGCACCCCAAACCCAGTACCCCACAAAGGATTTTGCCCCGTACCCATACTTCCCTTTCCCATACTCAAAACCCCTTTTGCCCCATATCCTTACTAACCAAGAACCCATATCCATACCAAGCTACAGCCCATAGCCATTCACCTGACGCACCTCGCCCCGTATTCTCCGGACTCCACATCCCATACTCCACGCCCCATACCCCCACCGCCCCAGAACCAATAATCGCGCCCTCAAAACCCCATTGTTTCTCACCCAACATGGTCGCCCTCAGCTAACATCTCACGCAACATGGTCGTCCTCAACTAAAATCTTACTTAACATGGTCGCCCTCAACTAACATGTCACCGAGCACACTCGTCCTTAACTTACACTCTTGTCCTCATCCAATACCCTGCTTGCAGCCCATGGTGCGTTCGATTCGGTGATGGGTAATATTGCAGTGGGTGGTGGCTAGGAGTGTCTGTAGTGGGTGGGTGGCAGTGGTTGGGATACCATGAATTGATGGAGTTTTGTTGGTTGGATGATCTGAGGTTGGATCAGGGCATATTGGGTTGGATTACACGGCGTTGGAAGCAGTGCTTGGGGCTGTAGGTGGGTAGTGGGTGGGTGACATGGTGTTGGTGGGTATGTAAGAGGATGGAGCTGTGTTGTGTTGGATTATCTGAACTTGGATCAGAGCATATTGGGTTTGGAAGCAGTGCTTGGGGTTGTAGGTGGGTAGTGGGTGGGTGACATGGTGTTGGTGGGTATGTACGAGGATGGAGCTGTGTTGTGTTGGATTATCTGGACTTGGATCAGAGCATATTGGGTTGGATTACACGGGTTTGGAAGCAGTGCTTGGGGCTTTAGGTAGGTAGTGGGTGGGTGACATGGTGTTGGTGGGTATGTGAGAGGATGGAGCTGTGTTGTGTTGGATTATCTGAACTTGGATCAGAGCATATTGGGTTGGATTACACGGGTTTGGAAGCAGTGCTTGGGGCTTTAGGTAGGTAGTGGGTGGGTGACATGGTGTTGGTGGGTATGTGAGAGGATGGAGCTGTGTTGTGTTGGATTATCTGAAGTTGGATCAGAGCATATTGGGTTTGGAAGCAGTGCTTGGGGTTGTAGGTGGGTAGTGGGTGGGTGACATGGTGTTGGTGGGTATGTACGAGGATGGAGCTGTGTTGTGTTGGATTATCTGGACTTGGATCAGAGCATATTGGGTTAGCTTACACGGGTTTGGAAGCAGTGCTTGGGGCTTTAGGTAGGTAGTGGGTGGGGCTTTAGGTAGGTAGTGGGTGGGTGACATGGTGTTGGTGGGTATGTAAGAGGATGGAGCTGTGTTGTGTTGGATTATCTGAACTTGGATCAGAGCATATTGGGTTTGGAAGCAGTGCTTGGGTTGTAGGTGGGTAGTGGGTGGGTGACATGGTGTTGGGGGTATGTACGAGGATGGAGCTGTGTTGTGTTGGATTATCTGGACTTGGATCAGAGCATATTGGGTTGGATTACACGGGTTTGGAAGCAGTGCTTGGGGCTTTAGGTAGGTAGTGGGTGGGTGACATGGTGTTGGTGGGTATGTAAGAGGATGGAGCTGTGTTGTGTTGGATTATCTGAACTTGGATCAGAGCATATTGGGTTTGGAAGCAGTGCTTGGGGTTGTAGGTGGGTAGTGGGTGGGTGACATGGTGTTGGTGGGTATGTACGAGGATGGAGCTGTGTTGTGTTGGGTTATCTGGACTTGGATCAGAGCATATTGGGTTAGCTTACACGGGTTTGGAAGCAGTGCTTGGGGCTTTAGGTAGGTAGTGGGTGGGGCTTTAGGTAGGTAGTGGGTGGGTGACATGGTGTTGGTGGGTATGTAAGAGGATGGAGCTGTGTTGTGTTGGATTATCTGAACTTGGATCAGAGCATATTGGGTTTGGAAGCAGTGCTTGGGGTTGTAGGTGGGTAGTGGGTGGGTGACATGGTGTTGGTGGGTATGTACGAGGATGGAGCTGTGTTGTGTTGGATTATCTGGACTTGGATCAGAGCATATTGGGTTGGATTACACGGGTTTGGAAGCAGTGCTTGGGGCTTTAGGTAGGTAGTGGGTGGGTGACATGGTGTTGGTGGGTATGTAAGAGGATGGAGCTGTGTTGTGTTGGATTATCTGAACTTAGATCAGAGCATATTGGGTTTGGAAGCAGTGCATGGGGTTGTAGATGGTTAGTGGGTGGGTGAGATGGTTCAGGTAGGTATGTAAAAGGATGGAGTTATTTAGAGGTTAGATGATCTGAAGTTGGATCAGAGCATGTTGGGTTGGATTACATGGATTTGAAAGTAGTGCGTGGGAGTTCATGTGGTTGGAGTTGGGTAGTGGTTGGGGTCACATGGTGTAGGTGGGTATGTAAGGTACAGGGGGTAGTGAGTAGAATTGTCAGTATATCTGAAAGGAGTACCTGTAAGTAGGATTGCGTGGGGAAGCATGTTGGAGGGTGGGCGGATTGGCTTGCGTGTGTGTGTGGGGAAACATGTGTGTGTGTGTGTGTGGGGGGGGGGCTATTGGCTTGAGTGCGAGCATGGGGAAGTGGGGTGGGTGGGGTGATTGGCTTGAGGAAGCCACGACCCTTAACCGCCACCCCAAGAGCTTTCACCCTGTACTTGATGTCTTACAGCCTGATACCAGGTCTTTTTGCCCTGCTCCCTGAAAGATCGCTACCTCTGACCCTGTCTTCTGCCAAAACTTCCGCTACCCTGACATGCCGTGGCACCCACTCACCCACCCACCCCCAGGGTTGCCCTTAAAGCGGCCCTACCTAAATCACTACCTGTACCCACCCTTGGAAAGTTTCAAATCCATGAAAGCTACCAGGAAATCCCCCTTCTGTAATAGAAAAAGACTCATTCCCCATCCCCCTAGCAACCCAGAAATTTGACTGGAAATAATGCAAATTGAACGGACGTTGGGGGATCTGCAAAGTTCAAACATTCCCATCTCAAACATTCCGCAGTATTGACGGTGTGATTACTTACAACAAAATCGGAATTGGCGGGTTCCTTATTGCCTTTTTTAGTATTCAAATGAACCTGTTTCCCATCATCCCAAAACCCCTGTCATCCCGAACTCTAAAACTCTACAACGGATTCTCCCCATACCCGCACTACTCCACCCCATACTTCAAACCCTTGCCACCCCATTCTAAACCCTAGGAACAACCACCTGAAGATGTGCTGCTGGATTTACTACATCAATCACGGCATCATCCCCCCACACGCACACACCACAGCCAAGCCAAGCCCCTAACACCTCTCATCCCTTATCCCCAGGTACAACCGCCTCAAGATGGGCCGCTGGATTCACTTTGTCAACCACGGCATTGTCTCCACCCTGGATTTCTTTTTCCTCGCACCCAAGGGCTTGAAAGACGTCCACCACATGTTGGTCGAGGTCGCACGCTCTCTGATCGTTGGAGGCGAGACCGGAATCTTCACCCCCATGCACATGCTTACCTTCCAGAAGCCTGCTGCCAAGAAGTAAACTTGGATTGGATTGTTACATGCATGTGGCTTGACTCGAAGCAAGGCCAAGAAGCAAGGCCAATATACTCGAAGCATGGCCAAGAGAAAGCCGCCTTTCGTTGCGCAACTGGTCTGCAACTGGCCTGCATTCTAATAATTCGGGGATCAGCAGTTCGATTCTCGTCAGGAGTAACTCGACCTGGGATTTCAGTGCAGTGGGCCTGGGAATTCAGTATATCGCCCTATAATGCACGATAATAGATCACGCTATAATTGTAATTTCTATGTTCTTCATGATTGTTTCATTTGACTTGTTGTTTTCTGTATGGACATGTAAAGGCTATGTATCCTGTAATATCCCTTGATCTCGTACTGATTTCCAAAGAGAAGGGGTGTATGATACCGATATTGTACGGCAATTGGAAAAATTGCGTGATATCAACAGCACTACATCCTTCTAGGCGGAAATCTTCCTTGCAAAAAAGTTGTAGAAAGCCATCAGCCACGGACAATTAACAGGGTCGGGTTTTAGTATGATGATCAGCAGAGTGTCTGGGAGAGCTTCTTGAACTTGAACTTGGGTACGCAGCTTCAGCCAGCAATTTTGCTGCTCGCTTTCTATGGCAGGACGATACTGGTCAGGACTTCTTGAACTTGGTAACATGTGCAGGACTTCAGGGGAGTCAATAGACAGTGTAGAGGTCAGTGTTGTTCAGAACGCTGCGTCCTGCGTCTAAGAAGCAACGACCAAGTGTCTGTTGCGTCCTGACTCCTCAGGCGCAACGTGGGTAGCATTCGTTGCTTTAGTAGGTTTGTTGCGTTGCAGGAGGCAGGCTATGGGTCGGTTGGCTCTTAGGACGCAGGCTATGAAATTGGTCGCGCCTCAGAACGCAGGCTGTACACTTTATTGCGTCTCAGGACAGGAGAATGGGTGATGGTCCAGCCGGATCTAGCTACCGCACCCCCAGTTGCCTTCAAACCCTGAATTACAACCCTAGCTGGCGCAGCAATAAGGCAAAGAAGCAATTATGATTCACTTTCTCGATTTCTTGCTTCTTTGCTTCTTTGCCGCATTACTGCATTGCTTTTACCCAGCGCTTTAAGGCTACTGCTCGAGAGGTGCAGGTCGAGTTGACTCTCAGAAGGCAAGATTGACGAATTCCATTATAAATACAATATTGAGGCCACTGAACATGACTGTGTTGGGAGACTCACCTCCTGGGGTGAAATACCTTAAACAACTGAAAAATTACTGTTTAGGTCCATGTTGTGCTTTTTTATTTTAGGGGGCATGCTCCTGGCATTTTTGTACCCCCTTCCGGTACCAGGGTTGTTTGGCACGTTTAGTTTCTTGTTTTTGGACTCCGAAATCTGCATTACGAGACGCACTTGTTTACAAAAGCTGCATCTGCGACGCTACAGAGCACGGACCTTCACAAGTGTGTCCCATTATTTTTACTGCCAAAGACGGCGAGCGGCCAAATTGCTGGCTGAAGCCATGTAACCAAGTTAAAGTTAAAGTGCACAAATCTGTGTGCGACAAGCGACACGCAGCATGTAGAACTGCCCTGGTGGGTGCCAGCACACCACTCAGGGTTACAATCACACCCATGGGGTAACAATCACACCCATTACACCGTGTTACAATCTAACCCAAACATCCAACACGGTACAATACAAGAGTCGCCATTTCACCGTTTGAGTTACAGCGTATGTCTCCTCGCAAGACAGGCCCAATGGCAGTATCAAAATGAAATATTGCAGTTAATTTTTCACTGTAGCACGAACTCAGCCCCCCCATCGATAAACTGATAGTTTAGGGTTCAGTTCATCAGTGCCTTTTTGTTTTACGCCAAAGCCCCTCTTGTCACGGCTGAGCAATTCCCTTCAGCCTATTGGGCCTACTCCTGGAATGTAAGATCATTGGACATGGTCCAAGCAAAAAGTAGGACTGGAATGAAAAAGAGCTGAGTCCCTTGCGCAACAGGCACTTATACATAGTCTCGCCAGTTGTGCCTGCACGTGAAAAGTGAAACATTCCAAGGAGGGTATGTGTGTGGAGTATGTGTGGGCTGGGTTGGGTTGGGTTGGGTTGGGGGGTCTAGGAGGGTGTGGGTGGGTGGGTATGTGGTTTGTTGTTGTTGTTGTTGTTGGGTGTGTTTAGAGGGGGGGGCAGGGAGGGTATATGTGTGGTTATGTGGTATATACCACCACTGCCTCTACCCAAACTACCACCACAACTGCCACCACCGCCACTACCGCTACTGCCCCTGCCACAACAAGCACGCCACCACCAGCGCCAATAAGGTCGGCCACTGCCATCCACTCCACCATCCCGACCACCAGCGCCACCCCCATCCTCACATCCAGCGCCACCACCATGCAAGCACCTGCAGCCCACCCCACACACACCCCACCCCACACACACCCATACCACACCAACCACCAACCACCCACTAACTTGCCCCTCCACCCCATCCATTCCACCCACACACTCACCTGCAGCTCACACAGTTCAAGTGCAGGGTCATGGCTCCCTAATCCCCCCCCCCCCCCCCCCCCCCCCCCCCCTCCCCCAAACACACACACTCACCCCCACCACCCATGCACTGACCTGCAGCTCACGCAGTTCAACTACAGGGTCATCCCCCCCCCCCCCCCCCCCCCCCCCCCCACACACACACCACACCAGCACCATTCCCCCATGCACTGACCTGCAGCTCACACAGTTGAAGTACAGGGTCATGCCCGACTCAGTTGCCTCAGAAACGAAGACAGCCTCGTTGTGGTTACATTTGGGGCAACGCACATCCTTGGTACGAGGTAGGGTGGGGTCCGAAATAACATCCTGGGGAGGGTAGGCACAAAGAGAGTGAGGCAGTGATGCACACAGTCATGCCTACATGGGCAAGGCACAGGGCCAAGGCACACATTTGTGAGGGCACACCACTGGTACGAGGAAGGGTGGGGCTTGATATAACAACCTGGAGAAGGTAGGCACAGAGAGAGTGAGGCAGTGATGCATACAGTCATGCCTACAGGGTCCAGGCACTGGGTCATGAAGGCACACCATTGGTACAAGGAAGGGTGGGGTCCGATATAACATCCTGGGGAATGAAGGCACAAAGAGAGTCAGGCATTGAGGCACACGGTCATGAAGGCACACCATCGGAGTGAGGTATGGGAGAGAGGCAGCGCGGCAGGGTGGGGTCCGGGTATGGGCATGGTCATAAGAATGGGCATGGGTATAGGCACACCATCCGTTCAGTTCAGTGTATCAATGCTTTTTATTTGTAGCCCTTCCTATCACGGATGGGCAAGCCCCTTTAGCCTAGTTGGCCTACCCTGGACTGTAACATACACACAGGGTCATGAAGGCACACCATCGGTACGAGGTAGCGTGGCGTCCGCAATAACATCCTGGGTAAGGTAGGCACAAAGAGAGTGAGGCAGTGATGCACACAGTCATGCCTACAGGGCCAAGGCACAGGGTCAAGGCACACAGGGTCATGAAGGCACACCATTGGTACGAGGGAGGGTGAGGTCCGCAATAACATCCTGTGGAAGGAAGGCACAAAGAGAGTCAGACAGTGTTGCACACTTCACCAAGATTGTGTGGGGTTCAGTTCAGCAATGCCCTTTCTTTTTAGCCCTCCCAATCACGGTTGGGCAAGCTCCTTAAGCCTATTTGGCCTACCCTGGACTGTAACATACACACAGGGTCATGAAGGCACACCATCGGTACGAGGTAGGGTGGGGTCCGAAATAACATCGTGGGGAGGTAGGCACAAAGAGAGTGAGGCAGTGATGCACACAGTCAAGGCACACATTCATGAAGGCAAACCGTAGGTACGCGTTAGGGTGGGGTCCGCGATTACAACCAGGGGAAAGTAGGCACAAAGATAGTCAGACAGTGATGCACACTTCAGCACGATTGTGTGGGGTTCAGTTCAGCAATGCCTTTTCTTTTTAGCCCTCCCAATCACGGTTGGGCAAGCCCCTTTAGCCTACTTGGCCGACCCCTAGACTGTAACATACACTGTCATGAAGGCACACCATGGGTACGAGGTAGGGTGGGGTCCGAAATTACATCCTGGGGAAGGTAGGCACAAAGAGAGTGAGGCAGTGATGCACACAGCCATGCCTACAGGGTCAAGGCACAGGGCCAAGGCACACAGTCATGAAGGCACACCATGGATACAAGGAAGGGTGGGGCCTGCAATAACATCCTGGGAAAGGTAGGGACAAAGAGAGCCAGGCATTAGTGCACACAGGCAAGACAACGGGATTCACGCAGGCAAGACAACGGGATTCACACAGGCAAGACAACGGGATTCACACAGGCAAGACAAAGGGATTCACACATGCAAGACAACGGGATTCACATAGGCAAGACAACGGGATTCACACAGGCAAGACAACGGGATTCACACAGGCAAGACAGTACTAAAAGGTTAGATGGTCGAGACTCAGACAGAAGACGACACCACACTCTTCCCTGCATCACCACTGTCTCATCCTTTGCACTGTACTCAGTCGTCTCACTAGCTTAGACCCACCAGTACACAGCATCAAAACATGCCCATTTCCAGCAAAACTATCACACCTAAGCATCGCACTGAGTCGCTCAATTTGCGATGCATAGCACCCAAAACATTGCCACTCTTACATGCATCACCACTGTCTTGTCCTTTGCACTGTACTCAGCGATCCCACTAGCATAGACACACCAGTACACAGCATCGCAACATGCCCATTTCCAGCAAAACTATCACTCCTGAGAATCGCACTGGGTCGCTCAATTTGCGATGCGTAGTACACACAAAACTGCCACTCTCACATGCATCTCGAATGTCTCATCCTTTGCACTGTACTCAGTCGTCTCACTAGCTTAGACACACCAGTACACAGCATCGCAACATGCCCATTTCAAGCAAAACTTCCACACCTAAGCATCGCACTGGGGTTGCACTGTGTCGCTCAAATTGCGACGCGTAGTACACGCCAAATTGCCACTCTCACCTGCATCACCACTGTCTTATCCTTTGCACTGTACTCAGTCGTCTCACGAGCATAGCCACAAGAGTACACCACTGATAGACAACCGGACGAATGGGTAACCCTGAGGGCTCCCGCCCCCCTGAGGGGGGGGCTCTGCCAAAACTGCCACCCTTACCTGCATCACCACTCTCTTAACTTGTGCACTGTACTCATAAGTCTCACAAGCATAGCCATACCAGTACACAGCATCACAGCATGCCCATTTCCAGCAAAACTATCACACCTGAGCATCGCACTGGGTTGCTCAACTAGCAACGCGTAGTAAACACCTAATTTCCATTCTCACCTGCATCACCACTGTCTTATCCTTTGCACTTTAATCAGTCTTCTCACTAGCTTAGACATACCAGTACACCACTGACAGACAACCGGACAACTGGGTGACCCTGAGGGCTCCCGCCCCCCTGAGGGGGGGGGGGGGGCTCTGTCCAAAGCTGCCACTCTTACCTGCATCACCACTGTCTTATCCTTTACACTGTACTCATAAGTCTCACTAGCATAGCCACACCACTACACAGCATCACAACATGCCCATTTCCAGCAAAACTTCCACACCTGAGCATCGCTCTGGGGTCGCACCGTGTCACTAAATTTGCGACGCGTAGAACACACCAAATTGCCATTCCCACCTGCATCACCAGTGCCTGATCCTTTGCAGTGTACTCAGTGGTCTCACTAGCATAGCCACACCATTACACATCATCACAACATGCCCATTTCCGTCAAAACTTCCACACCTGAGCATCGCTCTGGGGTCGCACCATGTCACTAAATTTGCGACGCGTAGAACACACCAAATTGCCATTCCCACCTGCATCACCACTGACCGATCCTTTGCAGTGTACTCAGTGGTCTCACTAGCATAGCCACACCAGTACACAGCATCACAGCATGCCCATTTCCAGCAAAACTATCACACCTGAGCATCGCTCTGGGGTCGCACCATGTCACTAAATTTGCGACGCGTAGAACACACCAAATTGCCATTCCCACCTGCATCACCACTGACCGATCCTTTGCAGTGTACTCAGTGGTCTCACTAGCATAACCACACCAGTACACAGCATCACAGCATGCCCATTTCCAGCAAAACTATCACACCCGAGCATCGCACTGGGTCGCTCAATTTGCAATGTGTACACACCAAACGTGTACACATAGCACAGGTACGTGTACACACCCAATTGCAACACATTCTGCACTACGTACATTGTACATTGTGTACACGTAGGTACAAGGTACATTGTACACAACAAAGTGCCACACATTGTACACGTATGTGTACACACCAAAGTGCCACACATTGAACACGTACGTGTACACACCTAATTTCCATTCTCACCTGCATCACCACTGTCTTATCCTTTGCACTGTACTCAGTGGTTTCGCTAGCATAGACACAGTAGTCCTGAAAAGTGGTGGATAAATGGAGTTAGTGCTGACAACTATGCTTGCTTGCAGCAAGATTGCCTATCATATTTTGAGGATTAGTTGGAAGACCCCTCCCGGGAGTTGTGGAGCGGACTTGTCTCGGGTCAACAACGGTCTGTTGACGACAACGTTAAGTAGCGTAATGTACTGTACTGTACTGTACTGTAATGCAACGTAACGTAACATAACGTAATGTAATGTAATGTAATTTCATGTAATGTAATGTATGGCCTGTTGATGACAACGTAATGTATCGTAATGAAATGTAATGTAATGCAAATTGATGGTGGAAAACGGGTCAAAGGCACAGGCACACAATGTGAAAAGAATTAATGACAACTTGAGAATTTATGGAAATCAATGGGTCAAAGGCACAGGCATAAGACGAGGGGAGAATTGGTGAGAATAAAGGGGTGAGGGGCACATGCAAATGACAACTAGAGAATTGGCGGGAAATGGGTCAAAGGCACAGGCACACAACGTGAAGAGAATGGATGACAATGAATGAGTGAGGGGCACATGCAAATGACAACTAGAGAATTGATGGAAATTGATTGGTGAGGGGCACAGGCAAAAGACGAGGGGAGAATAAAGGGGTCAGAGGCACAGCCGCACGATGAATGTAGATTGGTGAAGATGAATGGGTGATGGGCCAGGGGCGCAGACACACGACAACTGGAGAATTGATGGTGGTAAACGAGCGAGGGGCGCAGGCAAATGACAACTGGAGAAATGGTGGTGGTAAAGGGGTCAGAGGCACAGGCGCATGATGAATGTAGATTGGTAAAAATGATCGGGTGAGGGGTGAGGGGCGCAGGCAAATGACAACTGGAGAAATGGTGGTGGTAAACGGGTCAGAGGTGCAGGCACATAATGTGCGGAGATTGGCAAAAAATATTGAGTGAGGGGCACAGGCAAATGACAACTGGAGAAATGGTGGTGGCAAACGGGTCAGAGGTGCAGGCACATGATGTGTGTAGATAGGTGAAGATGAATGGGTGATGGGCGAGGGGCGCAGACACACGACAACTGGAGAATTGATGGTGGTAAACGAGCGAGGGGCGCAGGCAAATGACAACTGGAGAAATGGTGGTGGTAAAGGTGCAGGCACATAATGTGCGGAGATTGGCAAAAAATATTGAGTGAAGGGCACAGGCAAATGACAACCAGAGAATTGGTGAGAATAAATGGGTGAGGGGCGCCGGCAAATGATGAGCGGAGAATTGATGGTGGTAAACGAGTCAGAGGTGCAGGCACATGATATGCGGAGATTGGTGAAACTGAGTGGGTGAGGGGCGCAGGCAAATGATTACTGGAGAGTTGATGGTGGTAAATGGGTGAGGGATGCGGGCACATGATGTGCGGAGATTGGGGGAAATATTGGGTGAGGGGCGCAGGCAAATGATGTACCGAGATTGGTGAAAATGAATGAGTGAGGGGCACAGGCACACTAAGTGCACAGAATTGATGGTGGTAAACGGGTCAGAGGTGCACAGGCACACTAAGTGCACAGAATTGATGGCGGTAAACTGATCAGAGGTGCAGGCACATGTTGTGCGGAGATTGGCAAAACATATTGAGTGAGGGACACCGGCAAATAACAAATGGAGAATTGGTGAAAATAAATGGGTGAGGGGCGCCGGCAAATGATGTGCGGAGAATTGATGGTGGTAAACGGGTCAGAGGTACACAGGCATATAATGTGCGGAGATTGGTGAAAATGAGTGGGTGAGGGGCGCTGACAAATGATAACTGGAGAGTTTGTGAAGATACAGGGGCTGAGGGGCACAGGTAAATGACAACTGGAGAATTTGTGGAAATAAATGAGTGAGGGGCGCAGGCAAATGACAACCAGAGAATTGATGGTGGTACATGGGTGAGGGGCGCCGGCAAATGATGTGCGGAGAATTGATGGCGGTAAACCGGTCAGAGGCGCAGGCACATAATGTGTGGGGATTGGTGAAAATAAAAGGGTGAAGGTTGCAGGCAAATGGTTACTGGATAATTGGTGAAAATAAAGGGGTCAGAGGTGCTGGCAAATGACAACTAGAGAATCAGTGGAAATGGATGAGTGAGGGGAGCATGCAAAAGACAACTGGAGAATTGGCGAGAATAAACTTGTCAGAGGCACAGGCACATAATCTGTGGAGATTGGTGAAAATGAATGGGTGAGGGGCGCTAGCAAATGATAACTGGGAAATTGATGGCGGTAAACGGATCAGAGGTGAAAGCACATGCCGTACTGAGATTGATGGAAATGGTTGGGTAATGGGCGCTGGCAAATGATAACTGGAGAATTGGTGGGGAAAAAGGGATGAGGCGCTCAACGTGGAGAGAATGGATCAATGTTTCTTTCTTGGGCTACGCGTAGCAGCTTTAAGGCAGCTCCCTTTCTGTGTTCTTGAGATAATCCGGAAGTGCGTCTTTAAGCTGATATCACAAGCATTCCAATGCAGGTAATGATAACGCCTGGTGGGGCGTGGTGCAAGGTACTACTAAGCGCGCGCGGCCGCGCGGTGCTGCGCTGCCTTTTTGAGCCCCTCTGTGCGTTTCGCGCAGTTTTTTCAACCCCCTGTGGGCGCAGCGTGCAGTTTTTGCGCTTTTTGCATTAAAAAGCGCCTACCAATTTGACGTGTGTGCGCTTTAAGCGCTGACCAATTTGGCAAGAAGTAGTACCCTGGCGTGGTGTAGGAACCTGTCGTACGCGGGCAGAGAACGGTCTACCACCTCGACTGGACAAGCTACCATCGCGGTTGACAACGACCTGCAACGCTAACCGTAGGGGGAGTCGAACCCCCAACCCTTCGTCGTCGTAGCGATTTGGTGTGCCACTAGACCAATCGTATCACTGAAACGGGCTATTCCAATGCAGCTTCAAGCATTGAGTTTGACCCAGTGGCTGGCTACTGGGGCTTGCAGGAAGCTGCGGTGAATAGCCCAACAAGAAACAGTGTATGCTGGTGCAGGAGGGGTAGGGGCAACGTCCTGCTCACAATGCTTTCCAAAGCATGCAACAACACAAGAGCACTAGCTATGGCTAGTACATGGTACTGTCTGTGGTGCTGGTGCAGGAGGGGTGGGGCCAACGTCCTGCCCACAAAGCTGAGCAGAGCATGCAACAACACAAAAGCACTAGCTATGGCTAGTACATGGTACTGTCTGTGGTGCTGGTGCAGGAGGGGTGGGGCCAACACCCTGCTCACAGTGCCCTGTAAAGCATGCAACAACACAAGCGCAGTAGCTATGGCTAGTACATGGCAGTGTGTGTGGTGCTGGTGCAGGAGGAGTGGAGCCAATGACTTGCTTCTGGGGCATTCCAAGGCATGCACCAACAAGCAATGGCTGGCACTTGGTGTGTGAGAATGGATGTATATACATGCAACAACACATGAGCACTGGCAATGGCTAGTATATGGTTGTGTGGTGCTGGTGCAGAAGGGGTGGGGCCAATGTGGGGCCCATGTCTTGCTTCTAGAGCATTCCGAGCCATGCAATGGCTAGCACTTAGCCTGTGGAGAATGAATGTATATACATGCAACAACACATGAGCACTGGCAATGGCTAGTATATGGTAGTGCCTGTGGTGCTGGTGCAGAGGGGCCAATGTCTTGCTTCTAGAGCATTCCGAGGCATGCAATGGCTAGCACTTGGCGTGTGGAGAATGGATGTTTATACATGCAACAACACATGAGCACTGGCAATGGCTAGTATATGGTAGTATGTGTGGTGCTGGTGCAGAAGGGGTGGGGCCAACGTCCTGCGTCCAGAAACTTCCGGAGCAGGTAACCATTGCACTCTGGGAATCTCGTGCTATACTTAGTGGTCTTTACTGTGAGATCGATGGCTCACTGTTTGGCCCACTGTAGCACAACTCAGTTTGTTGCATCAAGCTATATACATGCCCTAATCAGAAAAGCTGAGGGTCTGACTAAGTGTTCAGTTGCAGTGGGGAAGGCTTCCAGTATGATGGAGGGTGGAGGGATGGAGACTGGGAGGGTTGGCGATCCAGGTCATGACATCATGGGCAGCTGCGCATCTCCTGCAACACGCAAGAGAGGGCATAGCAACAGAGATGCCTAAGAGAAATCGATTACCTGGAGTTGTGCTTGCTCGACGTGCTGGCAATTCTTGCAGTAGTACTCCAGTCGCTTAGTCTCGTTATTACTCCTAGGATAAAGCAGATCGTTTGTCTCGGGGCAAAATTTCAACCCTCGACGGGGACCGGACATGGCTCCGCAGTCGGAGAGGAGCGCAGCACGCACTAATCGCGATTAAGATCGCAAGAAGAAATATAGCGAGGAATAAATCTGAGTGCTTTACGAGCTGAGGCTAACCTGTTGCGACTTAAGAGGAGCGGGTTGGATGGGATGAACGAAAGCTGCGCCAGAAAGTCCAGTGGTCCCGGGATTCCAAGGGGGAAGGACCCGGGGGAAGGAGGGTAGGTGTGACCAGGGGTGTGACATTGTTCACGCCCCCCTTTCGCCCCCCCCCCCCCCCCCCCCATTCTCCATACTGGTCCCCAGCATTACATTACATTACATTACATTACATTACATTACATTACATTACATTACATGACATTACATTACATTACATTACATTACATTACATTACATGTTGAAGTCTACTTGACACCGCGAGGGTGTATGAGACTCAGTGCTTTAAACAAAAAGAAAAAGCACCCACAAAGCAAAAACACCCCATTACATCAGGGGTGTGTCGAGGACAAACAAACCAAACTCCCAACCACCGTTTTGGTGGCGAAGGTATTAAACCCCCTAGAGCAGGACCCAGATCTCAACCACTTACAGTGGCGGAGGCAAGAAGCTAACAAATGAGAAGTCACAAGAAGAGAAAAAAAGGGATAAGAAATTACGGTGCCACTAAGCAGTCCAGGGCTTCCTGTCTTGCTCTTCTACAAGTAGACAGATAGTCGGCTAGGTTGCTCCAGAAAGTCTTAGTCCAAACGAGGTTCCTCAAGCAGTTCAGCCCAGGAGCTGGCCCTGGTCAAGCCTGCGTTCGAGCCCCCCCACCGGCCCACCCCTTCCCAACCCCCAACCCCCCAAGGCCCCAACCCCACATTGGAAGCTCAAGCCGGAGCAAGTGAATGCCAGGTACAAAGCCCTGCACTTGAAGCTCAAGCAACAACAACCCGAGTCAGTAGTTGAAAGCTCAAGCAGCAGGAAAACTGTGTCAGGCTTGTTGTTTGGGAGCTGAGTGCTGAAATAAAGAGCTTTGGACGGTCTACAAGACATGAAGCAAACAAATGATATCGCATTGTTGAGAATAATCCATTTGCCTGATTAGGATTTGGGACAAAACCAAAACCGGCCTCCTCCTTAAGGCCCAATCAGTATTGGGGCCGAATATCAGGAGCCTGGCCACAAGCGCCAATGTAGCTGAACTGTAAGTCTGTAACTGGATCAGGTTAGACAAATAGTGTGCTTTATGCTGTTGTCGGGTGAGTGGAGGGGTGTTTGACTGCCTGAGGCCCATTGGGCCTCCCACCCGTACATATCAATAACCTCTTCTGACTGGGCTGCTGTTACTTATGAAGTCTGAACTACACTTCGTAAGAAATGAAACTGCAGATGAAACTTCCTAGTCGCAGCCTATCTCGTACTACCGGAGAATCGGAGATAAAGTCCCCTAATGTCTTTAAACTGGCTGCAGCCCTGTGATTACATTCTGCAATCGGATTGTGTTATACTTAGGGCTGTCAATACCGTACGTAGCATTTTTATTTTACCGTCTATTTGGACAAAATGTATACATTGGACAGTATGTATACATTTTTATTTTACTGTCTTTTTGGACAATATGTATACATTTTTATTTTACTGTCTATTTGGACAATATGTATACATTGGATAATATGTATACATTTTTATTTTACTGTCTATTTGGACAATATGTATACATTGGACAATATGTATACATTTTTATTTTACCGTCTATTTGGACAATATGTATACATTGGACAATATGTATACATTTTTATTTTACTGTCTATTTGGACAATATGTATACATTGGACAATATGTATACATTTTTATTTTACTGTCTATTTGGACAATATGTATACATTGGACAATATGTATACATTTTTATTTTACTGTCTATTGGGACAATATGTATACATTGGACAATATGTATACATTTTTATTTTACCGTCTATTTGGACAATATGTATACATTGGACAATATGTATACATTTTATTTTACTGTCTATTTTGGACAATATGTATGCATTGGACAATATGTATACAGTTTTTATTTTAACTGTCTATTTGGACAATATGTATACATTGGACAATATGTAATACATTTTTATTTTACTGTCTATTGGACATATGTATACATTGGTACAATATGTATACATTTTTATTTTACTGTCTATTTGGACGTATGTATACATTGGACCAATATGTATACATTTTTATTTTACTGTCTATTTGGACAATAGGTTATACATTGGATAATAAATGTATACAGGTTTATTTTACTGTCTATTTGGACAAAATGTTAATTGGACATATGTATAATTTTAGTTTACTGGTCTAATTTGGATAATAATGTATGCATTGGAACAATATGTATACATTTTTATTTCCGCTGTCTAATTTGGACAATATGTATACAATTGGACAATATGTTATAATTTTTTTTACGTTACTGTCATTTGACAATATGTATAGCAGTGTAATATGCTTACATTGTTATTTTATGGCTATTTGGACAGTATGTATACATTGACAAGAGCATATGTATACCATGTTTATTTTAACTGTATTGGGACAATATGTAGACAGTGGGACATATGTATACATTTTTATTTTACGGTCTATTTTGGACATATGTATACATATGGACAATATGTATACATTGTTTAATTTAACAAAAACATGATACATACAATATTATGTAAACAAAAATAAATGTATACATTTGGGGACAATATGGTATACATTCTATTTTACTGTCGTATTTGACAATATGTATAATCATTTGAAAAGATGTATACGGGGTGGGGGGGAATTGGTATTTTACGTCTATTGGGAACAATATGTATACAATTGGACATATGTATAACATTTTATTTTACCGGCTAGTTGGACAATATGTATACATTGGGGACAATGTATACAGTGTTTATTTTACGGATAGTTGGACAATAAGGTATACATTGGACATATGCATACATTTTTTTATTTTATACTGTCTATTTGGACAATATGTATACAGTGGACAATATGGTATACATTTTATTTTACTGGCTATTGGACAATATGGTCATAACATGGACAATATGTATAAATAAATGTTATTTTCCGGGCGTCCGATTTGGAATAGTGGGGTAGACGTGGACAATTGTATACTTTTTCCAAATCTTGCACAAAAAAATAATGCGGTCAACCGAAATATGTGTAGAATATATAGAGAAAGAAAAAACCACTCTTTGTGGCTTTTGTTGATTTCAAGAAGGCTTATGATTGGGTCAACAGAGACTTGCTATGGGATTGCTTAGCAAGGCCTAGGAGTCAAGGACCCCTATCTCAGTATCTGAAGTCCATGTATAATCATGTTGTTTTCCAAGTTCGCCTACATGGGGACATTGGATCCTCCTTTCCATCCCTTGTAGGAGTTAAACAAGGAGACCCCCTATCCCCACTCCTATTCGGTCTGTTCATTGATAGAATTGAATCGTTCCTCCAATCCAAGCTCCCAAATGTAGGGGCTGAGCTTAGGGGAAGATTCTGCAACTGTTACTTTATGCTGATGACCTAGCTATAATGGCAGAATCCCCGGCAGATATGCAAGCGATGCTTGACTGCCTGAGAGATTTCTGCGAGGCTACTAAGATGGCTGTGAATATAAAGAAACTGAGATTGTCGTTTTCAACAAACAATTCTGTGATGAGGCCCGCATGGATCCTGATTACAAATTTGTCTATGATGGAGCACAACTTTCTACAAAGTTATCTTTTATCTACTTGGGATCCCTCTTTGTGGATGGTGACTCAAGCAATCGTGCAAAAGCTGCTTTTTCTAGGATGCTCACTAAGGCCCAAAAGGCACACCACATGCTTCGTAGGCGATGCCATACTATGGAGATATACAATATTGATATTCTCACCCACCTGTTTGATTCTCTTGTACAACCTATCCTGAATTTTGGCTGTGAGGTGTGGGCTCCTTCTATTCTGAACAACACACTTATCTCAAATGACCATGCTTGTGAGAAATGGCATAGAGGTATACTTAAACAAATGTTGGGTGTTTGCCAATCTACTACATCTAATATTATCATGGAAGAGCTGGGTAGAACCCCGTTGTGTTTTGCTTGGCTTAAACAAGCTTTGCGCTTCTGGAACAAGACCATACATAAAGAACCTGAGGATCTCATTAGAATGGCTCTTGAGGAATCTTTTGACTCCAACACTGGCTGGGGTTCATGACTTGCGTTGTGCTCTCCACAAGCTAGGATCCAGTAAAAACATCAACATTTTGGAGGCTGTCGATGTCGAAGGTATTATGTCTGAAGTTTTGATTCATGGAGGTTTAAGTACCCAAGTGACACCAATGCAGTTAGAGACATCCCTGATGAGAGAAGGGTTGGCTTTAAACGCCTCCGATACCAAAAATGGTTCGCAGCCAACAGCAATGATGAGAATGGCTTGATTCCCTTTACATCCGCCTTACATAAGCAGGATCAGATTCGTTCTATAGCACAGTTTAGAATGGGTTCCCATTGGCTGAACACAGAAAGAATGAGGGTGGTGGATAGAGCACACATCCCTCGCTCAATGAGACACTGTCAAATGTGTGGGTTCCAAAAAACTGAGGATGAAATGCATATGTTTGAGTGCCCTTTTTATAATGATATTCGCCTCCGCTACCAGAATCTGTTTACAGATATTTATAGGCATGTCCATGAGGATACCGACTTAACCGTACGGAATGTGGAATTGCGATTTCAACATTCAGAACCTTTATGAATGGAAAATGGCACTAAGTCTTTTGGAGCAACCTAGCCGACTATCTTTCTACTTGTAGAAGAGCAAGACAGGAAGCCCTGGACTACTTAGTGGCACCGTAAATTTTTATCCCTTTTTTTTCTTCTTGAGACTTCTCATTTGTTAGTCTTCTTACCTCCGCACTGTAAGTGGTTGAGATCTGGGTCCTGCTCTAAGGGGTTTAATACCTACGCCACCAAAACGGTGGTTGGGAGTTTGGTTTTGTTTTGTCCTCGACACACCCCTGATGTAATGGTTTTTTTTTGCTTTGTGGGTGGCTTTTTCTTTTTGGTTTAAAGCCACAGAGTCTCATACAACCCGCGCGTGTGTCAAGTAGTACTTTAACATGTAATGTATATAATTAATGTAATTTTTTATTTTAACTGTCTATTGGACAATATGTAAATTGGACAATATGTATACGTTATATTTTACTGTCTATGTGACAATTGATACATTTTTATTTACGGTCTATTTGGATGAATATTTATACATTGGGACAATTATCTATACATTTTTATTTTACTGTCTATTTGGACAATATACACACATTGGACAATATGTATACAATCTTATTTTACTGTCTATTTGGACAATATGTATACATTTTTATTTTACTGTCTATTTGGACAATATTATACTTGACAATATGTTCTACATTTTTTATTTTACTGTCTATTTGGCAATATGGTATACATTGGACAATATGTTAAATTTTGTATTTACTGTCCTATTTGGACAATATTATAACATTTATTTTAATTTTACTGTCTATTGGACGATATGTATACATTGGACAATATGTATCTTTTTATTTTACCGTCTTTGGACCAATATGATACATTGGACATATGTATACATTTTTATTTCGCTGTCTATTGTTGGACAATTGTATACCTTGGCCAATAGTATACCTTTTTATTTTACTGGGTCTATTTGGACATAGGTATACATTGGACAATATGTATACATTTTTTTTTTACTGTCTATTTGGACAATATGTATACATTGGACTAATATGTATACATTTTTATTTTACTGTCTATTTGGACAATATGTATACATTGGACAATATGTATACATTTTTATTTTACCGTCTATTTGGACAATATGTATACATTGGACAATATGTATACATTTTTATTTTACTGTCTATTTGGACAATATGTATACATTGGACAATATGTATACATTTTTATTTTACTGTCTATTTGGACAATATGTATACATTGGACAATATGCTTACATTTTTATTTTACTGTCTATTTGGACAATATGTATACATTGGACAATATGTATACATTTTTATTTTACTGTCTATTTGGACAATATGTATACATTTTTATTTTACTGTCTATTTGGACAATATGTATACATTGGACAATATGTATACTTTTTTATTTTACTGTCTATTTGGACAATATGTATACATTGGACAATATGTATACATTTTTATTTTACTGTCTATTTGGACAATATGTATACATTGGACAATATGTATACATTTTTATTTTACTGTCTATTTGGACAATATGTATACATTTTAATTTACTGTCTATTTGGACAATATGTATACATTGGACAATATGTATACATTTTTATTTTACTGTCTATTTGGACAATATGTATACATTGGACAATATGCTTACATTTTTATTTTACTGTCTATTTGGACAATATGTATACATTGGACAATATGTATCCTTTTATATTTTACTGTCTATTTGGACAATATGTATACATTGGACAGTATGTATACATTTTTATTTTACTGTCTATTTTGGAACATAGTATACATTGACTATGTATACATTTTTTATTTTAAACGGTTATTTGACAATATGTATACATTGGACAATATGTCAACATTTTTATTTTTACGTCGATTTGGACAATATTAATACATTGGACAAATGTTATACATTTTATTTTACTGTCTATTTGGACAATATGTATACATTAAACAATATGTCTACATTTTTATTTTACTGTCTATTTGGACAATATGTATACATTGGACAATATGTATACATTTTTATTTTACCGTCTATTTTGACAATTTGTATACATTGGACAATATGCTTACATTTTTTTTTTCTGTCTATTTGGACAATATGTATACATTGGACAATATGTATACATTTTTATTTTACTGTCTATTTGGACAATATGTATACATTGGACAATATGTATTACATTTTTATTTTACTGTCTATTTGGACAATATGTATACATTGGTCAATATGCTTACATTTTTATTTTACTGTCTATTTGGACAATATGTATACATTGGACAATATGTATACATTTTTATTTTACTGTCTATTTTGACAACATGTATACATTAAACAATATGCTTACCATTTTATTTTACTGTCTATTTGGACAATATGTATACATTGGACAATATGTATACATTTTTATTTTACTGTCTATTTGGACAATATGTATACATTGGACAATATGTATACATTTAATTTTTCTGTCATTTGGACATATGTATGACTTGGACAATATTAAATACAATTTTTTATTTTACTGTCCTATTGGGACATATGTATACATTGGAAATTTATTGTATACATTTTTATTTTTACCGTATATTTGGACATATGTATAATGGGACAATATGTATACATTTTTATTACTGTCTATTTAGAGACAATAGTTGTATACATTGGAAATATGTATACTTTTTTATTTTTACGGTCTATTTGGACAAGCTGTATACATTGGACACTATTGTAACATTTTTAATTACTGTATATTTGGACAATATGTATACATCGGACAATATGCTGACATTTTTATTTTACTGTCTATTTGGACAATATGTATACATTGGTCAATATGCTTACATTTTTATTTTACTGTCTATTAGGACAAACAATGTCTAATTGGACAATATGGATGACATTTATTTTACCTGTGTATGTGGACAAATATTTATGTATACATTTTATTTAAGGTCTATTTGAGAAATAGTTATACATTGGACAATATGTAGACATTTTTATGTTACTGTCTATTTGGAACAATATGATCACATTGGGACAGAGATATGTATAAATTTTTATTTTATGACTTTAGACAAATGTATACATTTTTACTTTACTGTCTATTTGGACAAATGTATAAATTGGGACACTATGTATACATTTTTATTTACTTGTCTATTGGACAATATGTATAATTTATATTTACTGTCTATTTGGAACAATATGGTAAATGGACCATACGTACATTTTGATTTTACTGTTATTGGACAATATGTATACATTGAGACAATAGGTTATACCATTTATTTTACTGTCTATTTGGACCTATGATACATTTGGACATATTATACATTTTTATTCACTGTCGATTTGGACAAATATGTATACATTGGACAAAGATACATTTTAAGTTAAATGTCTATTTGGACCAATATGTATACATTGGGGAAATATGTATACATCTTTTAATTACTGGCTAGATGGGGACAATATGTAGTACATTGGATAAAGATGTATACATTGTGATTTTAAGTCTATTTGGAACAATATGTACTACATGGGACAAATGCTTACATTTTATTTTACTGTATATTTGGAACAATATGTATACATGGACAATATGTATCCTTTATATTTACTGTCTTTGGCCCAATATGTTAGACATTGGACAATAGGTATACATTTGTATTTTAAGTCTATTTGGACAAATCGGAGACATTGGACAATAGTTACTTTGTTATTTTACTGTATATTTGGACATATGTAAACATGGGACAATATTGTAGTACATTTTTATTTTAATGTCTATGTTGAGCCAAATGTATACATTGGAAAGATGTATACGATTGTGATTCTACTGTCTATTTGGACAATATGGTATACTTTGGACATATGTATAC
>JACBWV010000839.1:646875-674375 GCA_013435795.1 Chlamydomonas sp. ICE-L
CACAACAATAACTATGATACTATTCCCAGGTCTCTCCGAAGTGTACTCTACCAATTTGAGGCTACATAAAATTGACCATGAATACAACCAACAAAGAAACCAAACAAATAAATATGATACGATTCCAGGTCTCCGAAGTGTACTCTACCAATTTGAGGCTACAATAAAAATTGACCATGAATACAAAGAAACAAAACAACTAAATATGATACGATTCCAGGTCTCCGAAGTGTACTCTACCAATTTTGAGGCTACAATAAATTGACCATGAATACAACCAACAAAGAAACAACAAACAAATAAATATGAACGATTCCAGTCTCCGAAGTGTACTCTACACCAATTTGAGGCTACAATAAAATTGACCATGAATACAACCAACAAGAACAACAAACAATAAATATGAATACGATTCCAGGTCTCCGAAGTGTACTCACACCAATTTGAGGCTACAATAAAATTGACCATGATACACCCAACAAAGAAACAACAAACAAAAAATATGATACGATTCCAGGTCTCCGAAGTGTACTCATCACAATTTGAGGCTACAATAATTGACCATGAATACAAAAAAGACAACCATAAAACGGGCAAAAAAATTACTTTGAGCATGAATATCAGAAAAAACCACTAAAATGACATAAATCGAATAACTAAGAACTAAGTCTCCAACAAATTTAGAAACCCAAGGCTACCAAGGAAATCAAATGGACCATATGAACCAACCAACAAAGAAACAACAAACAAATAAATATAGATACGATTCCAGGTCTCCGAAGTGTACTCTCACAAATTTGAGGCTACAATAAAATTGACCATGAATACAACCAACAAAGAAACCACAACAAATAATATGATACGATTCCAGGTCTCCGAATGTACTCTACCCAATTTAGCTACAATAAAATTGACCATGAATACAACCAACAAAGAAACAACAAACAAATAAATATGATACGATCCAGTTCCGCAAGTGTACTCTACCAATTTGAGGCTACAATAATTGACCATGAATACAACCACAAAGAAACAACAAACAATAAATATGATACGATTCCAGGTCTCCGAATTGTACTCTACCAATTTGAGGCTACAATAAAATTGACCATGAAATAAACCAACAAAACGAACAAACAAATAATGATACGATTCCAGGTCTCCGAAGTGTACTCTACCAATTTGAGGCTACAATAAATTGACCATGAATACACACCAACAAAAACAACAAACAAATAAATATGATACGATTCCAGGTCTCCGAAGTGTACTCTACCAATTTAGGCTACAATAAAATTGACCATGAATACAAAGAAACACAAACAAATAAATATGATACGATTCCAGTCTCCGAAGTGTACTCACTACCATTTTTGAGGCTACAATAAAATTGACCATGAATACAACCAACAAAGAAACAACAAACAAATAAATATGATACGATTCCAGGTCTCCGAAGTGTACTCTACCAATTTGAGGCTACAATAAAATTGACCATGAATACAACCAACAAGAAACAACAAAACAAATAAATATATATACGATTCCAGGTCTCCAAGTGTACTCTACCAATTTGAGGCTACAATAAAATTGACCATGAATACAACAAACAAAGAAACAACAAACAAATAAATATGAAACGATTCCAGGTCTCCGAAGTGTACTCACACCAATTTGAGGGCTACAATAAAATTGACCAATGAATACAACAACAAAGAAACACACACATAATATGATACGATTCCAGGTCTCCGAAGTGTACTCTACCAATTTGAGGCTACAATAAAATTGACCATGAATACAACCAACAAGAAAACAACAAACAAATAAATATGATACGATTCCAGGTCTCCGAAGTGTACTCTACCAATTTGAGGCTACAAAAAATTGACCATGAATACAACCAACAAAGAAACAACAAACAAATAAATATGATACAGATTCCAGGTCTCCGAAGTGTACTCTACCAATTTGAGGCTACAATAAATTGACCATGAATACAACCAACAAAGACAACAAACAAATAAAATATACGATTCCAGGTCTCCGAAGTTTATCTACCAATTTGAGGCTACAATAAATTTGACCATGAATACAAAGAAACAACAAACAAATAAATATGATACATTCCAGGTCTCCGAAGTTACTCTACCAATTTGAGGCTACAATAAAATTGACCATGAATACAACCAACAAGAACCAACAACACATAAATATGATACGATTCCAGGTCTCCGAGTGTGTACTCTACACCAATTTGAGGCTACAATAAAATTGACCATGAATACAACCACAAGAACAAACAAACAAATAAATATGAATACGATTCCAGGTCTCCGAAGTGTACTCACCAATTTGAGGCTACAATAAATTGACCATGAATACACCAACAAAGAAACAACAACAAATAAATATGATACGATTCCAGGTCTCCGAAGTGTACTCTACCAATTTGAGGCTACAATAATTGACCATAAGAATACAACCAACAAAGAAACAACAAACAAATAAATATGATACGATTCCAGGTCTCCGAATGTGTACTCTCACCATTTTGAGGCTACAATAAATTGACCATGAATACAACCAACAAAGAACAACAACAAATATATGATACGATTCCAGGTCCTCCAAGTGTACTCTACCAATTTGAGGTACAATAAAATTGACCATGAATACAACCAACAAAGAACACAAACACAAATAAATATATACGATTCCAGGTCTCCGAAGTGTACTCTACCAATTTGAGGCTACAATAAAATTGACCATGAATACAACCAGAAACACAAACAAATAAAATATGATACGATTCCAGTCTCCGAATGTACTTACCAATTGAGGCTACAATAAATTGACCATGAATACAACCAACAAAGAACAACAACAAATAAATATGATACGATTCCAGGTCTCCGAAGTGTACTTCACCACAGTCTGAGGGAAACGGTGTGTGGGTACGTACACACTTGTGGCGTCGTTGGCTAAACACGACATATCCACATGGTCACACTGAACGGGGGGGACTAAGCGCGATCCTGCGTTGTATTACTGTTGCTTGGCAACAATAATATAAACGGATTCATCTCCGAAGTGTACCCCACACACCGACAACGGAAGTTGAGCTACAATAATTGACCACACGACACATAACACCAACAGAGAACTTGTATCATTTTATTTGTTTGTGTTTCTTCGTCTATGGTCATTTATTGTTAGCCTCACATTGGTAGAGTCCACTTCGGAGACCTGATTCGGATCATATTATTGTTTGGGTTGTTTCTTGTTGGTTGTATTATGGTCCATTTTATTGTCGCCTCAAATTGGTAGAGGAACTTCGGAGACTGGATCGTTATCATATTATGTTGGTGTTTGCTTTGTTGGTTGTATTCATGGTACACTTTTGATTGTAGCCTCAAGGTTGAGTACAACCTTCGGAGACCTGGATCGTCTATATTTATTGTTTGTTGTTTCTTGTTGTGTATTCATGGTCACTTTAGTGTAGCCTCAAAAGTGGTAGAGTACACTCGGAGACCTGGAATTATATCATATTATTGTTGTTATTCTTTCTCATGGTCACTTTTATGTAGCTCCAAATTGGTTAGAGTATCACTTCGGAGGACTGGATCGTATCTTCTCTTCATTTGTTTGGGTGCTTGTTGGTTGTTATTCATGCGTCCATTTTATTGTAGCATCAAATGGTAGTAGAGTACTCGGAGCGGAATCGTATCATATTTATTTGTTTGTTGTGTCTTTGTTGGTTGTATTCTGTCTTGCTTGTAGCCTCCACATTGTAGGAGTACACTTCGGGACCTGGAAATCGTCTCATATTTATTGTTGTGTTCTTGTTGGTTGTCTTCATGGGTCATTTATTGGTAGCTCAATTGGTAGAGTACAATTCGAGACCTGGAATCCGTATCATATATTTGTTTTGTTGTTTCTTTGTTGGTGTATTCTATGGTCAAATGTTTGTAGCCTCACCTTGGTAGAGTACACGTCGGCGATCCTGGGGAATTGTATCATATTTATTTGTTTGTGTTTCTTTTGTATCATGGTCAAGTGTTCTTGTAGCCTCAAATTGCGTAATAGAGTACACTTCGGCGACTGTGAATCGTCTGCAATTATTGTTTGTTGTTCTTTGTGGTTGTCTTCATGGTCAGTTTTATGTCGCCTCAAAAGTTGGTAGGTCACTCGGAGACCTTGAATGTATCATATTGATTTGTTTGTTGTTCTTGTGGTGTATATGGTCAATGTTATTGTAGCCTCACCCTTGTAGAGTACACTTCGAGACTGGACTCGTATCATATTTATTTGGTTTGTTGTTTCTTTGTTGGTTGATCATTGTCCTAATTTTATTGTAGCTCAAATTGTAGAGTACACTTTCGAGACTGGAATCGTTCTCATCTTTCTTTGTTGTTGTTTTTTTGTTTGGTTGTATCCTTGTCAATTGATTGTCGCCTCAACTTGGGAGTCAATTTAGGAACTTCGGCGCCCCTGAAATTATCTCTCTTTATTTGTTTGTTATTTCTTTTATTAATGGTCCTTTTCTTGTAGCCTCAACTGTAGGTACATTCGGCGTCCTGGAATCGTATCATCTTTATGTTTGTGGTCTCGGTTTGTGTATTCTCGTCAATTTATTTTGCATCAAATTGCACTCGGAGACTGGAATGCTATCATATTTATTGTTTGTTGTTTCTTTGTGGTTGTATTCATGGTCAATTTTATTGTCGCCTCAAATTGGTAGAATACACTTCGGAGACCTGGAATCGGATCCATATTTATTTGTTGTTGTTTCTTTGTTGGTTGTATTCAGGTCAAATTTTTTATTGTATTAAGCCTCAATTGGAGAGTACCACTTCGGAGACTGAATCGGATCATATTTATTGTTTGTTGTTCTTTGTTGGTTGTATTTCTATGGTCAATTTTATTGTAGCCTCAAATTGGTAGAGTACACTTCGGAGACCTGGAATCGTATCATATTTTATTTGTTTGTTGTTTCTTTGTTGTTGTATTCATGTCAATTTTATTGTAGCCTCAAATTGGTGAGTACACTTCGGAGACCTGGAATCGTATCATATTATTTGTTTGTTGTTTCTTTGTTGGTTGTATTCATGGTCAATTTTATTGTAGCCTCAAATTGGTAGAGTACACTTCGGAGACCTGGAATCGTATCATATTTATTTGTTTGTTGTTTCTTTGTTGGTTGTATTCATGGTCAATTTTATTGTAGCCTCAAATTGGTAGAGTACACTTCGGAGACCTGGAATCGTATCATATTTATTTGTTTGTTGTTTCTTTGTTGGTTGTATTCATGGTCAATTTTATTGTAGCCTCAAATTGGTAGAGTACACTTCGGAGACCTGGAATCGTATCATATTTATTTGTTTGTTGTTTCTTTGTTGGTTGTATTCATGGTCAATTTTATTGTAGCCTCAAATTGGTAGAGTACACTTCGGAGACCTGGAATCGTATCATATTTATTTGTTTGTTGTTTCTTTGTTGGTTGTATTCATGGTCAATTTTATTGTAGCCTCAAATTGGTAGAGTACACTTCGGAGACCTGGAATCGTATCATATTTATTTGTTTGTTGTTTCTTTGTTGGTTGTATTCATGGTCAATTTTATTGTAGCCTCAAATTGGTAGAGTACACTTCGGAGACCTGGAATCGTATCATATTTATTTGTTTGTTGTTTCTTTGTTGGTTGTATTCATGGTCAATTTTATTGTAGCCTCAAATTGGTAGAGTACACTTCGGAGACCTGGAATCGTATCATATTTATTTGTTTGTTGTTTCTTTGTTGGTTGTATTCATGGTCAATTTTATTGTAGCCTCAAATTGGTAGAGTACACTTCGGAGACCTGGAATCGTATCATATTTATTTGTTTGTTGTTTCTTTGTTGGTTGTATTCATGGTCAATTTTATTGTAGCCTCAAATTGGTAGAGTACACTTCGGAGACCTGGAATCGTATCATATTTATTTGTTTGTTGTTTCTTTGTTGGTTGTATTCATGGTCAATTTTATTGTAGCCTCAAATTGGTAGAGTACACTTCGGAGACCTGGAATCGTATCATATTTATTTGTTTGTTGTTTCTTTGTTGGTTGTATTCATGGTCAATTTTATTGTAGCCTCAAATTGGTAGAGTACACTTCGGAGACCTGGAATCGTATCATATTTATTTGTTTGTTGTTTCTTTGTGGTTGTACTTCATGGTCAATTTTATTGTAGCCTCAATTGGTAGAGTACACTTCGGAGACCTGGAATCGTATCATATTTATTTGTTGTTGTTTCTTTGTTGGTTGTATTCATGGTCAATTTATTGTAGCCTCAAATTGGTAGAGTACACTTCGGAGACCTGGCATCGTTATCATATTTATTTGTTTGTTGTTCTTTGTTGGTTGTATTCATGGTCAATTTTATTGTAGCCTCAAATTGGTAGAGTACACTTCGGAGACCTGGAATCGTATCATATTTATTTGTTTGTTGTTTCTTTGTACTCATGGTCAATTTTATTGTAGCCTCAAATTGGTAGAGTACACTTCGGAGACCTGGAATCGTATCATATTTATTTGTTTGTTGTTTCTTTGTTGGTTGTATTCATGGTCAATTTTATTGTAGCCTCAAATTGGTAGAGTACACTTCGGAGACCTGGAATCGTATCATATTTATTTGTTTGTTGTTTCTTTGTTGGTTGTATTCATGGTCAATTTTATTGTAGCCTCAAATTGGTAGAGCACACTTCGGAGACCTGGAATCGTATCATATTTATTTGTTTGTTGTTTCTTTGTTGGTTGTATTCATGGTCAATTTTATTGTAGCCTAAAATTGGTAGAGTACACTTCGGAGACCTGCACTTTTGTTTTTGTTTATTTGTTCGGGATTTGTGTGTTGTTAATTTGTCTGTTTGTTGTTTGTTTGTTGATTATTTGTGTGATGTTTATTTGTTTGCTGTTAATTACTTGTTCTTTTTTTGTCATTTATTCATTTGTCCATTGTTTATTTGTGTGTGTTTATTTGTTTGTTGTTAATGTATTTGATGTTTTTGTTTCTTATTTATTTATCCGTTGTTTATTTGTGTGTCATGTATTTGTTTGTTGTTTATTTGTCCCTTATTTATTTATGATTTGTCCAGATTTGTCTCTCATTTATTTATCCATTGTTTATTTGTGTGTTGTGTATTTGTTTGTTATTAATTTATGTGTTGCTTATTTGCCTGTTACTTTTTATCCGGAGTTTATTTGTGTGTTGTTTATTTGCCTCTTACCTTTTATCCGTTGTTTATTTGTGTGTTGTTTATTTGCCTGTTACTTTTTATTTGTTGTTTATTTGTTTGTTGTTTATTTGCCTGTTACTTTTTATCCGTTGTTTATTTGTGTGTTGTTTATTTGCTTGTTGTTAATTTATGTGTTGCTTATTTGTTTGCTCTTTTTTATCCGTTGTCTAGTTGTGTGTTATTTAGTTGTTTTATTTATTTGTGTGTTGTTTATTTGTGTGTTGTTTATTTGTGTGTTGTTAATTTGTGTGTCGTTAATTTGTGTGATGTTTATTTGTGTGTTGTTTATTTCTGTGTTGTTTATTTGTATGTTGTTTATTTGTGTGTTGTTTATTTGTGTGTTGTTTATTTGTGTGTTGTTTATTTGTGTGTTGTTTATTTGTGTGTTGTTTATTTGTGTGTTGTTTATTTGTGTGTTGTTTATTTGTATGTTGTTTATTTGTCTGTTGTTTATTTGTGTGTTACTCGGGTGTTACTTATTTGTGTGCTACTTATTTGTTTGTTGTTAATTTGTGTGTTGTTTATTCGTTTGTAGCGAACACGTCGGAGTCCTGCAATCGTAAACTATTTGTTTGTTGTTCGTTTATGTATTTGTTAGTTATTTGTTGGTTTGTGTTCATGTTCGTTTTTGCTCCAGCTTCACGTTGGGCGGGAAACACGTCGGAGTCCTGCACAATATTTGTTTGTGTGTTGTTTATTTGTTCATTTGTTTGTTGTTTTTCGGTTAGGTGTTTGTTTGCTGTTTGTTGCAAATTGTGTGTTGCAGGGTACTACTTCTTGCCAAATTGGTCAGCGCTCAAAGCGCGCAAACGTAAAAATAAGTCAGCGCTTTTTAGTGCAAAAAGCGCAAAAACTGCGCGCTGCGCCCACAGGGGGGTGAAAAACTGCACGAAACGCTCAGTGGGGCTCAAAAAGGCAGCGCGGCACCGCGCAGCCACGCGTGTTTAGTAGTATCCTGTTGTTTTGTTCATTCATGTAATGTTTGTTTGGTGTTTGTTTGTTTCTGCTTTTTTTTGCTTATTCATTTATTTATTGTTCTGGATTGGATGGTGCACCTCGGAGTCCTGTGGTTGAACAATATGTGTTTGTTTGTTTGTTGTTTGTTGTGTATTTGTTTGTCGTTTATTTGATTGCTTGGTGTTTGTTGTTTGTTTGTTTGTTCTGTTGTTTGTGCTGATTTATGTACCTATGGATGTATGTATGTATGCATGTTATGTATGTATGTATGGATGATGTATGTCTGTATGTATGTATGTAGCAGTATGTATGTATGTATGTATGTATGTATGTATGATGTATGTAGGCATGTATGTATGTAGTATGGTAGGTTGTAGGTATGTAGTAGTATGTATGTAGTATGTTGTATTTATGTATGTATGTATGTATGTTATGTATGTATGTATGTAATGTATGTAGTAGGATTGTCTGATGCATGTAGGTATGATGTACGTATTGTATATATGTAGGTATTTGTAGGTAGTATGTAGTATGTATGTATGTATGTATGTATGTGATGTATGTATGTAGATGATGTATGATGGATGTATATGTATGTATGTATGTATGTATGATGTATGTATGTATGTAGGTCTGTATGTATGTTGTATTTATGTATGTATGTTATGTATGTATGTATGCATTGATGTATGTATGTACGTATTGTATATATGTAGTATTTAGTATGTATGTATGTAGTATTACGATGTGTATGTATGTAGGTATGTCTGATGTCAGGTAGGATGTAGTATGTATGTATGTATGTTGTAGTATGTATGTATGATGTAGCATGTATGTATGATATGTATGTATGTATGATGTATGTATGTGTATGTACGTATGTATGTATGTTATGTAGTATGTATGTTATGTACTGTATGTTATGTATGTATTATTGTATGTAGTTCTGTATGTATTGTATGTAAGTATGTAGGTATGTATGGATGTATGATGTATGTATGTATGTATGTTATGTAGGTATGTATGTATGATGTATGTATGTATGTATGTATGTAGTATGTACGTATGTAATGTATTATGTATGTATGTATGTACGTATGTATGTATGTATGTAGGTATGTATTATTTATGTATGTAGTTTATGTATGTATGGATGTAGTATGTATTGTATGTATGTAGTATGGTGTATGTAAGTATGTTATGTACGTACGTAGTATGTATGTAGTTATGTATGTATTGCATGATGTACGTACGTATGTATGAATGTATGTTTGTTTGTATGTATGTATGTAGTATGTATGTATGTATGTATGTATGTATGTAGTATTGTAGTATGTATGTATGATGTATGTATGTATGTATGTATGTATGTATGTATGTATGTATGTATGTATGTAGTATGTATGTTGTATGTATGTAGTATGTATGTATGCTATGTTATGTATGTATGTAGGATTATGTATGTAGGTACGTATGTAATATATGTATGTTATTTAGGTATGTAGTATGAGTATGATAATGTATGTATGTATGTATTTATGTATGTATGTTATGGATGTATGTATGTTGTATGTAGTAGGTATGTATGATGTATGTATGGATTTGTATGGTTGTATGACGTATGTATGTACGTCGTACGTATGTATGTATTCTGTAGCATGTATGAGTACGCTATGTAGGGAATGTAGGTTGGTTGATGTATGTTGTATGTATGTATGTATGTGTGTATGTATGTATGTAGTCTGTTGTATTTATGTTGTATGCATGCATGTATGTATGTATGTATGGATGCATGCATGATGTATGTATGCATGATGTATGTATGTTGTATGTATTTGTATGTATGTATGTATGTATGTATGTATGTATGTATGTATGGATGTATTGTATGTATGTAGGATGTATGTATGATAGTATGTATGTATGTATGTATTTATGTATGTATGTATGTAGTATGTATGTATGAATGTGTTGTATGTATGTGGTACGTATGTAGTATGTATGTATGTATGTATGTATGTATGTATGTATGTATGTATGTATGTATGTATGTATGTATGTATGTATGTATGAGGTACGTACGTATGTATGTAATTGTATGTATGTATGTATGTATGTATGTATGTATGTATGTATGTATGTATGTATGTATTGCTACAGTCCAGGGGTAGGCCAAATAGGCTAAAGGGACTTGCCCAACTGTATAGGAAGGGCTTAAAAAGAAAAGGCACTGATTGTATGTACTGATTGCTCTGGATAAGATGGTACATCTCAGAATACTGCAGTTGTAAAATAAAGTTGTTTACCCGGACTTGTTGACAGATGTTGACGTCGTTTGCTTGTCTGTTTCTGCTTGTTTTGCTTATTTATTTAAATTTCTGGATAAGATGGTACATCTCGGAGTCCTGCAGTTGTAAAATATAGTTGTTTACCCAGACTTGTTAACAGATGTTGACACCATTTAAATAGTTGTAGATCATGTGAATTCTTTAAGAAGCGGTCATTAAAAGGACGTTGAACTTTTAATGACCGCTTTTTTAAAAACTTTTAATGACTGCTTCTTTTTGAACTTTTAATGACCGCATTTGAAGGACGTTGAACTTTTAATGACCACTTTTTAAAAAACTTTTAATGACTGCTTCTTTTTGAACTTTTAATGGCCGCATTTTAAGGACGTTGAACTTTTAATGACCGCTGCTTACCGCGGTTATTAAAAGTCATTCTTGAAGAAGCGGTCATTAAAAGTCATTCTTGAAGAAGCGGTCATTAAAAGTCATTCTTGAAGAAGCGGTCATTAAAAGTCATTCTTGAAGAGGCGGTCATTAGAAGTCACTCTTGAAGAAGCGGTCATTAAAAGTCATTCTTGAAGAAGCGGTCATTAAAAGGACGTTGTTACTTGAATTAATGAAAAGTAATGATAACGCCTGGTGGGGTGTGGTATTAGGGGAGCAACGCCTTACATGAATACATGCATAAACACATCTACATACATACATACATACATACATACATACATACATACATACATGCATACATACATACATACATACATACATTTAGATAAATAGATAGATACATGCATACATACACTTAGATAGATACATACATACATGCATACATAAATTTGGAAAGATAGATACATGCATGCATACATACATACATTTAGATAGATAGATACATACATACATACATACATACATACATACATACATACATACATACTTTCATTTGGATATATAGATACATACATGCATTTAGATAGATAGATACATCCATACACACATACATGCAGGCACACATGCATACATACAAACCTGCAGCTTGGACAACCGCCGCTCAAAAACCTCGACGGTGGGCGATTCTGCGAGGTGGGCTAGCTCTCCCAGCAGCGCCTCTCTGCTTTCTTGGGGCACCTGATGGATATGGATGAGTGGGGTGGAAAGGTGCTTGTTTTGAGTGTGTGTGTGGGGGGGTGGGGGGGGGGGGGGGGGGGGGGCTTATTTGTGTGTGTGTGTGTCTGTGTGTGTGTGTGTGGTGAGGGGGAAGGGGGGGGCTTATTTGTGTGAGGAGGGGGGGCTTTGCTTTGTTGGGGCACCTGATGGATATGGGTGAGTGGGGTGGAAAGGTGCTTGTTTGAGTGTGTGTGTGTGTGTGGTGGGGGGGACGGGGGGTGGGGGGGCTTTGTTTGTGTATCAGGGGGGGGGGGGGGGGCTTGTTTGTGTGTGTGTGTGTGTGTCCTGTGTGTGTCTGTGTGTGTGTGTGGTGAGGGGGAAGGGGGGGGTGCTTTGTTGGGGCACCTGATAGATATGGGTGAGTGGGGTGGAAAGGTGCTTGTTTGAGTGTGTGTGTATGTATGTGTGTGCGTGTGTGCCTTTGTGAATGTGTGTGGTGGGGGGAAGGGGGGGGGGGGCTTATTGTGTGAGGGGGGCGTGCTTGTTAGGGGCACCTGATCTGATATGGGTGAGTGGGGTGAAAGGAAAAGGTTGCTTGTTTGAGGTGTGTGTGTGTGTTGTGTTGGTGAGGGGGAGGGGGGGCTTATTTGGTCGTGAGGAGGGGGGGCTTGCTTTCTTGGGAACCTGAGGGATGAGGGTGTGGGGGGCTGGGTGGGGGTGTGGGGGTCTTGTTGAGTGTGGGGGGGTGGGTGGGGTGGGGGGTGGGGGTGGGGGGATTGTTTGTGTATTAGGGGGGGGCTGTTTGTGTGGGTTTGTGTTGTGTGTGTGGTTGAGGGGGAAGGGGGGGGCTTATATGTGTGAGGAGGGCGATTGCTTGGTTGGGGCACTGATAGATGAGGGTGAGTGGGGTGAAAGGTGCTGTTTGAGTGTGTGCCAATGTGGGTATGTGTGTGTGTAGTGTGGTGAGTGTGTCTGTGTGTTTGTGGTGAGGGGGGGTGGGGGGTGAGGGTTTGTGGGGGGGGGGGGGGGGGGAGGATTGGTTATGGGGGGAGGTGGGGAGGCAGGCTGGGGGGTGGGCCGGGGGAGGGGAGGGGACGCAGTTAGGTTTGTTGGTGAGTGGGGGGGGGGGGGGGGCGGGGGGGGCTTGTTTGTGGGTGGGGGGGGGGGGGGTGCTTGTTGTGGGGCGGGGTGGGGGAGGTGGGGTAGAAGGTGCTTGTTTGTGTGTGTGGGTTTTGTGTGGGGGGTGGGGTGCTAATTTGTGTGTCAGGGGGCAGGTCCTTGTTGGTCACTGTTTGTATTATGTGTTGTGTGTTGGCTGGTGTGTGTGGTTTATGGGGAGGGGGGGCTGTTTGTGTTGAGGGGGCTTGTTTGTGTTGAGGGGGCTTGCTTTCACGGGAAACCTGATAGATAGGGCGGTTGGCCCCGGTGGTTGGGGGTGGAGGATGCTTGTCTGGTGTGGGGTGTGGGGAGGGGTGTGGTGGGTGTGGAATGTTGGTAGGGGTTGTGTGGGGGGGGGGGGGGGGGGGCTTGTTATTCCAGGGGGCAGGCAGATAGGTAAGAAAGGGCAAAATGAGTTAAATGTGACACACATGTGATGACGTAGCACATGAAACTTAGTTTAGTCCAGGGGCAGGCAGATGGGATAGCAGGGTTTAGGGCAACATGGGATTTCCATGCTGAAGCTTGGGCTCCTCATGATGTAACTAAGGCAAGAAACTTAGTTTAGTCCATGGGCAGACAAATGGGTTAGCAGGGTTTAGGGAACAAGTCCTATTCAGCGTCGCGTCGGAAAATCGGCGGAGTGTGATGGCAACAGAACGAAAGGTGGAAACAATGGAGCTGACCGAAGCGAGTTAGTTACGCGACCGTTGGCTGATGTGTCAGGCTTCAATTTTTCGGTCGGACAAACGAACAAATGGGTAAACATGGGGGCTCCCACCCCCTTGAAGAGGAAGCTCTGCCAAAAATGTGATGACACAATATGATAAGGGGGGCGTGGTTTGGTAGTGTCATTTTTCTTTTTTTTTTTTTTTTTTCTTTTGCAACTATGTAAGTGTTTGAAAACTAGTATAAATTAATATAAAACATTAGATTTCCTGAAAAAGATTACCCAAATCATTTTTGAAGTGCCAGATAGGTAATGTAATGCGTAGGGGGGAAGCTACCCTTCAGTGAGCTAGCATCCACAAGCCAGATCTCCTACACCCTAAACCCTAAACCCAATATCCTAAACCCCTAAACCTTTAACCCTAAACCCTAAACTCGAGGAGAATCTTGCTTGTGGATGCTAGCTCACTGGAGGGTAGATTCCCCCCACCATGTAATACGTAAGCCTTCAATGAACCTGAATTGGGTTGGAAGCCACTCTCGGTCTTTATACACATGATTACTTGAAACAATGTACAATTTCCCCCTTGAAGTCAAGTTTAAATCAAATTTAAACAACAATGGTGTGCTGGAAAATGTTTTGTATTGCACAATGCTAAGGAAGCCACCCTCAGTGTTCAACAGGGTACTACTTCTTGCCAAATTGGCCAGGGCGTCAAATTGGTCAGCGCTTTTCAGTGCAAAAAGCGCAAAAACTGCGCGCTGCGCCCATAGGGGGTTGAAAAAACTGCGCGAAACGCGCAGAGGGACTCAAAAAGGCAGCGCGGCACCGCGCTGCCGCGCTCGCTTAGTAGTACCCTGTTACATACACGAAGCAAAGTAAATTGGCTAAGTCGTATTTCCCACACCGTAGCGTGAGAAATGGAGCATTCAGGAGCGCGGCTCAGATTCGAACAGTCGCGAGCAAATTTTGAATACCCTAAACCCCGGGGAGAAACCAGGAGTAGCCGTGTGCGCCGCGAAGTCAAACAGTAACCTGAAGTCTGCCGGCAGTGTTTTTAATTCCAGATTTCTGTAGTCCAGGTTAAGTAGCTACTTGGGCTACTCAACCCTGATTTCAGGATATTTGCGTAGCCATTGCATGGCGGAGTGCAAAGTGCGGAGCCTGGGGGGGTCGGGGGGCAGCGCGTCCCGATATCGGGGGGTCCGGGGGGCGTAGCATTCTACGGAATGGCGACGCGTTGTCGCAAAATGAAACACTGTCTGCCGGAATTCAATCTAAGCCAAGCAATAGATCAGCAATACTTGGCAAGTGGGCCCCTCCCCTTACCTGAGGGGTCCCCCCTGATCAGCTGAGGGGTCCCCCTTACCTGAGGGGTCCCCCTTGATCAGCTGAGGGGTCCCCCCTGATCAGCTGAGGGGTCCCCCGTACCTGCCCCGAGGGGTCCCCCCTGATCAGCAATACTTGGCAAGTGGCCCCCCCTTACTGAGGGGTCCACCAGATCAGCCGCAAACTGCAAGGGGGGCCCTCCCCCTTCCCTGAGGGTCCCCCCTTATCAGCAAATTGGCAAGTGGGCCCCTCCCTTACCTGAGGGGGTCCCCACTTGATTGACGCTGCCTAATACTTGGCCGAGCGGGCCCCCCACCACTACCACCACCCACCCACACACACCACACCACACACACACACCGGCCCCCCCACCCCCACACCCCCCCACCCCACACCCCATGTAATGTAATGTAATGTAATGTAATGTAATGTAATGTAATGTAATGTAATGTAATGTAATGTAATGTAATGTAATGTAATGTAATGTAAGTAATGGACTGTAATGTAATGCAATGTAATGTAATGTAATGTAACAAGCTATCTAAATGTGAATTTGAACAACTAGTCCTAGGTGGCGAGTCGAGTCCTAGGTGGCGAGTCGCGTCCTAGGTGGTGTGACAGATACGATCCGTCACCTGCGCTACTCGATGGTGGCAACGACTTCCCCGAGGAAGGGGAGGACAGGACCTGTCTAACGGTTACAACCGTTAAACTGGCGCGCCCCCGGTCGAAGCGCCCTTCGGCGGCCCTACGTCCGCGACTCGGGATATTCGCATCTCCAGCAACGGCTTAATGATATGCGATATTCCAGAAGCACAACGGGGGTTTTATTCGATGAACCGCGGGAGAATGTAGGGTATTAGCCGAAGCTTGAGTTGTTCTGAGGCCCGAACCAATAGAGAGGTTTCAACTCCTTTTCTCTCTCTGAGACTCGTTTCATTCAAGCTTAGAAAAGTCCTAGGTGGCGAGTCGAGTCATAGGTGGCGTCGCAAGCGATGCAGGAAAATTGGGTAGTTACCAGACAGTCGGCTGACGCGTCAGGCTTTGTGCCGGTCGCATGGTCGTTGGTCAGTTGCTCAAACAAAGGGAAAGTTTTTTGTTTTTAAGATGGAGTACTTATTTAAAAGAAACGGACAACAATATAAATGTAAATTTTAATGACAACTAAAAGTCAATATGTAACCACCTTCAGGTCAATTTCCCTCAACAATTGCAGGTTGACAAGTTCTATGCAGCGTCACATGCGAGGCAAAAAATTGGCGGAGAGAGATCTCGACGGAGCGACAGGTGGCAACGGAAGCGACTTAGTTACGAAACCGTTGGCTGATGTGTCAGGCTTCAGCACGGTCAGTCAGATGGTCGCACAGACGGACAAATGGATAACCCTGGGGGCTCCCGCCCCCTTGAAGAGGGTGCTCCGCACAAAATTTGATTTTATTGCATATTGTGAAAGAGGAGATCAAGAGCTTTAGATGAGCTATCTTAATCAAAATTCGAAAGGGAACAAGAAAATGCAGGGCGCAGAAAAGGGGGGAAACAGGGGGGATGCATTGTGTTGAGTGGTATTGTATTGTTTTGTAATGTATGGTATGGTATGGTATGGTACTGTATTGTACTGTATTGTACTGTATTGTACTGTATTGTATGGTTTGGTGTGGTATTGTACTGTATTGTAGTGTAGTGTATTGTACTGTACTTAGTATGTATTGTTTTGTGGTGTCGCTTCTTAGGTCGTCTGCCTACGGGCCGACCAGCTATCAGCAGGGCAGGGCAAAATGATATGAAATGTGACGCACCAGGCTCGTCCCCCTTTGGATCCACCGCCACCAAGACTGCAAGCGCTGGAAGTCGGGCAGTAGCACGCGGCGATTTCGACCGGCGATTTTGATGACTGTATTGTGGTGTCGCTTCTTAGGTCGTCTGCCTATGGGCCGACCAGTGTACAGCAGGGCAGGGCAAAATGATGTGATATGTGACGCACCAGGCTCGTCGCTCTTTGGATCCACCGCCACCAAGACTGCAAGCGCTGGAAGTCGGGCAGCAGAACACGTGTCCCCACATCGAGGAACGCCTCGTTGACAGCGATGGTTTCGACGTCGTTTTTGCCGATCATTATGCAGTGCGGCTGCCACGAGGGGTTCCAGCCCCGGAGCATCTGTAATGCCTCGGTCAAGGCCTGGCTGGATTCATCTTGGGTGAAGAAGATAGCCACGGGGAAGGTCTGATTGTGGTTGGTGACCACAGTGAGGATGTACATGGGGAAGCCGCACTTGACTACCTGGGGGTGGGTTATGTGGGGTGGGGTGGGGTGGGTGGGTGCGGGTAAGGGGTGTGTGGGTGCTTCTGTGAGTGTGGGGTGTGTGGGTGTGGGGTGTGGGTCAAGGTGAGTGTGTGTGTGGTTTTGTGGGGGTGGGGGTGGGGTGTGTAAGGGTGGGTGGGGGTGGGGGGTAGGGTGTGTAAGGGTGTGCGGTGTGTGTGTGGTGGTTTGTGGTCCCGTGTGGTGGGGTGGGGGTGGGGGTGGAGCAGGGTAGTGCATTCAGCCACAGCCTGGCTGCACTCATCTTGGGTGGCGAAGAGAACCACGGGGAAGGTCGTGTTGTGGTTGGTGACCACAGGGGAGTACATGAAGAAGCCCCACTTGACTACTAAATAAGGGAAGGGGGGGGGGGGGGGTAAGGGGTAATAACGGTGCGGAGGAAAGGGAAATAACATTGAGGGGGTGTGGGTGGTGGGGGGGAGTGACTACGAATGGTGGAAGGGCGGGTAAAAAGGTGGGTAACAATGGGGTTGGAACAATGGTGGGAAGGAAGGAGGTAGGAACCTAGAGGGGGGTGTGGGTGGGGGTGGTGGGGGGAGTGAGTAAGTAACTACTGAGAGTGGGAAGGGGTCATAACGGTGGGAGGAGGGAGGGTAACTAGAGGGGGAGGGGGGGGGGTGGGGGGTGGGTGGTGGGGGGGAGTAAATCATGATAGTGGAAGGGGGTCATAACGGTGGGAGGAAGGGAGGTAACTAGAGGGGGAGGGGGTGGGGGGGGGTGGTGGGTGGTGGGGGGAGTTGGGGGAGTTAACAGATAGTGGGACGGGTCATAACGGTGGGGATGAAGGGAGGGTAACCTAGAGGGGGGGGGAGGGGGTGGGTGGTGGGGGGAGTAGTAACTACGTATGGTGGGAAGGGTGAAACAACGGTGGGGAGGAAGGAGGAAACCTAGAGGGGTGGGGTGGGGGGGGAGTGTTAACTACTGATGTGGGAAGGGGGGTATAAACGGTGGGGGGAAGGGAGGTAAACCTTAGAGGGGGAGGGGGGGGGGGGGTGGGGGGGGGGGTGGTGGTGGGGGGGAGAACTACTGATGGTGGGAAGGGGGGGTAGGGGGTAACAACGGTGGGGGGAAGGGAGGTAACCTGAGGAGGGGGGGGGGGGGTGGGGGGTGGGTGGTTGGGACCGAGAACTCTGTGGTGGAAGGGGGTATAACGGTGGGGAGGAAGGGAGGTAACCTAGAGGGGTGGGGGGGGGGGGGGGGTAACTACTGATGGTGGAAGGGGGTTGGGTAACAACGGTGGGGAGGAAGGGAGGTAAACCCTAGAGGGGGGTGGGGGTGGGGGAGTAACTACGAATTCAAGGTAACATAGAGGGGGGAGGTGTAACGGAATAGAATCGTTACACCATAGTGACATTCGGCAAAGGAGTTCATATGATGTCTGAGTACTCATTCTCTAGTACATATAACAAGCCATACCGTTACAGGAGGAGGGGGGGGGGGGGGGGGGGGGGGTAACCAAGAGCTTCTGGGCTGTGAGTACTCCCTTTCCCATGATTGTCCCAGTCAACATCTCAATTCAATATCCCAATTAAATATATCAATCAATATCTCAATTAAAATCCCATAAGAAGATACTCAGGATCTCGGGATGTTAGTCGGATTCTCTGAGTAGAGAAATGAACAATAACCGAAGAAATCAAATATGCACCATACCGTACTTTGATCCCTTAGTTATAATTGGTGGTGAAGATATGGGCCCCACAAGCTTTAAAAACGACTTCCTTGAGGCTCCCTGGCATACCAACGCTCATGTTTAGGGTTTAGGGTTAGGGGGGTTAGGGTTTACCTTGAATTTATTGTCCATCCCCACGCTAACACCACCGTACTTGGCCGTCATGTTTAGGGCTTAGGATTTAGGGTTTAGGGTTTTTCGAAAACATCAGACCCTTTGTGTTTGCCTTGACTTTATTGTCCATCCCAACGCTAACACCACCGTACTCGGCCATCATGTTTAGGGCTTATGATTTAGGGTTTAGGAACTTTCGAAAACAACAGACCCTCTGTGCTTACCTTGACTTTATTGTCCATCCCAACGCTCACACCACCAAACTTGGCCATCATGTTAGGGCTTATGATTTAGGGTTTAGGGACTTTCGAAAACATCAGACCCTCTGTGTTTACCTTGACTTTATTGTCCATCCCAACGCTAACACCACCATACTTGGCCATCATGTGCTGCTGGAAGTCTGACTGATAAATGAGTAGCCATCGTTGATTCTGTGCACTTCCTCGGAAGAAGATCTTGTCGGTGGGCTTGCCTGCGGAGGTTTAAGGGGTTTGAACAGTTAGAGAGGTTGACGGGTGATGTGGTTGGAGGGGTTGGAACAATTGAAGAGGTTGGAGGTTGAAGAGGTTGGAACAGTTGAAGAGGTCCAAGGTTGAAGAGGTTGGAGTGGTCGAAGGTGTTGAAGGGGGTGGAACTGTTGAAGGGGAAGATGTTGAAAGTTTATGTGGTTAAAGTGTTTTAAGGGGTTAAAGGGGTTGATGTGGCATAAGTAGTTGAAGTGCTTGGAGCAGTTTATGTGGTTAAAGTGGTTTAAGTGGTTGGAACATATGAAAAGGTTAGTGGTTGAAGTGGTTTAAGTGGTTGATGTGTTTGAAGGGGTATGAACAGTTGGAGAGGTTGAAGGTTTAAAAGGTTGGAGTGGTTGAAGTGGTTGTAGCAGTCGAAGAGGTTGAAGTAGTTTAAGTGGTTGGAACAGTCGAAGAGGTTGGAGTGGTTGAAGGGGTTGAAGGGGTTGGAGTGTTATAAGTAGTTGAAGTGGTTGGAACAGTTTATGTGGTTGAAGTGTCTCAAGTGGTTGTGACAGTTGAAGAGGTTGAAGATTGATGTGGTTGGAATGGGTGAAGGAGTCGAAGGTTTTGATGTGGTTGAAGTGGTTGAAGTGGTTGGAACAGTTGAAGATAGAGGTTGAAGTGGTTGGAATGGTTGGAGAGGGTGACGTGGTTAAAGGGGTTGGAACACTTAAAGAGGTTGGAACTGTTGAAGTGGTTGAGGGGGTTTAAGTGGTTGAGGGGGTTGAAGAGTTTGAAGTGGTTGGAACAGTTGATGTAGTTGTAGGGGTTGAAGAGGTTGAAGTGGTTGAAGTGGTTGGGACAGTTGAAGAGGTTGAAGGTTGATGTGGTTAAAGTGGTTGAAGTTGTATGCACATTTTCCTATGTTCCTAACTTCAGAACAATGCATTTAATCACATTACCCATAGTACTCTCAAAATTTAACGGTTTCAAAATTTGACGGCTTTTTGGGGGGGGGGGGGGGGGGTTATTATAAGTTGACGGTTAACATTTGACGGGTTTTTTAATAGGGATATAAATTGACGTTACACATTTGACGGTTCCATTTTTATAAAATCCATTTATGCAACTGAACGTTTGTACTTAATCATATTACACTGGTGCATGGTTCATGGTAGAATATTAGGGTACACTGTTCTAGGACCTGCAAGGAGTGTACATATAATACTGCAATTATCTCAGCATAACACTACCGGTCCTCATTGAAATAACTAGAATGAGACATTCAATCGTTTCCATTACCTCCTGAAATCATCTCTTGCTCACTTAATGTCATAAGCATAAGCATGACGTATGTTCATGTGTTGCTCAGCGACCTAGAAGGGAAGTGTTGTGTGCCTTTAAATGGCCAGAAGCTTGTGAAAGGGCTCCCAGGTCACATACTTCTTCTTGTGGGGTCTAGTTTTGAGCTCAGACCCGTCTGGGAGGTAACCCAGCGTCTGCATGAAATTCACTGCCCTCTTAGTGAAAAACTTGCTGCTCGTCTTCGCAGAGGTAGCCGATGGGTTGCGAACGACTGCATCTCGAGCTTCGGCTGCAACTCGATTCACCTCTTTGTTGGTGACGCCAGGACGGTGATCTACCCTGGCTCTACCCGGTCGAAAAAACCCCACAGGGTCCTTTGCTTCTTGTGAGTTGGAGCTATTAGAGGGCGTAAACGTCCCTCTGGGTATCTGTCTAGGGGCTGAGCCATGAAATGAGAAAGGCGGCCTTGTCGACCACTGCTGCGTTTTGTCCGGTCGGGAGGAGCATAGGTTCGTTGCCGGTAGTAAGCCCTATCCAAGTCGAAGCCCTACCCAAGTAATATCACACGTGATTTGAGGTTGACGGCTTTTTCGTTTCGTAATATACCGTACGCCACGATTTGACGGTTGCTCCAGTCAATTTAAACCTTTAAATTTTGAGAGCAGTACGGTATGTTACGTTACATTGCATTACGTCACATTACAATGTCATCAATCCCGTTTTGACGAATAGCTCAACGGTAGAGCTCGTAGAAGCAAGAAGGTACGGGGATCGAATCCCTATGGGTGCGCTTTAGTGTCCACGGTCGCTGTCAACCACCATGGTAGCTTTGTCCAGGTAAAGTAGCAGCCCGTTATCTACCGCCGTAAGACGGGGCTCCCTTAATACCATGCCCCACCAGGCGTTATCATTGCCTTGTCATGGGCAAGCCGATGTTGACCCAAGACTAGCCCACTCGAAGCAGTTGATGAGGTTGAAGTGGTTGGAAAGTTACTATGTGGCTATGCTTATAGCAATTCAGGGGATGAACTGAACAAACATTTCGCACTTCGTCGAGAATTCTCGAGAATTCCAGGCCAAATTGTCGAGAATTCTCGAGAATTCCAGGCCAAAATTCTCGACGACGGACGAAGTACGAGTTCTCGCGGAAACCATTTGTCCAGCTCATCCCCTGAATTGCTTTAAGAATTGAACCAGACAGACATATGTGATGCACCTCCACCAGTTTCTGGATCGCCTCTTGATTGCACCGCCGCCTAGCGCACGCAAGCACAACCACATTTGTAAGAAAGCTACTATAGGACTTAAAGGTACTTATGAAAGCTACTATGGGTCATACAGGTAACCAGACCTCCCTGCGCGATGCTCCTTCACCAATTTTTGGATCGCCTCCCGGTCGCACCGCCGCCTTGCGCACGCTAGCACATTTTGTAAGAAAGCTACTATTCTTTTGTAAGAAAGCTACTATTCTCAGGAAAGCTACTATGCTTTCTCCAAACCTCTCTGCGCGATGCTCCTCCACCAGTTTTTGGATCGCCTCCTGGTCACAATGCACGCTAGTACTTGTTTGTGAAAGCTACCATTTGTTTAAGAAAGCTACTATTCTTAGGAAAGCTACTATGCTTTCTCCAAACCTCTCTGCGCAATGCTCCTCCACCAGTTTTTGGATCGCCTCCTGGTCACAATGCACGCTAGTACTTGTTTGTGAAAGCTACCATTTGTTTAAGAAGCTCTATTCTTAGGCAAGCTACATGCTTTTCCAAAACCTCTCTGCCGCTGCTCCTCACAGTTTTTGGATCGCCTCCTTGGTCACAATGCCGCTAGTATTGTTTGTTGAAAGCTAACATTTGGTAAGAACGCTACATTCTTAGGAAAGCGACTATGCTTTCTCCAAACCTCTCGCGCAAGCCTCATCCACAGTTTTGGATCGCTCCTGGTCCAATGCACCTAGTACTTGTTTGCTGAAAGCTCCATTTGTTTAGAAAGCTACGTTCTTAGGAAAGCTACTATGGCTTTCTCCAAACCTCTGCGGAGCTCCTCCACAGTTTTGGAGCGCCTTCTCCTGGTCACAATGCACGATAAGTACTTGTTTAGGGAAAGCTCCACCATTGTTTAAGAGAAAGCTACTATTCTAGGGAAAGCTACTCTGCTTTCCCAAAACCTCTCTGCACAATGCTCCTCCACCAGTTTTTGGATCGCCTCCTGGTCACAATGCACGCTAGTACTTGTTTGTGAAAGCTACCATTTGTTTAAGAAAGCTACTATTCTTAGGAAAGCTACTATGCTTTCTCCAAACCTCTCTGCGCGATGCTCCTCCACCAGTTTTTGGATCGCCTCCTGGTCACAATGCACGCTAGTACTTGTTTGTGAAAGCTACCATTTGTTTAAGAAAGCTACTACTATTCTTAGGAAAAGGAAAAGCTACTAGCTTTCTCCAAACCCTCTTGCGCGATGCTCCTCACCAGTTTTTGATCGCCTCTGGTCACATGCACGTAGTACTTGTTTTGTGAAAGATACCATTGTTTAAGAAAGCTACTATTCTTAGGTAAGCTACTATGCTTTCTCCAAACCTCTCTGCGCGATGCTCCTCCACCAGTTTTTGGATCGCCTCCTGGTCACAATGCACGCTATTAGCTTAGTTATTGTTTTGTAAAGCTCCATTTTGGTTTAAGAAAGCTTCTATTTCTTAGGAACGCTACTATGCTTTCTCCAAACCTCTCTGCGCGATGCTCCTCGACCAGTTTTTGGATCGCCTCATGGTCACAATGCACGCTAGTACTTGTTTGTGAAAGCTACCATTTGTTTAAGAAAGCTACTATTCTTAGGAAAGCTACTATGCTTTCTCCAAACCTCTACTGCGCATGACTCCTCCACCGGTTTGTCGGATCTCCTATGTCACAATGCACGCTTAGTACTTGGTTGTGAAAGCTACCCATGTGTGTAGAAAGCACTATTTTAGGAAAGCATACTATTGCTTTCTCCAAACCTCTCTGCGCGATGCTCCTCCACCAGTTTTTGGATCGCCTCCTGGTCACAATGCACGCTAGTACTTGTTTGTGAAAGCTACCATTTGTTTAAGAAAGCTACTATTCTTAGGAAAGCTACTATGCTTTCTCCAAACCTCTCTGCGCGATGCTCCCCACCAGTTTTGGGTCGCCTCCCTACTGGTCACAAGCAGCTAGTAGTACTGTTGTGAAAGCTACCATTGTTTAAGGAAAGCTACATTCTTAGGAAAAGTACTATGCTTTCTCCAAACCTCTTCTGCCCGCGATGCTCCCCACCAGTTTTTGGATCGCCTCTGTCACAAGACACGTAGTACTGTTTGTGGAATGAAAGCTATCCATTTGTTAAGAAAGCTACTATTCTTAGGAAAGCTACTATGCTTTCTCCAAACCTCTCTGCGCGATGCTCCTCCACCAGTTTTTGGATCGCCTCCTGGTCACAATGCACGCTAGTACTGTTGTGAAAGCCTACCATTGTTAAGAAGCTACTATTCTTAGGAAAGCTACTATGCTTCTCCAAACCTCCTGCGCGATGTCCGCCACCAGTTTTGGACGCCTCTGCGTCACAATGCACGATTAGAGTACTTGTTTGGTTGAAAGCACCATTTTTGTTTAAGAAAGCCTACTATTCTAGGAAAGATACTATGCTTCTCCAAAACCTCTCTGCGCGATGCTCCTCCACAGTTTTTTGCGATCGCCCTTCCTGCGTCACAATGAACGATAAGTATTGTTTGTGACAAGCTACCATTTGTTTAAGAAAGCTACTATTCTTAGGAAAGCTACTATGCTTTCTCCAAACCTCTCTGCGCGATGCTCCTCCACCAGTTTTTGGATCGCCTCCTGGTCACAATGCACGCTAGTACTTGTTTGTGAAAGCTACCATTTGTTTAAGAAAGCTACTATTCTTAGGAAAGCTACTATGCTTTCTCCAAACCTCTCTGCGCGATGCTCCTCCACCAGTTTTTGGATCGCCTCCTGGTCACAATGCACGCTAGTACTTGTTTGTGAAAGCTACCATTTGTTTAAGAAAGCTACCATTGTTTTAGGAGAGCTACCATTCTTTAGGAAAGCTACTATGCTTTCTCCAAACACACCTGCGCGATGCTCCTCCACCAGTTTTTGGATCGCCTTCTGGTCGCACCGCCGTCCGTTATTACCCTAGCACTACCATATGTGTTCAAGAAAGCTACTATGGGGCTATGCTTAATAAATTGAACCAAACACACTTGTGCGAGGCAGATCCAGTTTCTGGATCGCCTCCTGGTAGCACCGCTGCCTAGCACACACTAGCACACACTAGCACAACCATATCTGTTTAAAAAAGCTACTACTAATGCTGTCTTCAACATTGTAACCAAACATACCTGCGCGATGCTCCTCCACCAGTTGCTGGATCGCCTCCTGGTCACCCCCCCCCCTAGCCGCTACATATGTGTCAAGGAAAAGCTATTTTGGGCTGATGCTTAATAAATTGACCAACTAAACCATTGTGTGTGGCATTCAAGTGCTGGACTTCGATTCCTGGTCCCGTACTGCCCTAGCACACCCTAGCACTACTATATGTGTGTAAGAAAGCTACTATGGGGCTCAGGGATTTTTATTTCTGCTATATATAGCGATCGCTAGTTTTCACCCTGTTTTAGCGACATTATCGCTATAAAAAAGTAAAAAATCAAAGTTCTCCCCCCCCCCCCATAAAACATGCCCCTTTAGAAAAGTATAGAAAGCTCTAAAACGCCGTCCCTGGAGAAGGCAAAAAACTATCAAGTTAGGGAAAACCCACTTTCACATTTGAAACAAAAATCACTGATGGGGCTATGCTTAATAAATTGAACTTAACATACTTGTGCGAGGCACTTCCAGTTTCTGAATCGCCTCCTAGCCGCACCGCTGCCTAGCACACACTAGCACAACCATATCTGTTTAAAAAAAGCTGTCTTAAACAATGTAACCAAACATACCTGCACGATGCTCCTCCACCAGTCTTCTGTTTAAAAAAAGGTACCACTAACGCTGTCTTAAACAATGTAACCAAACATACCTGCACGATGCTCCTCCACCAGTCTTCTGTTTAAAAAAATGGTATACCACGAACGCTGTCCTTAAATAAAAGAACCAAACATTCTGCACGAGATCTCTACAGTTCTTTCGTTTCAAAAAAGGTACCACTAATGCTGTCTTAAACAATGCAACCAAACATACCTGAACGGATGTACTCCTCCACCAGCTTTTTCTTTGTTTAAAAAAATGGACCACTAATGCTTGTTCTGTAAACAATTGTAACCAAACATACCTGCACGATGCTCCTCCACCAGTTTTTGGATCGCCTCCTGGTCGCACCGCCGCCGTTGTTACCCCTAGAGCCACCACATTTATTTTGGAAAGATTGCCATACGCCAGTAGCTTTTAAAATTGTAACCAAACATACCTGCGCGAAGCTCCTCCACCAGTTTTTGGATCGCCTTCCCTGGATCGAGCACCGCCGTCCGCTGTAACCCCTGCACACTTGGAACTGAATTCCGACCCAGATGGTGCTGATCTGACGGATGGAACCTTAAGTACCCGACTCTTTGTGGTAAGTTGTGATGCCGACTCCTGTCGAAAGCTTAGGCCGTAATAGTAAACAGAAGTGGTGGGGTGGGGTGGGTGGTGGTGGTGGGGGAGCGGGGGGGGGAACGTGGGGGGAAGTGTTTGTGTTGTGGGTGGGTTGGTGGATGGTCGGTAGGGGTAGGTGGAGCGACGCGGAGGGGGGGGGGCGTGGGGTGGGGATGGGGGGGGGTGGGGGGGGGAAGGGGGTTTGTTGTGGGTGGGTTGGTGGTGGGAGGGGGAGGGGGAGGGGGGGGTGGGACAAGTTGCATAGTGTTGGTTGGGTGGGTGGTGGTGGTACCAGGGGGCTAGGGGGAGGGGGGGGGGGCGGGCGCGGGAAGTGTGTTGATGGGTGGGAGGGGTGGTAGGGGGTAGGGGGAGGCGGGGGGGGGGGTGGGGTGGACAGTGTGTTGGGGTGGTGGTGTGGCTAGGTGGTAAGGCGGGGGGGTGGGGGGGGGGAAACGTTGTTGGCTGTGGGTGGTGGTGGTAGGTAGGGGGAGGGGGATGCGGGGGGCGGGGGGGGACAGTGTGTTGTGGTGGGTTGGTGGTGAGTAGGGGGAGGTGGAGAGGGGGGGGGGGGGGACAGGTGTTGTGGGTGGGTGCGTGGTGGTAGGGGGAGGGGAGGGGGGGGGGGGGGACAGTGTGTTGTGGGTGGGTGGGTGGTGGTAGGGGAGGGGGGAGGGGGGGGGGTGGGACAGTGTGTTGGGGGTGGGTGGTGGTGTGGTAGGGGGAGGGGGAGGGGGGGGGGGAGGGGACAGTTGTGTGTGGGTGGGTGGTGTGGATAGGCGGGAGGGGAGGGGGGGGGCGGGGGTTCCACAGTTTGTGGGGGTGGGCGCGTGTGTGGTAGGGGGAGGGGTGTTTGTAGCGGTGGCGGGTGGGCGGGGGGACAGAGTGTTGGGGATGGGTGGTGTGGGAGTAGGGGAGGGGGACGGGGGGGGGGGGGCGGACAAGGGGGGGGGGGAAAGATGTGTGGTGGGTGGGGGTCGTCGGTGGTGTTAGGGGGAGGGATGTGGGGAGGGGGGGGGTGCGGGGGAGGAAGGGGGGGGTTGGAGGTGTGGTAGAGGTACAGGGTGAGGGGGGTGGGGGGGGGGGGGAGGGGAAAGTGTGTTGTGGGTGGGTGGTCAGGTGGTAGGCGGCTGAGGGGGAGGGCGGGGGGGGGAAAGATGGTTGTGGGTGCGGTGGTCCTAGGTGGTTTGGTAGGGGGAGGGGGAGGGGGGGAGGCGGAAAAGTGTGTTGTGTGGTGGGGTGGTGGGGGTAGGGGGAGGGGAGGGGGG
>JACBWV010000839.1:676875-791959 GCA_013435795.1 Chlamydomonas sp. ICE-L
GATATGTGATGCCAATGAATTACAACGCGGGGCCTGGCTGGCAGGCGGTGGGGCAACCCGGCCTGGCCTGTTGGCGGCGGGCGGCAAAACCTTTAACCTGTTAAAAGTCTTTTCTCCAGAAGTGGAACAAATACTCATACGTTTGTATACATTAAACGTTACGTTTTGTATACGTTTAACGTTATGTAAATGGCTTATAAATATACTGCATACGCCTTATACAAATCTGAATTTACGTTTGCTTCCCAACCCTTTTCGTGATGCTCTTGGGGGTGCTGGTGGTGTTGGTATAGATGGTGGTTGTGGTGATGTTGGTGGTGCTGGTGGTGTTGGTAAAGTTAGTGGTTGTGGTGATGTTGGAGGTTGTGGTGGTGTTGGTGGTGTTGGTACAGGTGTTGGTACAAGTGCATTGTGCTTACATGAGAGAGCATTGGCACACAATGATAGGTCAGTTACCCGGACTGAGGCGGGAGGCATCCCCTCTCGTACTGTGCAAAGTGAAGACCCAGCGAGGCGAGCAGAGCCTGCTTCTTGATGCTTTGTGGTGTTGGTGGTTGGGTGTGTGGGCACATGTGTATTGTGCTGGAGAGGACAGCATTAGCACACACTGTAGAGGTCAGCTTACCGACTGGGGCGGAGGGAATCCCCTTCTGTCTATGGAGAGTATTGAGCCAGCGAGGTGCATAGGCCTGGCTTCGTGATGCCTCTGGTGGTGTTGGTGATGTTGTGGGTGGTGGGTACATATGTATTTGCTTGGAAAGAGACAGAATAGCACACACTGTGTGTATAGGTTCTCAGCTTCCCGTACCGGGTGGCGGAGGCATACTTTCTTGGCTTGGGATAGTGCGCCCAGGGAGCGTTGCATTTAGGCCTGCTTCTTGATGCTCTTGGTGGTGTTGGTGGTGTTGGTGGTGTGGGTACATGTGTATTGTGCTTACAAGAGACAGCATAGCACACACTGTATAGGTCAGCTTCCCCGTACCTGAGGCGGAGGCATCCCCTTCCTCGCTACTGGTGCTAGTGAGGCCCAGCGAGCGAGCATAGGCCTGCTTCTTGATGCTCTTGGTGGTGTTGGTGGTGTTGGTGGTGGGGTACATGTGTATTGTGCTTGGAAGAGACAGCATAGCCACACACCGTATAGGTTCGCTTCCATCTACTGGGGTGGGGCATCCCCCCCCCTTCTCGATGCTGGTGCTAGTGAGGCCCGCGAGGAGCACATAGGCGGGGGCTTAAGTATCTGATGTAGGCGGGGCAGCCGACTTTGCATGACTTGCCAGCGCGACTTGGCTGCGCGAAGTGTGTTTTGGCAGCGCGGTCGTGGCGGACTTCCCAGGAGGGCTTACCCCCCTTACTGCACGCCAGGGTGATCTTCATTCGACTATCCTTGAGCGGGTGGTGGAGTTGAGCACACCTGTGAGAGAGGGATGGGGAGGTGTTGGGGGGGGGGGGGGGGGGGTGGGGGGGGGGAGGGAGGGAAGGCCGGTGGTGGTGTGCGTGTTGGGGGGGGGGGGGGGGGGCGGTCGGTGGTTGGGGGGGGGGGGGGGGGGGGGGGGCGGGGGGGAGGGCTGCCTCCTTACTGCACGACAGGATGATTTCATTTGACTATCCTTGAGCGGGTGAGTTGGAGACACACCGGTCGGGGGAGGGGCGGGAGGGGGCGGGGTGGGGGTGGGGGGGGGGGGGTGGAGGGAAGGGGGGGTGAGGGGATACTGGTGGAGTGAGAGAGTGTTGGTGGAGGGAGGGCGTTGATCGTTGATAGTGGTAGGGGTGGGAGGGTGGTGGTGGAGGGAGGTGCGTTGGTGGGTGTGGTGGATGGAGGAGGGTGATAGTGTTTGTTGGTGGGAGGGTGGTGGGGAGGGAGGGCTTTGGTGGTGGTGGGTAGAGAGGGCGGTGCTGTGGTTTGGAGGGCGACCCCCCTTGCTGCACACCAGGGTGATCTTCATCGGATTGCCTTCAGCTGAGAGGAAGTTAGAGACAACCTGTTGGGGGAGGGTGGGATGGTGGGGGGGGGGGGGGGGGGGGTTGGGGGGGGGGGGGGGGGGGGAGGAGGGGGGGGGTAGGAAGGGCGGGCGACCTGTGCGTGAAGGTGTGGTGGGGGCGGGTGAGGGGGGGGGGAGGGGGGGGGGGGTGGGGGGGGGAGGGGGGGGGGGGGGGGGGGTAGGGGGTACGGTTGTAAGGGAGGGGGGGGGGGGAGGGAAGGGAGGGCGTTGATAGTTGGTAGTGGTGTTAGGATGGGTGATGGAGGGAGGGATGGTGTGGTGGTGGGGGAGGGACCCCCTTGCTGCCGTCAAGGTGATTCCTCACTTGACTGTCTTTCAGCTGGGTGGAGAGTCAGGAGACGCACCTTATTGTGGTGGGTTGGGTTGGTTGGGTTGGGTTGGGTGGGTTGGGATGGGTTGGGTTGGGTGTTGGGTTAGGTGGGATTGGGTTGGGTTGGGTGGTGGGTGGGTGGGTGGGTGGGTTGGGTTGGGTTGGTGGGTTGGGGTGGGTTGGGGTGGGTGGGTTGGGTTGGGTTGGGGTTGGGTGGGGTTGGGAGGGGCTGGGATGGATTTGGGTTGGGGTTGGGTGGGGTGGGTTGGTTTGGGTGAGTTGGAGACACACCTGATTGTATGAAGAGATTGGATCAAATATATTGAATACATCAAGTTAGATCAGGTTAGATCAGGTTAGATCAAGTTGAATCGCGATAGATCAAGTTAGATCAAGTTAAATCGTGATAGATCAAGTTAGATTAAGTTAGATCAAATTATATCAAGTTAAAACACGTTAGATCAAGGTAGATCAAATTAGATCAAGTTAAATCACGTTAGATCAAGTTAGATCAACTTAATCGTGATAGATCAAGTTAGATTAAGTTAGATCAAATTAGATCAAATTAGATCAAGTTAAATCGTGATAGATCAAGTTAGATTAAGTTAGATCAAATTAGATCAAGTTAAATCACGTTATATCAAGTTAGATCAATTTAAATCGTGATAGATCAACTTAGATCAACTTAAATCAAGTTAGACCAAGTTAAATCACGATAGATCAAGTTACATCATTTTAGGAAGCTGGGTGGAAGCTGGGTGGGGTTGTGGGGGGAGGTGGCTGTGTGTGATACACATGTTTTTATATATATATTAATGGATTATTTTACTGCCGAAAACCACGGAGCCATGTAACCAAGCACAAGTTGTATTGCAACACACAGTACCAATGTTATGAATGTTGATGGTACGTCGAGAACCGTGAGCCATGTAACAAAGCACAAGTTTGTATGCCAACAACACAGTACCAATGTTATGAATGGTGATGTTGTACGTCGACAACCGATTTGGGATACATGTAACAAGCACAAGTGGTATTGCAACACACAGTACCAAATGTTAGATGTTGATTTACTGTCGAGAACCGTTGGAGCCATGTACCCCAGCACAAGTTGTATTGCACACACGGTACCAAGGTCTGAATGTGATGTACTGCGGTGGTAACTGTGGAGCCATGTAACCAAGCACAATTGATTGCAACACAACGGTACCCAATGTTAAGAATGTTGATGTTACTGTCGATAACCGTGGAGCATTGTAACCACGCCCACAAGTGGTATGGCAATCAACCGTACATGTGATGAATGTTGACGTTATTGTCGGTAACTGTGGAGCTCATGTAACCAAAGGCAACAAGTGTATTGCAACACACAGTACCAATGTCATGATGGGATGTTACTGGTCGATTAACCGTGGAAGCCATGTACCCCATCGCACAAGTTGTATTGCCCAACAAACATTACCAATGTAGGAATGTTGATGATGTTCTGTCGATAACCGTGGGAGCATGTAACCAAGCACACGTTGTATTGCACCACACAGTACCAAATGTTATGACTTGTGATGTTACTGTCGACACCGTGGATCCATGTAACCAAGCAAAAGTTGTATGGCAACACACAAGTACAAGGTTATGAAATGTTGCTGTTACTGGCATAAACCGTGGAAGGCCATGTAACCAAGCACACCGTGTAGGCAACACACAGTACCAATGTTATGAAGTTGATGTTACTGTCCCGGTAACTGTGGAGCCATGTAAACAAGCAAAGGGTATGCAACAGACAGTACCACTTGTTATGCATGTTGATGTTTACTGTCGATTAACCTGCTTAGCCATGTAACCAACGCACAAGTTGTATGCCACACACAGTCCAAGGGAGGAAGGGGGAGGTGGACGGGCGGAGACGGGGGGAGCCAGGGTAACAAGCAAGGGGTAGGGGCAACACACAGTGACACAAAAAAAGGTGATGGTTTTTTTTTATTTTTTGTTTATTTTTTTAGAATGTTGAGGGTACTGTCGATAACCGTGGGATAGCAGGTAACCACAGCACAGTTGTATTGCAACACCAGTACAATGTTATGAATGTTGATGTTACTGTCGGACAACCTGTGGAGCCATGTAACCAAGCACAAGTTGTATTGCAACACAACAGTACCAATGTATGAATGTTGATGTTACTGTCGATTACCGTGGAGCCATGTAACCAAGCACAAGTTGTATTGCAACACACAGTACCAATGTTATGAATGTTGATGTTACTGTCGGTAACTGTGGAGCCATGTAACCAAGCACAAGTTGTATTGCAACACACAGTACCAATGTTATGAATGTTGATGTTACTGTCGATAACCGTGGAGCCATGTAACCAAGCACAAGTTGTATTGCAACACACAGTACCAATGTTATGAATGTTGATGTTACTGTCGTTAACCGTGGAGCCATGTAACCAAGCACAAGTTGTATTGCAACACACAGTACCAATGTTATGAATGTTGATGTTACTGTCGATAACCGTGGAGCCATGTAACCAAGCACAAGTTGTATTGCAACACACAGTACCAATGTTTATGAATGTTGATGTTACTGGTCGATAACCGTGGAGCCATGTAACCAAGCACAAGTTGTATTGCAACACACAGTACCAATGTTGTGAATGTTGATGTTACTGTCGACAACCGTGGAGCCATGTAACCAAGCACAAGTTGTATTGCAACACACAGTACCAATGTTATGAATGTTGATGTTACTGTCGGTAACTGTGGAGCCATGTAACCAAGCACAAGTTGTATTGCAACACACAGTACCAATGTTATGAATGTTGATGTTACTGTCGATAACCGTGGAGCCATGTAATGTAACCAAGCACAAGTTGTATTGCAACACACATTACCAATGTTATGAATGTTGATGTTACTGTCGATAACCGTGGAGCCATGTAACCAAGCACAAGTTGTATTGCAACACACAGTACCAATGTTATGAATGTTGATGTTACTGTCGACAACCGTGGAGCCATGTAATGTAACCAAGCACAAGTTGTATTGCAACACACAGTACCAATGTTATGAATGTTGATGTTACTGTCGATAACCGTGGAGCCATGTAACCAAGCACAAGTTGTATTGCAACACACAGTACCAATGTTATAAATGTTGATGTTACTGTCGGTAACTGTGGAGCCATGTAACCAAGCACAAGTTGTATTGCAACACACAGTACCAATGTTATGAATGTTGATGTTACTGTCGATTACCGTGGAGCCATGTAACCAAGCACAAGTTGTATTGCAACACACAGTACCAATGTTATGAATGTTGATGTTACTGTCGGTAACTGTGGAGCCATGTAACCAAGCACAAGTTGTATTGCAACACACAGTACCAATGTTATGAATGTTGATGTTACTGTCGATAACCGTGGAGCCATGTAACCAAGCACAAGTTGTATTGCAACACACAGTACCAATGTTATGAATGTTGATGTTACTGTCGATAACCGTGGAGCCATGTAACCAAGCACAAGTTGTATTGCAACACACAGTACCAATGTTGTGAATGTTGATGTTACTGTCGACAACCGTGGAGCCATGTAACCAAGCACAAGTTGTATTGCAACACACAGTACCAATGTTATGAATGTTGATGTTACTGTCGATAACCGTGGAGCCATGTAAACAAGCACAAGTTGTATTGCAACACACAGTACCAATGTTATGAATGTTGATGTTACTGTCGATAACCGTGGAGCCATGTAATGTAACCAAGCACAAGTTGTATTGCAACACACAGTACCAATGTTATGAATGTTGATGTTACTGTCGATAACCGTGGAGCCATGTAACCAAGCACAAGTTGTATTGCAACACACAGTACCAATGTTATGAATGTTGATGTTACTGTCGATAACCGTGGAGCGATGTAATGTAACCTAGCACAAGTTGTATTGCAACACACAGTACCAATGTTATGAATGTTGATGTTACTGTCGATAACCGTGGAGCCATGTAACCAAGCACAAGTTGTATTGCAACACACAGTACTAATGTTATGAATGAATTATTTTACTGACGAAGACTGCGGAGCCATGTAACCAAGTTTAAGTTGTATTGCGACACAGAGTACCAATGTTATGAATGTTGATGTTACTGTCGATAACCGTGGAGCCATGTAACCAAGCACAAGTTGTATTGCAACACACAGTACTAATGTTATGAATGAATTCTTTTACTGCCGAAGACTGCGGAGCCATGTAACCAAGTTCAAGTTGTATTGCGACACACAGTACCAATGTTATGAATGTTGATGTTACTGCCGAAGACTGCAAGCAGCCTTACAGGCTGGAGCCATGTTACCAAGTTCAAGTTCAAATTCAAATTCAAATTCAAGTTCAAGTTCTGACCCCAACCCTCCAACCCCTCGACCCCCTCCAAGCCATGTAACCAAGTTCAAGTTCTGATTCACCTCTGACCCGAACCCTCCAACCCTCCAACACCTCCAAGCAATGTTACAAAATTTAAAGTTCTCAACTTCGACCCCAACCCTCCAACCCCTCCAAGCCACGTAACAAAGTTCAAGGGCTGCCTCAACTCTGCCCCCAACCCCTCCAAGCCACAGACACCATGTATTGAAATTGAAATTGAAATTGTCACATCCATGTCATGCAGTCACTCACAGGACGTGAAATTAAGGACACCACTGCGTAAGCCGGAGCTAGCAGTAGTCACCGTATAGACACCGTGTATATAAGTTCAAGTTCAAGTTCAAGTTCTATCTATACTCTGCCACAACCCCCCAACCCCCAACCCCTTTAAGCCATAGACGCCATACGACCAAGTTCAATGTCTAGCTATTCTCTGCCCCAACCCCCCAACCCCTCCAAGCCATAGACGCCATATAACCGATTCCAATTTCTGGCTCAACTCTGCCCCCAACCCCCCAACCCCTCCAAGCCATAGACGCACCATTGGGTAGCCAAGTTCGTGTTCAAGTTCAAGCTACACTCTGCCACAACCCCCGAACCCCGTTAAGCCATAGACGCCATACGACCAAGTTCAATGTCTAGCTATACTCTGCCCCACCCCCCCAACCCCTCCAAGCCATAGTCGCACCATTGGGTAGCCAAGTTCGTGTTCAAGTTCAAGCTACACTCTGCCCCAACCCCCGAACCCCGTTAAGCCATAGACGCCATACGACCAAGTTCAATGTCTAGCTATACTCTGCCCCACCCCCCCAACCCCTCCAAGCCATAGTCGCACCATTGGGTAGCCAAGTTCGTGTTCAAGTTCAAGCTACACTCTGCCCCAACCCCCGAACCCCGTTAAGCCATAGACGCCATACGACCAAGTTCAATGTCTAGCTATACTCTGCCCCACCCCCCCAACCCCTCCAAGCCATAGTCGCACCATTGGGTAGCCAAGTTCGTGTTCAAGTTCAAGCTACAGGGTTACGCAGGTTATGGGTAGGTTTTGGGTCGGTTGTAGGTCAGTTGCGCCTCAGGACTCGGGCTATGAAATTGGTTACGTCTCAGGACGCAGAGCTGGGGGTCCGGGGTTGTTCAAAACTTTACGTTTCCCTTCTCAATTGCTAATGTTGGAAGGCCTGAGACGTTGCAAACAAAGATTTTGGCTCATGGGACGTAGATTGGGGCCCATGAAACGTAGATTTTGGCTCATGAGACGTACATTTGGGCCCATGAGACGTAGATGTAAGCTCATGAGACGTATATTGGGGCCCATTAAACGTGGATTTTGAGAACAGCTACATCTCGGATCATGAGAACAGCAAAAAAATCATATTTTGAAGTTCCCATGAGCAACTCTGGCCCACATTCCCAATTGCCCAGCAGGGTTGTTCAGGATGCTGCATTGCTGCGTCCTCCGTCGCAGACACAACATCGAAGAGTCTGTTGCGTCGCAGGACGCAACGTGCGGTGGGTCTATTGACCAGGAGGAAGGGGCCGTTGCGTCACAGGACGCAGGCTATAAAAACATTGCGTCTCAGGCAGCAAAGCTGGGGCTCCTAATTATTAAACCAAGTTCGAGGTCAAGGTCAAGGAGTGGAGACAGAAAGCTGATGTGTGTATGTATGTTACATTCCAGATTTCCAGGGGTAGGCCAAATAGGCTAAAGGGACTTGACCAACCGTATAGGAAGGGCTTAAAAATAAAAAGCACTGATGAACTGAAGTACTGAAACCCAAACAATCGTTTAACTGGGGGGGCTGAGTTCGTGCTGTTGAAATTGAAATTGAAATTGAAATTGTTACATCCGTGTAATACCGTTACTCACAGGACGTGAAGTTAAGGACACCATAGCGTAAGCCGGAGCTAGCTATAGTCACCGTAGGGCCACCTCAGTACGGTAAAAAGAATCACCACCGATGCCTGACCGGCAGGCACGGTGGCCACACCATGCCACTATGCCAGTGCAGCTTAATACGGGGGGTTTTCACCCCGGTTGGGAAGCACCAACACAATGCAGCTGGCAAGACAAAACCTGAGGGGGGGCACGGTCTGTGTGCTAGTCCCCGGGTATCGAACCGGGGTGTGCTTCCATAAAACGTCTGCACTGTGAAGTACTCTGAAAGCTAGTAATGGTGTGGGAGTGGACTTTGTCCGCCAGTTTAAGGGCACACGGTCTCTTAAGTCCAAGTGTAGTCATAAAAGTCAAAAAAGAGGTTGGAAAAGTACCAGTTGTTCCAATGGTGATAACTTCGTAGTGAACGAGGTATCCAGCCGATATAAGGCCATTTACTAACTCAACATGCTGGGCGTGTTCAGTGATAAACTTAGTAGCATGGTTGGTATCAGAGCAGTTCGTGCTGCAGTAATAATTTAATTATACAATATACGGTAATTAAATCATCATCTCAGCTGTGATGATGATTTAATTGTGCGATTATTCTCGCATTTTTTATAAATTGTATAAAGTTTTTCCACCCTTCAAATGAATACGGGTTCATGACCAGCCTCATACTGGAGTTTTTATCCACCAATTCAGGTTCATTTTCTCAAAAATTGATTTTGTATCCTCAGCGCATAACGGACATTTAAACATGAAATGCATTTCATCTTCGACTACTGATGTACGGTAGCGATGGTACAGCTTATGCAATGGTATGTTATGGAATGACTCGATAATAGGAAGAGGCCGCGCGGCTCTTCTAATACTAGCGGATAAGTCGTATCGCTGTACATCCAGCAGTACATAAGATGAAACACACGAGACATCGCATAATAGTACAAATGAAAGTTGAGAGACAACAACGTTAGGTAGGATATTCCCAGGTATTTTTATTATTATATTTCTCGTTTTTTTAATAATATTAATAATAATAATAATAATAATAATAATAATAATAATTATTATTATTATTATTATTATTATTATTACCGTTTTGTATCAATGAAACCTGACTCAGTCAGATGATGGACACATATTGATACATTCAGGATATTCCTAGTTAATTATGTCTCCAATTTACTGTTGTGTTACTCCAATAAATTAAATGGTTAGACCTGAGCATTTAGCAGCCTGATCATAAAAGCACATGCCCAAATCCTTTTGAATTACACTGGTTCCTTGCAGGATGCACGGACCAGTTCAGGTAGTTGTGTGTGGACGGACCAGTTCAGGTAATTGTGGGTGCACGGACCAGTTCAGATAATTGTGGGTGGACCGACAGGGATTCGTTGATCAGGATCTGGTCCTGCGGAACCTGTAGTAGTGGTCTGGCCCCCAGCATGTAGGCCCCTATATGAGCACTTGACCCATTGCATGCAGCTCCATCCTCAATAGTCAGTTCAAATTTGAATGGGTGCCACATGTGCATGCAAGATGAGTCTAGTATACCCACCATGTGATAAACAGCTGTATCCCTCCACGCCCAAACACGCTCCGCAGGTCCGGAAAGCACTAAAGTGTGAAAATAGGTTTGGAGCCTCGCAATAGATCACCCGAAAAACGTCACCACTGGACTTGGCTCGGTTATTAGAGAAAGGTTTTACCTAGCGCTGTAAGTTTGGACCCCAAACTCCCAGAATGGCACAGTGTGGGTGACGAAATATGTAGACAGGCTCCAGAGGTTACTTTATTTCGGAAGCGACTGATACTTTTGAACACACCTACTGCATGTTTGAGCTTGGTATGTCCCTCAGCCTATTTGGATACTCGTGGACTGGATTATGCATACACCTGACTTCAGGAGCAGGTAGCCAGGTTGTCCAAAACGTTTGGATTCACGTCCACGACAGATTTTATAAGGGTATGTTCCGTGATAAAGTAGATTTCGGCTCATGACATGTCAGGCACGGCTGTACTACGGGGATCACTAAGGGAGAGGAATGGAGGGGGCAGATGGATGTCGTTGTAGGTATACATTAAAGAGGCTATTGCGGCTTATGCCAACACTCTATTCCTCAGCCACGGGCTCCTCTCCAACGATGGGGGCAGACCTCTCAATCTTGGAGCCAGCCTCCTCGGTGTAGTCTCCATGGACCTCCATGAGCTTCAACAGGTCGAACTTGGGCGCCTTCAGGATCTTGCACTTGCGGATGCATACGTTCTGGAGGGGGTAGATACCTGAGGTGGGGTAGTGGAGTGCAGGGGGTGAGGGGACAGGGACGGAGGGAGGGGGTACAGGGACGGAGGACAGGGGGGACGGGGACGGAGGGCAGGCCATTGTGAGATTTTTGGGTAGACGTGTGTGCGTATGTGTGTGATTAGATGGGTAGGTAACTCGTTATGTAGATGGTAGGTAGATGGGATCGTAGGTAGGTGGGATCGTAGGTAGGTGGGTGGGTAGGTAGGAAGTTAGGTTGGTAGATGGGTAGGTAGGTAGGAAGGAAGGGACTTTTAGAGCCTACATTTATACCGAGCTATGAATGAAGATTTTTTCCGTCCCTGTCCTAACCGCTGCCTCAGCGCGATTTGAGATCCCAGCAATGCTTACCCTGGCAAGCCTTCTCAATGTCCTTTCCAATGGCCTCAGGGATGAACTTGGCAACCAGGTCCTTCAGGTCCACAGAGGAGCACTCACGAGCCATGATGTCAGTCATCTTCTTGCGGATCATACGGATCTGTAAAACAAAAGAGTCAAACACAAGCGTAAGCGTGGGTTAGGTTGGTGATAGGTGGGCTGGGTTGGTGTCTCGTGAGTTCAGGTTGAGGCCCACATATGAGCACTCACGAGCCATAATGTCAGTCAGACATCTTCTTGCGGATCATGCGGGTCTGTGAAACAAAAGGTGAAACATAAGGGTAAGCATGGGTCGTGTTGGTGTCTGGTGGGTTCGGTTTGGGTTGGTGTCTGGTGGGTTCGGATTGGGGCCCAGGGGAGCACTCACAAGCCATGATGTTAGTCAGTCATCTTCTTACGGATCAAGCGGATCTGTAAAACACAAGGTGAAACATAAGGGTAAGCATGGGTCGTGTTGGTGTCTGGTGGGTTCGGTTTGGGCTGGTGTCTGGTGGGTTCGGATTGGGGCCCAGGGGAGCACTCACAAGCCATGATGTTAGTCAGTCATCTTCTTACGGATCAAGCGGATCTGTAAAACACAAGGTGAAACATAAGGGTAAGCATGGGTCGTGTTGGTGTCTGGTGGGTTCGGTTTGGGTTGGTGTCTGGTGGGTTCGGATTAGGGCCCAGGGGAGCACTCACAAGCCATGATGGCAGTCAGTCATCTTCTTACGGATCATGCAGATCTGTAAATAAGGAAGCGTTGGTTGGTGTTGGGTTGGAGTGTGGTTGATTATCATCGCCCTGTTGCGGGCGGGGGGTCCTCGAGTATTTGGTTGGTTGGGTTTGTGTTGGGTTGGAGTATGGAGGGGTGAGGTAGGGACCTCAAAAGCTTTTAACACACCTGTCCAGGCTATATATAACTATTTTTCTATACATATATCATACATATATATGCTTGTAGTGCATCTGCTCAAAGAGCACCTGTGGAAGCCAAGTTGGCAGCCGCCAGTGACGATGCACATTGTTCAGTTAGCTACTTGGTTACTAGTTGGTTGTAAGACTATTTTCTTGTTGTGAATCTGCTCTAAAGAGCACTAGTAGAAGCCACATTGGCAGCCGCCAGTGATGATGCACATTGATGTGAGCAGGACCATGACTTTGGGCCACATGGGATTAAGCGGGACAAAGCTTTGTACCTGCTAAACTGCTGCAGAAGAATGCGAGTTGGTTGTACTTCTCCAGAAGAATGTAAATTGCATTGGCATATCGTGATGATGCACATTGATCAGTTAGCTACTTGGTTGCAAGACTATATTCTTGTTGTGCATCTGCTCGAGAGAGCACTAGTAGAAGCCAAGTTGGCAGCCGCCAGAGATGATGCTCGTTGATGTGTGCAGGACCATGACTTTGGACCACATGGGATAAAGTGAGGCAAAGCTTTGTACCTGCAGCCTGGTCGGGTAAACAATAACGAGGCGGGACAGTTACAAGACTATGTTCTTGTTCTGTACCTGCTCCAAGGAGCACTAGTAGAAGCCAAGATGAGGTTGGGCGTGGGTTGGGGTTGGGGGAATGGACAGATGTCTACAACTGCTGTAGAATAATGGGAGTTGGTTGTACTTCTCCAGAAGAATAATGTGAGTTGCATTGGCAGCCGCCAGTGATGATGCACATTGATTTGTGTGTGTAGTGCATCTGCTCCAAAGAGCACTAGTAGAAGCCATGTCGGCAGCCGCCAGGGATTATGCACATTGATCTGTGCAGGACCATGACTTTGGGCCACACGGGATAAAGTGGGACAAAGCTTTGTACCTGCTTTAAGGGCTTAGTGGGAATATTTGACTTCATTTTTAATATTTGCTTACCCGCCGAATGCGCACTACCCAGTGTTGCTTTAGGCCGAACCGTTGCAAATTCAGAATCGGTGCGACGCTCAGGTGTGGCAGTTTTCCCACAAATGGGCTTAGTGGCTTGATGCCATAGCAGTGATATTAGCCCTCCGTCGCACCTTGGCTACCTGGGTCGGGCCTGGGCTAGCAGGCTCCACTTCCACCCCACCCCCACTCCAGCTCAGACACCAGAACCTACCAGGCTAGACTGGGCGTAGCAAGTACGCTTGACCTGTCCAGGTCGCTTCTTGGTGAACGCAAGGCAGAAGATTCAGAGGGTGCGCTCCCCCCACACATCCACACCAATACCCTCCAGCTATCAAGACATCAGAACCTACCTGACCGGACTGGGCGTAGCACGTACGCTTGACCTGTCCAGGTCGCTTCTTGGTGAAAGCAAGGCAGAAGACACGGAGGGTGTATCCATCAGTGGTCTTGACGTCAACGTAGGCCTCAATCAGAGACTGCCACTTGCGCACCATGGAGCGCAGCTTGTCAGTGGTGAAGTCCATGCCCTGTGGTGGGGAGAGGGGGAGTGGGTCAGTATGGGGAGAGGGGGGGGTGTTCATGTGTGTGTGTTGTGGCGGTGGGAGTGGTGGTGGTGGTGGTGGGGGGGGGGGCTTATCAGTGGTGAAGTCCATGCCCTACTCACAGCAAGGGGGAGTGGGTGAGTTTGGGGGATGACATGGGGGATGTGGGTGGAGGGGGGCGAGGGTGAGGGTGGGGGATGTGTTCAACTTCGTGTGTGGTGATGGTGGGCCGATGGTGGTACACATGGGAATGATAATGATCACAAGTTTGGCAACATCATTTAACACGCCAGTCTCTACTTACATGATGATGCAGTTCGCATGATATATGATATCATACTCGCCAAGTCGACATCATATAATATGCCAGTCCCTAATTTCGTGGGAGTTGGTGAGGCAGTTGCAGCCTTGCACATCCTCGACCTTTAGTCCATTTATATACAATACAATTTGATGCAGTTCGTATGATGTCATATGATATCATACTCGCCTTAAGTCGACATAATATAATATGCCAGTCCCTGCTTTCGTGGAAGTTGGTGAGGCAGTTGCAGCCTTGCACATCCTCCACCTTGAAGCTTTAGTTTCCATTTATATACAATATAATTTGATGCAGTTTGTATGATATCATATGATATCATCCTCGCCTTGAGTCGACATCATATAATATGCCAGTCCCTGCTTTCGTGGAAGTTGGTGAGGCAGTTGCAGCCTTGCACGTCCTCCACCTTGAAGCTTTAGTTTCCATTTATATACAATATAATTTGATGCAGTTTGTATGATATCATATGGTATCATCCTCGCCTTCATAGGTCGACATCATATAATATGCCAGTCCATACTTACATGGAAGTTGGTGAGGCAGTTGTAGCCTTGCACATCCTCCACCTTGAAGCTTTAGTTTCCATTTATATACAATATAATTTGATGCAGTTTGTATGATATCATATGATATCATCCTCGCCTTAAGTCGACATCATATAATATGCCAGTCCATACTTACATGGAAGTTGGTGAGGCAGTTACGGCCTTGCACATCCTCCACCTTGAGGCGAATCTTGCGGTAAGAGTCCTCCTCGTTCTGCAGAAGACAAGAGAACAATTGTGATTACAGGTTAGGATTGCTATATACATGGGAATGCTAGTGATCACAAGTTGGGAGTGAATAGACACGAGTACAGTAGTGATCACACTAGGAAAGTGTGGTTTACATGGGAATGCTAGTGAGCACAAGTTGGGAGTGAATAGACACGAGTACAGTAGTGATCACACTAGGAAAGTGTGGTATACATGGGAATGCCAGTGATCACAGGTTAGGATTGCAGTACACATGAGCAAGGTAGTGATCACTATAGTGAAGTGTGTTATCCATGGAAATGCAAAAAATTACACCTGCTCCACCCAACCAATCACCAAACCAACTCTCCTACTCTTACCCCCATCCCCCGCTACACGCATTCAGCCCAGATATTCACCACTGTTTCTTATCTGGGCTACGAATGGCAGCTTCCAGCCAGCTCTATTAGCCAGCCACAGGGACAAGCCTAAGGCTCTGAGAGCTGCATCGGAATGTCAGTCAGGTCAGCTTTCAGAAACACTACCTAGCCTCCAGTTTTACCCAAGGACTTGGAAAGGCCCAACTTAGTGGCTGCAACGAGGAGCCCCAAACACCGGTAATATCCCTCATACCACCCACCCACTAACAACTCAACCACCTACAGTAGGTAGCCCCAAACAGTGATAAACTGCCACCCACTCACCCACTAACAACCCACACACCCACAACGAGTAGCCCTAAACAGTGATAATCTGCCACCCACTCACCCACCCACCAACAACCCACCCACAACGAGTAGCCCCAAACAGTGATAATCTGCCACCAACTCACCCACCCACCAACCCACACACCTACAATGAGTAGCCCCAAACACAGATATTCTCCCTCACCCACCCACCCGCTAACAACCCACCCACAACGAGTAGCCCTAAACAGTGATAAACTGCCACCCTCTCACCCACCCACCAACCAACAGCCCACCCACACACCGACAACCCACCCACAAACCGACAACCCACACACCCACCAACAACCCACCCCCACACCGACAACCCACACACCCACCAACAACCCACCCACACACCGACAACCCACCCACAAACCGACAACCCACACACCCACCAACAACCAACCCACTCACTTTCTGCAAGTCAGCCATGGACACTTCAAAGACACGGCCCTTCAGTGCCTCAGAGGCGATCTGCACACACATAGCAGTAGCAGTTATTAGCAAGTAGCAATAGCAGTTGCAGCTCTTAGCAAGTAGCAATAGCAGTAGCAGTTGTAAGTAGGGAATGGCAATATGATATCATATGCTATCATGTCATCAAATGACATTATATGATGCCGGCGGCCTGGCTAGGCTAAATGTACCATTTATCATATGATGCAATTTGTATGTTGGAATACTCGCATTTAGTCAACATGATATGATATGCCAGTCCTTAGATGATAGTATTTAGGTCCTCTGGGTGGGTCCGGAGGGGGTCTAAAGTAGGGCCAAGACACAGGCCTTCAAATCCTCACAGGCAATCTGCAAACACTGCACACACACAGCAGTAGCGGTTGTTGATATTCTACAAGTAGGGCTGAGACACAGCCCTTCAGATCAGCAGAGGCAATCTGCACACACACACTGCAGTAGCTGTTGTTGATATTCTACAAATAGGGCCGAGTCACAGCCCTTACGATCTTCCAGGCGATCTGCATACACACACACAGCAGTAGCGGTTGCTATGGGCTAGTGATTGATATATCGAAAGATATCTATCTGTAATATTGTACTTGACAACCCTGGTTTCAGCCCTTGACGCCCATAAGCATGCACATGTAGAAAAGCAGGGGCAACATTAAAAGTGCCAAAACTGAACAATCTGAACAAGTCAATACCTTGCTTCTTCACTATACCGAAGCCCTGATGGATGCATGAGCGGGCCACTCACCGTGGTGCCAGTGGTCCTGGTCACCTCAGAACACCACCTCTTCCCCACTACTTCTACTTAACTATCCCACAGCCCAAACTGATTGGATGCATGAGTGAGCCACGAACCTTGGTTCCAGTAGTCCTGGTCACCAGGGTCTTGCCAATGCTGCGGACAGTGAAGATGGTGGGGGCCTTCACGTCATACCAGTCCTTCTTGGTGAAAGGATCTGCAAGAAAGGAGGCACAGTTGTCAGAGCCAAGGATGCAGTCACGAATCTAGAGCGGGCGAATGCCTCATTGGTACTACTTGCGGGCTGCTGAGGTTCTTTAAGACGATTTCTATCCTGTCTAACGCGGAGGGCACGCTCAGGAGGTCGATGGCTCGGCCGTGTTGCTGGTAGGATGGTGAGTTGTACAGGCAGACATGGGATTCAGGGATAAGCCTCGGCGCCTGTGCCCGCTCTGAATTAAGCGCAGCTAAACATCTGAAGAAAGAGATCAGTTGGCAAATGATTTTTCGTGGGGGCGCTACCAAGTGGGCTGATGCGTACCTACGGCCTTCTTCTTGCCGCCCTTCTTGCCCTTTGTCAAACGCTTGTTCTTGCCGATAGCCATTTTCGAAGGCGTTGAGAGGACGATTTTAGGTCGGCGGAAGAACAAATCCGGCTCGGCTGCAGTACACAAGGTACCGTGCTTTGGACGCAGCCCCCCGAAGTCCCAGCCCACACGCGTGTGCACACGTCTTTGGACGCCGCCCCCCTGGTCCCAGTGCACAAGTCTACAGTTCTACGCCCGCACCCACGAGTTGTCCAAGCCTTGAAGGGTGCATGTGTATGTGATTACAGACCAGGGGTAGGCCAAACAAGCCAAAGCGACTCGCACAACCGTGACAGGAGGGGCTTCAAGCGAAATAAACTGATGAACTGAATTCCAAACAACCGATTTACCAACGGGGGGCCTGAGTTCATGCTACGCAGCTACAGTGAAAATGTAATTCTACAATGGTCTACGATCATAATTTAATCATCATACCAAGTGGCATGATTATTTATTTGTGGTATTCTTATCGCATTTTTAATGCTTTCATCCGAGATTTCCATCCTCCAAAGGAACCATACTTCATGACCAGCCTCATGCTGAAGTCTTGATGAACCAACTCAGTTTCAATTGTCAGTTTCTCAACAAGCAACAGTTTCCAAGCACCACCAGCAGTACTACTACTACTATCACCACCACCACCACCACCACCACCACCACCACCACCACCACCACCAAAACAACAACAAGCACCATCACCATCACCACCCCTACCCACATACCAGCACCACCACCACTCCCCATACCCACATAGCCCCCCATATCTGATGGCACTGCAAATCATACAACTAGACCAAACAACCACCCCGTGCCCGACCGCAACCAATCCTAGTCATTTTAAAGACCATCTAAAAGCTAACAACAACCATATCATTTTTTTACAATGAGGATTTTCGCCTGCAAGGGTGGGTCTCCGTGCGCCAGCGCTAGACTCAATGCTTTTGTCGATGTGACTGGTGAAGTCACTCCTACAGAACGAGCGAGTACACACCCGTATGTCGGCTGAGATACTGACCCACTACCAAACAAAACTGCACCACTGGCCCACCACTGAACAGTGTCTCTGATGGGGTGAAATTACTTTCATACAAAATGGGATCAAATAATGATACTGGTACCTGATAACTTGCGTGATCATGATACTGGATATATAAATCAAATATGAAGTCAACAATCCCTGCTCTACCAGTATCATACACTTGAAATTATCGCCAGCAGGGATGTTCAGGACTCTGTGATCTCCGTTGCGTCGCAAGGCACAACGCGGGGAGGGTCCGTCAACCAGAAGGAAGGGTCCGTTGCGTCGCAGGACGCAGGCTATACAATTGGTTGCATCTCAGGCAGCAGCGCTGGGGGTCCTCCTGGAGCACCCTGATCAGGGGTCCTCCTGAAGCACCCTGATCAGGGGACCTCCTGAAGCACCCTGATCAGTAGGGAACGGGGGTCTTCCTGAAGCACCCTGATCAGGGGACCTCCTGAAGCACCCTGATCAGTAGGGAACGGGGGTCCTCCTGAAGCACCCTGATCAGGGGTCCTCCTGAAGCACCCTGATCAGGGGACCTCCTGAAGCACCCTGATCAGTAGGGAACGGGTGTCCTCATGAAGCACCCTGATCAGGGGTCCTCCTGAAACACCCTGATCAGGGGTCCTCCTGAAGCACCCTGATCAGGGGACCTCCTGAAGCACCCTGATCAGTAGGGAACGGGTGTCCTCATAAAGCACCCTGATCAGGGGTCCTCCTGAAGCACCCTGATCATCAGCAGCAGCGACAACAGTGAATCACATTCATTCATACTTAGGTATTCGTCTTCCTGTGATATCATATTATGTGTTACAGTGCGGGGGTAACCGCTTTGGCCAAAGGGACTTGCCCGACCTCGAATAATCAAGATCAAGATGACAACTAGATTATCAGGACTTCAGGAGTGGCTTTATAAACTAGTACGCTATTAACTGTTCCCCAAACAATCGCTAGAACGCGGAGAAAGTAGTGCTGAATTTTTGTTTGTCCAAGGGCCAGTATTTCCCACCGACCGTAACTTCGTTGCCACTCTTTTGTAGGAGTGGCAACGCTATTCGAACTGAATCCTCGGTGCTGGTTTGTGTAGGGAGGCCCACCTCCTGGGGTGAAATACCTTTCACAACTAAACAACTAATAATCAAGGGCCAAGCCTAATGTGTGTCCTTCTTCTTCTTCTTCTTCTTCACCTTCTTCTTCGTCTTCGTCTTAGGCACAATTTAATAAAAAATGCGATAATAATCGCACCATTGAATTATCATCCCAAATGAGATGACGATTTAATTATATTCTAGCATTAAATGATCACTTTAGCAGGAACTCAGGGCAGATAAAACGATTGTGTGGGGTTCAGTTCATCAAAGATTGTTCTTTTAAGCCCTTCATATCACGGTTGGGCAAGTCCCTTAGCCTATTTGGCATACCCCTGAACTGTAACATACAGGCACACTCCTGGCCACAATTGCCTCCCTTCGTGTGCCGGTACTCATTCCAGACGGCCACATCCGCTTCTAATAATGAGCCAATTCCGCACGCGCCATCACTTGTGACAACATGAACTTGTGACCGTCCGAGTTGGTTTTATCCAAAACCTGCGATAAGCATTGATAGGGCAAGAGATGAATTGGGGTGGGATGGGATGGTATAAGATGGGTGGGATGGAATGGGATAAGATCGGATTGGTCTTGTTTTGTTCGGTTGGGGTACAATAGTTTCATCATCAACACATCGAAAGCATCATCATTAGGGCTGTCAATATCCTACGATACTATTTTTTAATATCGTTATCCTACGATATTATCGTAGGATAACGATATCGTTCACACCTTTTGGGGGGAAATCAGCATGAGACTAAGGGGATATTACAGGCAACACCCCTTACATGTCCATACACAAAAAATCAGATCAAATGAACCATTCATGAAGAAGATAGGAAAACACGATATTATCGTGCTCTATTATCATACGATATATCGTACAATAAAGGACTATATTCTGAATTCCCAGGCCTAGACCCAGTGCTCCTGGCGAAAATCGAACCGCCGACCTACCGAATTGTAAGTTGTTTTCGTGGACCACAGATGAATGAAAATTCGAAAGGCGGCCTTGAGTCGAGTTTATCCTGGGTTTTTTAGGTCGCGATATTTCGGCCATAGTTATTTTTTGTTTTTTCAGTTAGCTTTCAGGTAACACGATATATCGTCATAAGTAACACGATTAATCGTAGGATAACGATATATCGTAGGATGCAAAACTAAAATATCGTGCGATGCCGACTTATTATCCTACGATATCGTAGGATAACGATATATCGTAGGTTGCCACCCTTGACAGCCCTAATCATCATAAAAGGTACACACTTCAGTCTATTTGGCTACCCCTGGACTGGAGCATACATTTGAATAGGCAGAACTGAACACGTTGAGCTATAGCATACATTTGAATAGGTGCAACACGACTAGGGAATGACAATATGGTAGGTGTAACAATTGAATAGGCAGAACTGAACACGGCGAGCAGTGCAACATGACTAGGGAATGACAATAAGGTATCATATGACATTATGTCACCAATGCAGTCAGAGACATCCCTAATGAGAGAAGGGCTGGCTTTAAACGCCTCTGATACCAGAAATGGTTTGCAGCCAACAGTAATGATGAGAACAGCTTGATTCCTTTTACATCCGCCTTACATAAGTGGGATCAGATTCGTTCTATAGCACAGTTTAGAATGGGCTCCCATTGGCTGAACACAGAAAGAATGAGGGTGGTGGATGGAGCACACATCCCCCGTTCAATGAGACACTGTCGGCAGTGTGGGTTCCAAAAGCCTGAGGATGAAATGCACACCGTACTGACAGAAAAATTTGACGTTTTTAAAATTTGACATTTTTCTTTGGTGGCGATGCAAAGGGGCCGAAATGGGGTTCTGCAGGGTGAAACCCGGGTCGCACGGTGCTCAAGATTGGGCGAAACCGTCCCGCAGCTTGGTCTGTCCTGGGTTCGAGGGGTGCTCATTTTGCCTTGTCACCGAACAAAAACGTCACATATTAAAAACGTTAAATATTCGTGTCAGTACGGTTTGTTTGAGTGCCCTTTTAATGATGATATTCGCCTCCGCTACCAGAAGCTGTTTCCAGATATTCATAGGCATATCCATGAGGAAACCGACCTAATCGTATGGAATGTGGAATTCTGCGATTCCACATTCAGAACCTTTATGAATGGAAATGGCACTAAGACGTTTTGGAGCAACCTAGCCACCTATCTTTCTACTTGTAGAAGAGCAAGACAGGAAGCCTTGGACTGCTTAGTGGCACCGTAATTTATTCTCCTTTTTTTTCTAATGACTTGTCATTTGTTAGCTTCTTACCTCCGCCACTGTTAGTGGTTGAGATCTGGTTCCTGCTCTAGGGGTTATAATACCTACGCCACCAAAACGGTGGTTAGGAGTTTGGTTTGTTTGTCCTCGACACACCCCTGATGTAATGTTTTGTTTTGCTTTTTATTTTTGTTTAAGCACAAAGTCTCATTCACCCTCGTGATGTCAAGTAGACTTTAACATGTAATGTAATGTAATGTAATGTAATGTAATGTAATGTTATGTAATGTAATGTAATGTAATGTAATGTAATGTAATGTAATGTAATGTAATGTAATGTAATGTAATGTAATGTAATGTAATGTAATGTAATGTAATGTAATGTAATGTAATGTAATGTAATGTAATGTAATGTAATGTAATGTAATGTAATGTAATGTAATGTATGTAATGTAATGTAATGTAATGTAATGTAATGTAATGTAATGTAATGTAATGTAATGTAATGTAATGTAATGTAATGTAATGTAATGTAATGTAATGTAATGTATGTAATGTAATGTAATGTAATGTAATGTAATGTAATGTAATGTAATGTAATGTAATGTAATGTAATGTAATGTAATGTAATGTAATGTAATGTATGTAATTTATGTATGTAATGTAATGTAATGTAATGTAATGTAATGTAATGTAATGTAATGTTATGTAATGTAATGTAATGTCATGTAATGTAATGTAATGTAATGTAATGTAATGTAATGTAATGTAATGTTATGTAATGTAATGTAATGTAATGTAATGTAGTGTAATGTAATGTAATGTAATGTAATGTAATGTAATGTAATGTAATGTAATGTAATGTAATGTAATGTAGTGTAATGTAATGTAATGTAATGTAATGTAATGTAATGTAATGTAATGTAATGTAATAACTCTCAGCGACATTTCACACTCCTTATGCTGTGTGATGGCATTAGCCACATTCTTCAAGACTGAGTGTTTCTTACATAAATGTATGTATAAAAAGGAAATAACCAACACAACCGTTTCAGCAAAAAAACTTTTTAATGCACAAACAAACCACTCACTCTCAGCGACATTTCACACTCCTTGTGCTGTGTGATAGCAGCAGCCACATTCTTCAAGACTGAGTGCATCATATACACAAACATAAGTAAATAACCCACTACTAGTAAATAACCCCACTCACTTTCAGCGAACACCCTTTTTATATATATATATATATATATATATATATGAATATGCTCGCTCTCTGCAACATTTCACGCTCAATATGCCTCTATAGGCAAAACCCCTTTTTCAAACACAAACAAACCACTCACTCTCAGCAACATTTCACACTCCTTATGCTGTGTGATGTCAGTAGCCACATTCTTAATGACTGGGTGCTTCTTATATAAAAAAAATAAAAATGGAAATAACCCACTCACTTTCAGCAAAACTCTTTTAAATACACAAACAAACCACTCACTCTCAGCGACATTTCACACTCCTTATGCTGTGTGATGGCAGTAGCCACATTACTCAAGACTGAGTGCTTCTCGCATATAAAAATATAGATTAATAAGGAAATAACCAAGACACTTCCAGCAAAAAAAACTTTTTAATGCACTGACAAACCACTCACTCTCAGCGACATTTCACACTCCTTGTGCTGTGTGATGGCAGTAGCCACACTCTTCAAGACAGAGTGCTTCTCTCTGAGATGGCCGTTAGCATCGACCCAGATAGTCTCACAGGTACACTTGGAGAGGCACTTGATTTCCGCCATTCCCCACCCGTCATAGGAGAGCGTGAACAGGAAGCTTATCTGAGGGGCAGTTTTTTTTTAAGGCTGGTTTAGGTTTGATTTGTAGGTTTTATTTGTAGGTTTTATTTGTAGGTTTGATTTGTAGGTTTGATTTCCGCCATTTCCTACCCGTCATAGGAGAGCGTGAACAAGAAGCTTATCTGAGTGACAGGGGGTGTTTTGGTATGTTTTATGTGTTTTGGTATGTGTTGTGTGTTTTGGTATGTTTTATGTGTTTTGGTATGTGTTGTGTGTTTTGGTATGTTTTATGTGTTTTGGTATGTGTTGTGTGTTTTGGTCTGTTTTATTTGTTTTGGTATGTGTTGTGTGTTTTTTTCTGTTGATTTCCCCCACGTCGGAGGAGAGCGTGGACAGGAAGCTTATCTGAGGGGCAGGGGATGTTTTTGTTTATGTTTGATTTTTAGGTTTGATTTTTAGGTATAATTTTTAGGTTTGATTTCCGCCATTCCCCAGCCATCATAGGAGAGCATGAACAGGAAACTTATCTGAGGCGCAGAGGGGTGGCTTGGTATGTTTGATGTGTTTTGGTATGTTTTTTGTGTTATTCTATTTCCATTTGTTTTGTTTGCTGTTGATTTCGGCCATTCCCCACACGTCAGAGGAGAGCGTGAACAGGAAGCTTATCGGAGGAGCAGGGGGGTGGCTTGGTACGTTTTGTATTATTATTGATCTTGATTTTTTTTATTGGTCAGCACAGGGTTAGCACTTGATTTCGGCCATTCCCCACCTGTCATAGGAGAGCATGAACAGGAAGCTTATCTGAGGGGAAGGGGGTGTTATAGTATGTTTTATGTGTTTTGGTAAGTTTTATGTGTTTTGGTATGTTTTATGTGTTCTAGCATGTTCTATGTGTTATGCTATGTTTCATGTGTTTCAGTACGTTTTCTGTGTTTTGGTATGTTTTATGTGTTTTGGTAAATTTTATGTGTTTTGGTATGTTTTTTTTATTTTTTTAAATTTCAAGTTGTTATTTGTTGGTTAGCTGCTGATTTCGGCCATTCCCCACCCGTCATAAAAGAGCGTGAACAGGAAGCTTATCTGAGAGGCAGGGGGGGGGGGGTTAGTTTAGGTTTGATTTTAGGTATGATTTTAGGTTTGATTTTTAGGCTTGATTTCGGCCATTCTGTCATAGGCGAGCGTGAACAGGAAGCTTATCTGAGGGGCAGAGGGCGTTTCGTTTATGTTTGGTGTTCAGGTTTGACTTATAGGTTTGATTTTTAGGCTTGATTTCGGCCATTCCCCTCCCGTCATAGGAGAGCATGAACAGGAAACATATCAGAGGGGCAGGGGGTGTTTAATTTAGTTTAGTTTACGTTTAGGACACAGGTTAAGGATAATGTTTTTGATTGCCGCCACTACCGACCCATCATAGGAGAGCGTTAACTGGAAGCTTATCTGAGCCGCTGGGGGTGATTTGGTATGTTTTCTGTGATTTGGTGTGTTTTATGTGATTTGGTACGTTTTATTCGTTAACGTATGTTTATGTGTTTTGGTATGCTTATGTATTTTGGTACGATTTATGTGTTTTTGTATGTTTTATGTGTCTTTGTATGTTTTTCGTCCTTTATTTTATTTTAATTTGTTTTTTGTAGGTGTGCTGTTGATCTGCCATTCCCCACCCGTTATAGGAGAGCAAAACAGGAAGCTTATCTGAGGGGCGGAAGGTGTTTATTTTAGTTTATTTCAGCTTTGATTTGCTTAGGCTAGTTTAGCTTTGTTTTGTTTAGGTTTGATTTTTTGATTTCGGCAATTCCCGACCCGTCATAGGAGAGCGTGAACAGGAAACTTATGAGGTGCAGGTGGTGTTTAATTTAGCTTACTTTAGGACAAAGGTTTTGGATATTCTTTTTGACTTCCGCCACTCCCCACCCGTCATAGGAGAGGGTGGACAGGAAAAATATATGAGGGGCAGGGGGTGTTACGTTTAGTCCCCCCCCCCCCTGGCCAATCCCCACCCGCCAAAGGAGAGTCTTAACCTGAATCGTATCTGAGGGGCAGGGGGTGTTACGTTTAGTTTTTCCCCCACCGGCCAATTCCCAGCCGTCATAGGAGAGCGTTAACTTGAAACTTATCTAAGCAGCAGAGAGTTTTTAGTTCAGCTATTGCGCGCTACCGCGCAAGGTTTTGGGCCCCGACTGCGCGATTGACGCAATTTTTTGAACCCCCTCTGGGCGCAGCGCGCAGTTTCATTTTCAGTTGAGTCAAAAGCGCAACCCAAAAGGAGGCAGTTGCGTCAAAAGGGCAACCCAAAATGACAAAATGTAGTACCCTGGTTTAGTTTAATTTATTTTAGCTATGATTTTCGTAGGTCAGTTAAGCTTTGATTTGCGTGTGTTATTTTAGCTTTGTATTGTTTAGCTTTGTTTTGCTTTAATTTGCTGAGTTTATGAGTTGGTTATTTTTTGTTCCTCGATGTGTGGTACTCTGCAGAGTTTGTGGATCGTTCTCTGAATATATGAATATGAATATGAATATCAGCTCGGCACCACTAACACCTGTGAGATATAGCCTGGCTGAAAGCTGAAAGATGATGATGATGATGACGATGATGATGATGATGATGATGATGATGATGATGATGATGATAATGAATATCAGCTCGGCACCAGCAACACCTGTAGGATATAGCTGGTGCTGGTGCTGCTGCTGAAAAAGATGCTAATGAGTATGATGCTGATGATAATGCTGACGCTGATGATTATGGTGCTGCTGCTGGTACTAATGCTGATGATAAGGATGCTGCTGATAATGGTGATCATAATCCTGACACTGCTGCTACTGCTGCTGCTGCTGCTACTGCTGCTACTGATAATGCTGCTGCTGCTGCTGAGTATGATGATACTGATGCTGTTAATCATGAATATCAGCTCAGCACCAGCAACATCAGCGAGATAGCCTGGCTTAAAGCTAGTGATGATGATGATGATGATAATGATGATGACGATGATAAATATCAGCTCAGGACCAGCAACATCTGTAAGATAGCCTGGAGTAAAGCTTGTCATGATCATGTTCATCATGATCGTCATCATTGATCATCAATTTGTGGTCACAAAGAAGCAGCAGAAGACTGTAAAACAGTAACACAGATCCTAAACTGACCCCTACCCTTGATGTGGGGTGCTCACGAGAGAACTGATCGAAAAGAAACAGAAGGCAGTGAAACAGATCCTAGACTGACCTCCACCCTTGATGTGGGGTGCTCACGAGAGAACTGATCAAAAAGACACAGAAGGCAGTGAAACAGATCCTAGACTGACCTCCACCCTTGATGTGGGGTGCTCACGAGAGAACTGATCAAAAAGACACAGAAGGCAGTGAAACAGATCCTAGACTGACCTCCACCCTTGATGTGGGGTGCTCACGAGAGAACTGATCAAAAAGAAACAGAAGGCAGTGAGACAGATCCTAGACTGACCTCCACCCTTGATGTGGGGTGCTCACGAGAGAACTGATCAAAAAGACACAGAAGGCAGTGAGACAGATCCTAGACTGACCTCCACCCTTGATGTGGGGTGCTCACGAGAGAACTGATCGAAAAGAAACAGAAGGCAGTGAAACAGATCCTAGACTGACCTCCACCCTTGATGTGGGGTGCTCACGAGAGAACTGATCAAAAAGACACAGAAGGCAGTGAGATAGATCCTAGACTGACCTCCACCCTTGATGTGGGGTGCTCACGAGAGAACTGATCAAAAAGAAACAGAAGGCAGTGAAACAGATCCTAGACTGACCTCCACCCTTGATGTGGGGTGCTCTGGAAAGCTGGTGTCCACTTCGAATATCAGCTCAGCACCAGCCTTGTCTGTGAGGTAGCCTGGCTTAAAGCGAGGTCCAAGCTTGCCCTTGTAGAAGCCTTGGACTGTGAAGCCATTGCCGCTGAGCACCTGTGTGTGTGGTGGGGGGGGTGGGGGGGGTAGTGAGGAGCTGCTGGTCTGTGAGGTAGCCTGGCTTAAGGTGGGGTCAAAGCCTTCCCTTGTAGAAGCCTTGGACTGTGAAGCCGTTTCCGCTGAGCACCTGGGTGTGTTTGTGTGTGTGTAAGGAGGGGAGTGGGTTTGCTTGTGTTTTTGTGTCCCGTGGGTGGGTGGGTGGGTGGGGGCAGTTAGGAGCTGCTGGAGTGTGTGGTAGCCTGGGCTAAGACGGGGTCCAAGCTTTCCCTTGTAGACGCCTTGGACTGTGAAGCCGTTGCCGCTGAGCACCTGTGTTACATCGGTGTGTGTGTGTGTGTGAATGTGTGTGTGTGGTATTGGGGAGGTGGTGTGTAAGATGGGGTCAAGGCTTGCCCATGTAGAAGCCCTGGACTGAAAAGCCGTTGCTGCTGACCACCTGAGCGTGTTTGTGTGTGTGTAAGGACCTGTATGTGTTTTTGCGTTTGTGTGTGTGTAAGGAGGGGAGTGGGTTTGCTTGTTTGTGTGTCTGGGGGGGTGGGGTGGGGTAGTTTGGAGCTGCTGGTGTGTGAGGTAGCCTGGCCTAAGATAGGGTCGAAGCTTGCCCGTGTAGAAGCCTTGGACTGCAAAGCCTTGGAATGCAAAGCCTTGGACTGCAAAGCCTTTGCTGCTGAGACCCTGTGTAGCATGGGTGTGTGTGTGCATGTGCGTAAGGAGGGGAGTGGGGTTTTACTGAGGGGTGCACGTGTGCGTAAGGACAGGGGTATGTGTGTAAGGTGTGTGCATGTAATAAGGCGTGTGTGTGTGTCCTTGTATAGCGCTAGACTGTGAATCCTTTGCTGCTGAGACCCTGTGTAGCATGGGTGTGTGTGTGCATGTGCGTAAGGAGGGGAGTGGGGTTTTACTGAGGGGTGCACGTGTGCGTAAGGACAGGGGTATGTGTGTAAGGTGTGCATGTAATAAGGCGTGTGTGTGTGTCCTTGTATAGCGCTAGACTGTGAATCCTTTGCTGCTGAGACCCTGTGTAGCATAAGTGTGTGTGTGCATGTGTGTAAGGAAGGGAGTGGGTTTTTACGGAGGGGTGCACGTGTGCGTAAGGACAGGGGTATGTGTGCAAGAAGGTGTGTGCATGTAACAAGGTGTGTGTGTGTGTGCCCTTGTAGAAGCCCTGGACTGTAAAGCCTTTGCTGCTGAGACCCTGTGTAGCATGGGTGTGTGTGCATGTGCGTAAGGAGGGGAGTGGGTTTTTACGGAGGGGTGCACGTGTGCGTAAGGACAGGGGTATGTGTGGAAGAAGGTGTCTGCATGTAATAAGGTGTGTGTGTGTGTGTGTGTGTGTGTGCGTGCGTGCGTGTGTGTGTTTGTGTGTGTGTGTGTGTGCGTTTGTGTGTGTGTGTGTGTGCGAGTGCCTACAGTCCAGGGGTAGCTAGCACTTGCCCGACCTGAACAACGGGATAGGAAGTTGAAAAATCAATCACTGGTGAACTGAACCCCAACAAATCTTAAACGAAGCGGGCCCGGAGTTCAATGGTTCAATGGTTCAATGGTTGATCATTTTGCAGGACTGAAGAAGGTGCTGGGTTCAAATCCCTACAGGTGCGCTTTAGTGTTCGCGGTCGCTGTCAACCGCCATGGTAGCACTGTCCAGGTAAATTAGCAGCCCGTTCTCTACCGCCATAAGACAGGCCTTCCTTAATACCACACCCCGCCAGGCGTTATCATTACTTTTTTCTTGCCTGTGTGAATGGTGAAAAAAAGGTAATGATAACGCCTGGTGGGGCATGGTGTTAAGGGAGCCCGTCGTACGCGGGTGGGGAGCGGTCTCCTACCTCAACTGGACAAGCTACCATCGCGGTTGACAATGACCTGCAACGCTAAGAGCGACCAAAGGGGGAGTCGAACCCCCGACTCTTCTTCCTCAAGCAATCTGGTCTACCACTAGACCATTGTTTATCACTTATGTATATCACAAGGGGCTTTCTGTCTGAATCCCTCTTGGGAGTCACTGAGGACTTGGTATCGGTGTGAATGGTGACTCACCCCAGCTGCAGTGTACGGGCGGGTCCCCTTAACACCACGCCCCTCCAGGCGTTCTCTTTTTACTCTCCCTGTAACCTCCCCAGTTCCCTACCTTAGCAGATGTTGCAAATTATGTTATCATGGTTGGTGATCAATGTAGTTGCGTGTATTGGGGGATTGTATCATCCTTTCCTGATGATCGCTAATGATTATATTATCACCAAAAGCTTGTATGAACGCAAGTAAACATGCGCTCCCCAGTTCCATAACTTCACGGATGTTGCAAATCATGTTATCATGGTTGGTGATCAATGAAGTTGCGTGCGTTGGGAGATTGTATTATCCTTTCCTGACGTTCGCTAATGATTATATTATCACCAAAAGCTCGTATGCACGCACTTAAACATGCGCTCCCCAGTTCCATAACTTCACGGATGTTGCAAATCATGTTATCATGGTTGGTGATCAATGAAGTTGCATGCATTGGGAGATTGTATTATCCTTTCCCAACGCTCGCTAATGATTATATTATCACCAAAAGCTCGTATGCACGCACTTAAACATGCGCTCCCCAGTTCCATAACTTCACGGATGTTTCAAATCATGTTATCATGGTTGGTGATCAATGAAGTTGCGTGAATTGGGAGATTGTATTATCCTTTCCTGACGTTTGCTAACGCTTACATTATCACCAAAAAGCTCGTATGCACGCACTTAAACATGCGCTCCCCAGTTCCATAACTTCACGGATGTTGCAAATCATGTTATCATGGTTGGTGATCAATGTAGTTGCGTGCATTGGGGGATTGTATCATCCTTTCCTGACGTTTGCTAACGCTTACATTATCACCAAAAAGCTCGTATATATGCACCTACAAATGTGCACTCCCCATACCAGTCTCCAGTATGTACACGTGCATGCAATCGGGAGGGTTCCCTCAATCTCACATCCTGTGGCAGCTCGTACTAATTTTCATTTCTTGTGCACTCCCCAGTTCCCTACCTTCCAGAAGGACGTTGACGAATAGCCACGTCACAATGAATAGCCACGTCACAACGAAAAGCCACGCAAAGCGTGGAGCCCGGGGGCTTCAAGGGGGCATTTCTGACTAGTTTGGACGGACGCATGTGTCGCGATGCAGCGACAGAATGGCATCGCGTCACAAAAACAACTCCTATGCAGCGTCGCAAGCGACGCGGAAAATTGGCGGAGTGTGTTGGCAACGGAACGAAAGGTGGCAACGATGGAGCTGACCGAAGCGACTTAGTTACGCGACCGTTGGCTGACGTGTCAGGCTTCAATTTGTTTTCGGTCGGACAAACGGACAAATGGGCAAACATGGGGGCTCCCGCCCCCTTGAAGAGGGGGCTCCGCCAAAAACAGTGACATCTTCACACGCGCGGCCCTGCTCACTACCTTCAAGAAGGGCGTTGCCTTGCTGTTCTTGAAGGGGGTTGCCGAACAGCCATCTGTCTTGAAAAGGCCTGCATGCCTGCCTTGCATGTAGCCTCTGCCTCACCTCCTCATTACAATCGTTCCAGTACACCTACACATGCACTCCCAAATTCGACACCTACACACTCACTCCCCAGTTCTACACGTACACATGCACTCCCCAGTTCACTGCCCTACACTTGCACTCCCCAGTTCTACACGTACACATGCACTCCCCAGTTCACTGCCCTACACTTGCACTCCCCAGTTCACTGCCCTACACTTGCACTCCCCAGTTCACTGCCCTACACTTGCACTCCCCAGTTCTACACGTACACATGCACTCCCCAGTTCACTGCCCTACACTTGCACTCCCCAGTTCTACACGTACACATGCACTCCCCAGTTCACTGCCCTACACTTGCACTCCCCAGTTTACACGTACACATTGCACTGCCCCATTCACGGCCCCTACCAACTTGCATCCCCAGTCACTGCCCTACACTTGAACTTCCCATAGTTCTACAAGTACACATGCCACTCCCCAGTTCACATGCCTACACTTGCACTCCCCATTGACCGTACACATGCACTCCCCAGTTCATGCCCTACACTTGCACTCCCCAGTTAATTGCCTAAACTTGCACTCCCCAGATTTCTACCCTGGGTACACTGAACTCCCCAGTTCACTGCCCTTACACTTGCACTCCCAGTCTACAAGTTAAACATGCACGGCCCACAGTCACTGCCTACACTTGCACCCATGTACACGTAATACACATGCACTCCCCAGTTCACTGCCCTACACTTGCACTCCCCGTTCTACATCTACACACACGCTGGGCCCTGCTCACTACCGGTACCTTCAGGAGGGTGTGAAAGAAAAGCCATTCGTCTCAAAAAAGGACTGCATGCCTGCATTGCATGTAGCCTCTGCCTCCCTTCCTAATTACAATCGTTCCAGTACACCTACTCATGCACTCTCCAGTTCTACACCTACACACGCACTCCCCAGTTCACTCCCCTACACATGTACTCCCCAGTTCCCCACCTTCCAGAAGGGCATTGACGAATAGCCATTTGTCTTGAACAAGCTCTGCATGCCTGCATTGCATGTATTTTGAAGGCATGGCAATGCGTCACAACAAAACACACTGACATCTACACAAACACTGCCCTGTTACCTTCAAAGAGGGCGTTGAAAAAAAGCCATTCGTCTGGAAAAAAGGTCTGCATGCCTGCATTGCGTGTATTTCGAAGGAATGGCGATGTATAAAATACAAATTTGACATCTACACACGCACTGCCCTGTTCACTACCTACCTTTAAGGAGGGTGTGGAAGAGAAGCCATTCGTCTCAAAAAAAGACTGCATGCCTGCAATTTGTTGTGCCTCTGCCATCCCCTTCTTGTGCTCCTCATGGAGGCCTACGCTCAAGCTGTGCGACATGACCTGTTCGTAGGACACGCCCCAACACCTGCACACCGAATAGGGTGAATGGATGTATGAATATATGAATGGTAAGTAAGTAAGTAAGTAAGGTAAGGTAAGGTAAGGTAAGGTAAGGTAAGGTAAGGTAAAGGAAGGAAGGAAGGAAGGAAGGAAGGAAGAAGGAAGGAAGGAAGGAAGGAAGGAAGGAAGGAAGGAAGGAAGGAAGGAAGGAAGGAAGGAAGGAAGGAAGGAAGGAAGGAAGGAAGGAAGGAAGGAAGGAAGGAAGCTCATGCTGTGCGACACAACCCTCTTCTAGGACACGCCCCAACACCTGCACACAGAATATGGTGAATGGATGAATGAATGAATAGATGAATGCACACAGTAATAGGATGGATGGATGGATGGATGGACGGATGGATGGATGGATGGATGGATGGATGGGTGGATGGATGGATGGATGAATGACCTACGCTTATGCTGTGCCACACTACCTACAAAAGATACACAATAAGGGCTCTGGACTGTACCTGGGTTCGAACACACGTGCCGCCTCTGGGAAGCGAGCCTTAGGAAGAGTGGCTGGTTTTGATTAATCGCTCCCAGCAGTCTCTTGCCTTCAATTGGCTTGGCTTGAATTGGTTTGGCTTGCATTGCCCATTGCCTTCATTTGGCTTGGCTTGAATTGGTTTGGCTTGTATTGCCCATTGCCTTCAATTGGCTTGGCTTGAACTGGTTTGGCTTGCATCGCCCATTGCTTTCAATTGGCTTGGCTTGAATTGGTTTGGCTTGCATTGCCCATTGCCACCCGCCGCTGGTGCATGCATTTCAAACATTATTGAAAATATTTCAGAAATCTCCTAAAAAGGAAAAACAAAACAAGGACTATGGACCAAACCTGGGTTCGAACACACGGGCCGCCTCGGGAAAGCGAGCCTTAGGAAGAGTTGCAGGTGTTGATGGATCCCTCACAGTAGTATCTAAGCTTGGATCGGCCATCGCCACCCTCTGCTGCTGCTTGTATATCCATCCAACCATGAGGTCTGCCAAGAGCAAGTGTCCTAGGCCCCCCGGAAGTTTGGGGTTGCGGGGGTGACCTGCACCAGGGGTATAGTTTGATGAAGGGAGTAAGGCATGTGTCTTGAAGTGGCTTGGCTTGAATCGTCCATCCATGACCTGTACCGTGGCTTGGCAAGTGGCTTGTGGCGTGGCAAGTGGCTTGGCTTGAATTGTCCATCCATGACCTGTACCGTGGCTATAGTTTGTGGAAGAAAGGTTGGGCTCCGGGTGATGACCTGTACCATTGCAATATATTGTTGAAGGGAGTTAGACATGCTTCTTGAAGTGTCTTGCCTTGAATCGTCCATCCATCACCTTCACCAGGGACGTAGTTTGTTGAAGGGAGATAGGCATGTGCCTTGAAGTGTCTTGGCTTGAATTGTCCATCCATGACCTGTACCGTGGCTATAGTTTGTGGAAGAAAGGTTGGGCTCCGGGTGATGACCTGTACCATTGCAATATATTGTTGAAGGGAGTTAGACATGCGTCTTGAAGTGTCTTGCCTTGAATCGTCCATCCATCACCTTCACCAGGGACGTAGTTTGTTGAAGGGAGATAGGCGTGTGTCTTGAAGTGGCTTGGCTTGAATCGTCCATCCATCACATGCACCAGGGACGTAGTTTGTTGAAGGGAGATAGGCATGTGTCTTGAAGTGGCTTGGCTTGAATCGTCCATCACCTGTACTGTGGCCATGGTTTGTTGAATGCAGGTTGGGCTTGGGTGGATGACCTGTACAATTGGCATAGTGTATTGAAGGGAGTAAGGCATGTGTCTTGAATTGGCTTGGCTTGAAGCGTCCATCCACGACCTGTACCATGGGTATACTTCGTGGAAGGGAGTAAGGCATGTGCCTTGAAGTGGCTTGGCTTTTATATTCCATATTTTGACTAAATCAATACATTGAGTCCCATGAAAACAACAAATAACACATAATCCCAGGCTAATAATAATAAAAAAAAAAAAAAAAAATATATATAATAATCTCAGGATCTGAGCACCAACCTGTGTCGTGGTAGATGGCCTTCAAGTGTATTTTCCATCTTTGAACTAAATCAATACACAAAGTTCCATGCCGACAAACAAATAATGCATAATTCAGCACTATCCCAGGATTAACAGATCTGAGCGCCAACCTGTGTCGTGGTATATGTAGGGGTCGGCTATGTTATATAATATTAGTGAATAAATAATATTATATAACTGTTATATAATATTAGTCAGGCGAGCCGTCTCACCAGAATTTTGAATTTACTTGAAAAACTAATATTTTTGTGACACTATGATAATAATAGCCGGGGGGCCATCAAAACGGATGTGGGGAGGCACACGCTGTTAATCATCTCCGATTTGGTCGTGGACCCCGAAACCATTGGAAAAAGTTTTAAAAAGTGCTTAGGGGCTGAGATATGGGGGGGTCCCAAAGGGGGGGGGGGGGGGGGGGGGGTCGAGGCCGATCTCAAAATTTCTTCACAATTTCTTCGTCTGTGGCCTGAATCGAACGTGCCGCACACCATCAAATACGCCTTGATGAAAGCTTTACGAATCTGCAGTCGTTGGTCGATTACACCCAGGGTGTAATTAGTGGATGTACCTTCCAGTACATCCAGTCTGGACGCCACCCAGAACTTCACAACCAGAGCCGACGAGTTCCCGACTTAGCAGTTGAAAGCTCAAGCAGCAGGAATCTGCGCTTGTTTATAGCAACGGATGAAAATAAAGTTTAAGGTCAGGTCCAGGGCTGAGGCCGAGGCTAAAACAGCCCAGGCCAAATTGCCCACAACTCCAGCCGAGGCGCCTTCCGCACCCGAGCCCTCGACAATAACTTGCAACACCTGCAATGCCGTGGTTCAGTGCCCTCCCAGCAACAAGGCCAACCTTAAGTCGCACCAGGCCAGAAAGCAGTACATGGCAGCCAAAGCGTCCAAGTCTGGATTTTTCCCCTTCTCTAGGTTCTTCAAGCCACTGCCTGGTTTCCGGCCAAAGCCCCAATCAGTATTGGGGCCAAATACCAGGAGCCTAGCCATTAGCGCCAATGTAGCTGAACTGTCACTGGATCAGGCAAATACAGAAATTCTGTACTCTATGCGGGTGTCGGGTGGATGGAGGTGTGTTTCACTGCCTGAGGCCCCTTAGGCCCCACACCGTTGTATCTCATGAGACTCCTCTGACTGATTTTATTTATGAACTAAGCTTCGTAAAAAATGGAACTGCAGATGAAATTTACTAGTTGCATTATACCTCTTATTACCGGAGATACTTCCTTTGTGGGGGTGGGGGTGGGGGGGGGGCAGGGGTCGCTTATACATAGGCCAAACCACGTTTTTAAGATGGCCAACTGATAGAGCTCGACGTGAGGGTCAGTATACACCTAACTTTCATGACATGATTATTATTGGTGAGGAAGATATTGGCCTTTTAAGCCAATGGGGGGGGGGGGGGGGGGGGGGGGGGTAAGGGCAAAAAATAAAACTTCATAGCGTGAGGTGTCAAAAATAACTTCTTGATGGCCCCCTGATATTAGCTAGTATTAGTTTTTCAAACACTAATATTAGTTGCCGTTCCCTAGGTATATATAGGCCTTCATGATTTCCATATTTTAACAAACTCTAGATGGCCTTCAAGTGTATTCTCCATCTTTGGACTACATCAATACACAAAGATCCATGACGACAGCCCCCCCCCCCCCCCCCCCCCCCCCCCCCCCCCCCCCCCCACACACACACACACACACACACACACACACACACCATCCCCACCCCCACCACCTACCAACAACACTCCCACTACACACCCCACCCCACGTTTCTCCCAATGCTGCTTCAACAAATAACACAAAATCCCAGGATAACACATAGTACCAGGATAAACGGATCTAAGGACCTGCCTGTGTCGTGGTATGTGTAGGGACGGGCAATATGATATCGTATGATATCTTGTCATCATATGAAATCATATGATATCATATGATTAGGGAGAGGCATCCATCTATATAGAGATAGATCTACATATATCTATATCTATATCTATATCTATATTGGCGAAGCTGGATTTTTGAAAATCGGCATAGGGCACCTTCCAAAATTCAAAATCTGGTTTTACAATTATGGCATAGGGCACCATATTATATTGCAGGCGCTTCGACTGGATTTTCCGGTGTCTATCTGATGTAACTGCATATGTTGTAGATATACACAATATATCTATTTGCTATATATAGATCTATATAGATCTATATTTTTGGGCAATATAGATCTATTTGCCGCCCCCTACATATGATATCATGTCATCATATGATATCATATGATTTCATATGATGCCGGCGGTCTGACTAGGTAACTTTGGCCTGGGGCACCATATCATATGATATTAAATCATATGATTTTTGTATGATATCTTATGAAATCAAACTCGTCTTTGGTCACCATCATATGATATGCCGTTCCCTAGGTATATGGCCTTCATGATTTCCATATTTTGACAAACTCTATACACCGTCCCACTACCACAAACAAATAACACATAATGCAGCACTATCCCAGGCTCAACAGATCTGAGCACCAACCTGTGTCGTGGTATACGGCCTTCATGATTTCCATATTTTGACAAACTCTTTACACAGTCCCACGAAAACAAACAAATAACACATAATGCAGCACTATCCCAGGCTCAACAGATCTGAGCACCAACCTGTGTCGTGGTATACGGCCTTCATGATTTCCATATTTTGACAAACTCTTTACACAGTCCCACGAAAACAAACAAATAATGCATAATTCAGCACTATCCCAGGATAAGCAGATCTAAGCACCTTCCTGTGTCGTGGTAGATGGCCTTCACCTGTATATTCCGTCTTTTGACTCAATCAATACGCAGTCCCATGACCCCCCCCCCACCCACCCACCCACACCCACCACCACCTCTATACACACAGTCCCCTGACAACAAACAAATAACACATACTACCAGGATAAACAGATTTGATAACCTACATGTATCGTGGTAGGTGGCCTTCACCAGTATATTCCGTCTTTTGACTCAATCAATACGCAGTCCCATGACCCCCCCCCCCCCCCCCCCCCCACCCACACCCACCACCACCTCTATACACACAGTCCCCTGACAACAAACAAATAACACATACTACCAGGATAAACAGATTTGATAACCTACATGTATCGTGGTAGGTGGCCTTCACCTGTATATTCCGTCTTTTGACTCAATCAATATGCAGTCCCATGACCCCCCCCCTCCCCCACACACACACCACCTAAATACACACAGTCCCATGACCCCCCCCCCCCCCACCACCACCACACACACACACACCACCACCTCTATGCACACAGTCCCATGACAATATACAAATAACACATACTACCAGGATAAACAGATTTGAGAACCTGCCTGTGTCGTGATATATGACCTTCATGATGTCCATGCGCGAAGTGTTCATGCTGACGTTGTGCTGGATCAGGTCCTTCATGGTGGTGTGCATGTCAATATATGAACAGCACTACTCTGCTGGGCACCTACCTGTGTCGTGGTATATGGCCTTCATGATGTCCATGCGCGAAGTGTTCATGCTGACGTTGTGTTGGATCAGGTTCTTCATGGTGGTGTGCATGTCAATATGTGACGTGTTGTACATCACTGCATACCTGCGCAGGTTGTGAGGTATGCGTGTGGATATCATGGATGGGGTTGTTGCATTAGGGAACGGAAAATCATATGATGTTGACCAACGACGAGTATGACATCATCTGATATCATACAAAAATCATATGATTTAATATCATATGATATGATGCCCCAGGCCAAAGTTACCTCGTCAGACTACTGGCATCATATGATATCATATGATGACATGATATCATATGATATCATATTTCCTATCCCTATGTTGCATACAGAAAGCATTGTGCATGTCAATATGTGACGTGTTGTAGTGATGTACATCACTCCCCTGCGCAAATCGTGAGGATTGCGTGTTGATAGCATGGATGGGGTTGTTTCATACAGAAAGCATTGTGCATGTCGATATGTGACGTGTTGTAGTGCAGTACATCACTGCATACCTGCGCAAGTTGTATGGTATGCGTGTTGAGAGCATGGGTAGAGTTGTTAGATGCAGTAAGCAGTGTGCATGACGATATGTGAAGTGTTGAACTGCTGCACATCACTGCATAGCTGTGCAGGTCTTGAGGCATGTGTGTTGAGAGCATGGGTGGCGTTGTCAGATACAGAAAGCAGCGTGCATGTCGATATGTGACGGGTTGTACATCACTGCATACCTGCGCAGGTTGTGAGGTATGCGTGTTGATAACATGGATAGAGTTGTTAGATACAGAAAGCGTTGTGCATGTCAATATGTGAGGTGTTGTAGTGCTGTACATCACTGTGTGCCTGCGAAGGTTGTGATGTATGCGTGTTGATATCATGGATGGGGTCGTTGCATACAGAAAGCATTGTGCATGTCAATATATGACGTGTTGTAGTGCTGTACATCACTGTGTGCCTGCGCAAGTCGTGAGGTATGCGTGTTGATAGCATGGATGGGGTTGTTCCATACAGAAAGTATTTTGCATGTCGATATGTGACGTGTTGTACATCACTGCATACCTGCGCAAGTCGTGAGGTATGCGTGTTGAGAGCATGGGTATAGTTGTTAGATTCAGTAAGCAGTGTGCATGTCAATATGTGAGGTGCTGTAGTGCTGTACATCACTGTGCGCCTGCACAGGTTGTGATGTATGCGTGTTGATAGCATGGATGGGGTCGTTGCATACAGAAAGCAGTGTGCATGTCGATATGTGACCTGTTGTAGTGCTGTACATCACTGCATACCTGTACAGGTCTTGAGGCATGTGTGTTGAGAGCATGGGTAGCGTTGTTAGATACAGAAAGCAGTGTGCATGTCGATATGTGACGTGGTGTACATCACAGCAGGCAGTGCGAATACCTGGCGTGGGTGTGGATCTGGGTGTGGGTGTGAGTGTGGGTCTGGGTGTTGGGCTGGGTGTATGTCTGGGCGTGCATCTCAGTGTGGGTGTGAGTCTGGGTGTGGGTCTGGGTGAAGTTCTGGGCGTGGGTGTGGATCTGGGTGTGGGTGTGGGTGTAGGTCTGGGCGTGGGTGTGGATCTGGGTGTGGGTGTGGGTCTGGGAGTAGGTCTGGGCGTGGGTGTGGATCTGGGTGTGGGTGTGGGTCTGGGTGTAGGTCTGGGCGTGGGTGTGGATCTGGGTGTGGGTGTGGGTCTGGGTGTAGGTCTGGGCGTGGGTGTGGATCTGGGTGTGGTTCTGGGAGTAGGTCTGGGCGTGGGTGTGGATCTGGGTGTGGGTGTGGTTCTGGGAGTAGGTCTGGGCGTGGGTGTGGATCTGGGTGTGGGTGTGGGTCTGGGTGAAGGTCTAGGCGTGGGTGTGCATCTTGGTGTGGGTGTGGGTGTGGTAGTCCATTCTGTCAAGAAGAGTGTAACCATGGATGTGATGATGTTGGTGGTGCTGCTGGTATAGGCGTGGGGTAGAGGGGAGGGGTTGTGTGTGGTGGGGGACTTATTCTTGGTGGAAGGCAGTCCGTTCCATCAAGAAGAGTCTAACCATGGATATGGTGGTAGGGGTGGTTGTGCTGCTGGTGTAGGTGTGGGGTAGAGGGGAGGGATTGTGGGTGGTGGGGGACTCACTCTTCGTGGAAGCTAGTCCGTTCTGCCAAGAAGATCGACTCCTTTGATGTGATGCCCTCAGGCTGCATCTTTGCCACAAGCTCGCAAGAGGAGTTCACGTTCCCAAGGAAGCAATGCTGAAACTCCTACATATGGTGGTTGGTGGTGGTTGGTGCATGATTTGGGTGGTCTGTGTGGTGGTGGTTGTCCGTATTTGGTTGGTTTGTGGTGGTTTTCTGTCTTTGGTGTGTGGGTGTGTGAGTTGGTGAGTGGTATAGGTTGCATGTTATAGTGTGTACATTAAAAGGCAGGCAGTTAGTCAAGAAGAGTTGTCGTTCGCAAGAGAGCACTGCTGATACTTGAGCAGATGGTGGATTGTGGTGGTTTGTCTGGTGTTGGCTGTCTGCCTTTGGTTTTAGTGTGAGTGGGTTAGTAAGTGGTATTGTTGTATGTTAGAGTGTGTTAATGGTTAATGAGTGTGTTAATGGTTAATGAGTCAATGGTTAATGTTTTAATGGTTAATGGTTAATGGTTATGAGGGTTTAAGAGTTCACGGTTAATGTGTTAATGGTTAATGAGTATGTTAATGAGTGTGTTAATGGTTAATGAGTGTGTTCATGGCAGGTAGGTGACTTGGGCAGGGGCCCACTGAAATATCTTGAAAAAGACAAATTGGTCAGCGGCGGATTCCCCCTTAGGGGAAGAGGAGCTCACCCTTCAAAGGAAGCACTGCTGAACCTTCCACCGATGGTGTTCGTGGTGGTTGGTGGATGTTTGTGGTGGTTGTGGTGGTTGGTGGTGGTTGGTGGATGTTGGTGGTGTTTTGTTGTGTTTTGTGTGGTGGTGTTTGTCAGTTTTTGGTTAGTGGGTGGGTGTGTCGGTGGGAATACTTGTTATAAGGTAGTCCGTCTGTCTGCCTGTCTGCTTGTCTGTCTGCTTGTCTGCCAATCTGCCTGCCTGTCTATCTGTCTGTCTGCCTGTCTGCTTGTCTGTATGTCTGCATGTCTATCTGTCCATATATCTGTCTGCCTGCCACTAACCACTGACCCATGCACCTACATGAGCGAATGGCCATGGATGGGGATAACAGCACAGCCTTGGCAAAGCATTGTGTTGCTGAATATCATAAGGCACCCCCACCCACCAACCACACCCCCACCCACCAACCACACCCCCACCCTCCAACCACTGACCCTACCCTCCAACCACACACCAGTAGGAGTGAATGGCCACATATGGGGATACCAGCACAGCCTTGGCAAAGCATCGTGTTGCCGAATACCAATAGGGACCCCTACTCACCAACCACGCACCCCACCACCACCACCAACCACCCACACCCACCAACCACTGACCCTACCCCCCAACCACCACCGACCGCTAACCATACCTACCAACCACGCACCAGTAGTAACGAATAGCCATTGATGGGGATACCAGCATAGCCTTGACAGAGAATCATGTTGCCCAATATCACAAGGCACCCCCACCCACCAACCACAGACCCTCACCCTCCAACCACACACCCCCACCTCCACCAACCACACACCCCTACCCACCAACCACACACCTGTAGAAGCGAATGGGCATTGATGGGGATACCAGCACAGCCTTGGCATAGCATCATGTTTGCGAACATCATAATAGCAGGCTCGTACTTTGCGTGAAGGAGCATGCGCATGAGGCGCTCCACAGCGTAGGGGCGAGAGAAGATGGAATTGTGATCGATCATAATGAGGTCCACCTCCTGGGGCAGCCCACTCTCCCAGCAGATTCCTCCTACAGTTGCGGTGATGGGGGTGGGGTGTGTGTTTGTGGGGGGGGGGGAGGGGAGTAGTAGCAAGCGCATGAGGCGCTCCACAGCGTAGGGGCGAGAGGAGATGGAGTTGTGATCGATCATAATGAGGTCCACCTCCTGGGGCAGCCCACTCTCCCAGCAGATACCTCCTTCAGTTGCGGTGATGGGGGGTGGTGTGTGTGTGGGGGAAGGGGGGGGGGGGGGGGGGGGGGGGGGGGGGGGGAGGGGAGTAGTAGTAAGCGCATGAGGCGCTCCACAGCGTAGGGGCGAGAGGAGATGGAGTTGTGATCGATCCTAATGAGGTATTGTGGTCGACCTCCTGGGGCAGCCCACTCTCCCAACAGATTCCTCCTACAGTTGCGGTGATGGGGGTGGGGTGGGTGGGTGTGTGTGTGTGGGGGGGGGGGGGGGGGGGGGAGGGGAGTAGTAGCAAGCGCATGAGGCGCTCCACAGCGTAGGGGCGAGAGGAGATGGAGTTGTGATCGATCATAATGAGGTATTGAGGTCGACCTCCTGGGGCAGCCAACTCTCCCAACAGATTCCTCCTACAGTGGTGGTGTGTGTGTGTGTGTGTGTGTGTGTGTGTGTGTGTGTGTGTATGTGTGTGTGTGTGCATGTGTGTGTGTGTGTGTGTGTGTGTGGGTGTGTGTGTGTGTGTGTGCGGTGGTGGTGGTGGTGATGGTGTGTGGGTGGTGTGTGGGTGTGTGGGTGTGTGGGTGTGTGGGTGGGGGGGGGTCCATTATGTCCGAGGTTCACCCAGATATGCTTCAAGTTGGGCCAGGTCCTATACCTTCCCCTATTTCTGCCTATCCACAGGAATCCCAAAACAAGCACTCACCGGTACAAGTCTCCAAGCCCGCACCATTACGACCAAGGTCCACCCAGACATGTATCAAGTTGGGCCAAGTCATATTCCACACAAATCCCAAAACAAGCACTCACCGGTACAAGTCTCCAAGCCCGCTCCATTGCGACCAAGGTCCACCCAGACATGTATCAAGTTGGGCCAAGTCATATTCCACACAAATCCCAAAACAATCACTCATCTGTATAAGTCTCCAAGCCCGCTCCATTGCGACCAAGGTTCACCCCGACATGCTTGGAGTTGGGCCAGATCCTATTCAACATTTCCATTGTGCTTGTCCAATACCCAGTATTAGACCAACATGGGTGGGTGCGCTTGTCTATGGCTTCACTTGTAGCCGTTTCCATAAGGCATCCCAAGACACCCACTCTCCGGTAAAAGTCTCCTAGCCGGCACCATTGCGCCCAAGGTTCACCTAAATATGCTTGGAGGAGGGCCAGGTCCGTCACCTACCGACTTTCTATCCTCCACCTCCACCCCCACCCTCCCAAAGGGGTGTGTAAAGCCATCCTGTTAATTGGAACAACCACAGTAATATGAAAGCAACTACTCACCGGTTAAAGTCTCCAAGCCCGCTCCATTCCATCCAAGGTTCTCCCAGATATATTCTTGGGGTTGGGCCAGGTCTTATTCCTCCCCCTACCCACTTTCTACCCTCCAGCCTCACTCCTCTTAAAAGGTGAGCTAGCCTGTCCTGTTAGTTGGGTCTAAACAACCACTCACCTGTAAACGTCTCCAAGCCGGCACCATTGCGCCCAAGGTTGACCCAGACATGCTTGGAGTTGGGCCACGTCCTATTCAACATGTCCATCGTGCTTGTCCAATACCCAGTATTAGACCAACATGGGTGGGTGCGGTTGTTTATGGCTTCAATTTTGGCGGTCTCCCCTGGCTGGGGGTAAACTGAAGGGTTGAGGGTGATGCCCAGGTCTAATAGGGCCTGCAGCATCAGACACAAGAAAGGGGCACATGTGTTAGGCTTTAGGCTTTAGGGTAGAGGGTAGGGGTAGATGTTAGAGGTTAGAGGGTAGGGGTTAGAGGTTAGAGGGTAGAGGGTAAACTGAAGGGTTGAGGGTGATGCCCAGGTCTAATAGGGACTGCAGCATCAGGCACAAGAAAGGGGCACAAGAAAGGGGCACATGTGTTAGGCTTTAGGCTTTAGGGTAGAGGGTAGGGGGTAGGGGTAGATGTTAGAGGTTAGAGGTTAGAGGGTAAAGTGAAGGGTTGAGGGTGATACCCAGGTCTAATAGGGCCTGCAGCATCAGGCACAAGAAAGGGGCACATGTGTTAGGCTTTAGGCTTTAGGGTAGAGGGTAGGGGGTAGGGGTAGATGTTAGAGGCTAGAGGTTAGAGGGTAAAGTGAAGGGTTGAGGGTGATGCCCAGGTCTAATAGGGCCTGCAGCATCAGGCACAAGAAAGGGGCACAAGAGTTAGTTTTTAGGGTACAGGGTAGAGGGTAGGGGTAGAAGGTGGAGGGTAGAGGGTAGAGCGTAGAGAGTAGAGGTTGAGGGTGATGCCCACGTCTAATAGGGACTGCAGAACCAGGCACAAGAGGTTACACATTAGAGGGAAGAGGGTTGAGGATTGAGGGTGATGCCCAGGTCTAATAGGGACTGCAGCACCAGGCACAAGAAAGGGGTACATAGGTGTTTGGGCTTTAAGGTTTAGGGTAGAGGTTAGTGGGCAGGGGTAAAGGGTAGGGGTAAGAGGTTAGAGGGTCGAGGGTAGTGGTTCAGGATGATGCCCCGATATAATTGGGACTGCAGCACCAGGAACAAGAAAGGGGCACATAGGTGTTAGGCTTTAAGGTTTAGGGTAGAGGTTAGTGGGCAGGGGTAGGGGGTAGGGGGTAGAGGGTAGAGGGTAGAGGGTAGAGGGTAGAGGGTAGAGGGCAGGGGTAGGGGGTAGGGGGGTAGAGGGTAGAGGGTAGAGGGAAGGGGTAGGGGGTAGGGGGTAGGGGGTAGGGGGTAGAGGGTAGAGGGTAGAGGTTGAGGGTACTGCCCAGGTCTAATAGGGCATGCAGCACCAGGCACAAGAAAGGGGTACATAGCTTTGGCTTTAAGCTTTAGGGTAGAGGGTTGAGGGTGATGCCCAGGTCTAATAGGGCATGTAGCTACAGGCACAAGAAAGGGGCAAATACCCGTACCATAGGCACACCCCATGCATATGCAAATGCACAAATGCATGCACACATGAAAACACGTACATACACATCCACAAACATGCACATACCCGTAACATAGGCACACCCCATGCACATGCACACACGTGCAAATGCAAACAAACACACCCAACACACACATGCACATACAAACACACACCCAATACACACGCACACACGTACACACCTGGCACGACGTCTACCAGCAGCCCCCAAAGCTAGCAATGACTGGAGATCCAATTCAAGCCACAGTGATAGGCTGCCCATTGTTGAGCTTGTCGATCACGTTTGACTGGTTGGACACGTTCAGAATAAACGAATAATACGAATATAATAGGCTAAAGCGATGGCAGTACAAAATAAAGCACATGGTGCTTGGCTGGGGATAACCTTATCATTCATACACACCCAACACACACACCCAACACACACACATACGGACACACACACAACACACACAACACACAACACACACACACATCCAACACACACATACACACGCAAAAACCTAACACACACACACCACGCACGCATCCAACACACACATACACACACACGACACACACCCAACACATTCACATAACACACACAAAACACACAACACACACACCAAACACATACACACCCAACACACACATGCACATGCACACACAAACACATGGACATCCTCAAACACACACACTTGCACACACACACACACACACCTGGTACGACGTCTGCCAGCAGCCCCCAAAGCTAGCAATCACTGAAGATCCAATCCCAGCCACAGTGATAGGCTGCCCATTGTTGAGCTTGTCGATCAAGCGTTTGGCTGTTGATAACTTTCCGAGGTTTAAGTACGCGGGGTCCAGGTCTTCCCACGTCCAGAAGCGCTTTTTCTCTGGGTGCTGTTCCTGGAATAGAGGGTTCCAAGTACTGATATCTCCCGATATTTCTGCACCGCCAGCTAGGGTGGACATGTGGGTGGACAGGGCCAGGAGGAGGAGGAGGAGGAGAGGGCGTGGGAGAGAGCTGGAAGGACGGAGGGGGTACGGTAGGGCACTCATTGTTGTGGGTCAACAAGGGCCTGCCAATGACAAAAGAAGGTAATGTATTTGGAGGCCTGGTGTCAGGAACCGTGGCTGACCTGGGCTGTTCTGGTTGTGTCTGTCTTTGGTGGTTTTTGAACTTGTGGGCTGGTCTGGCCTGATCTGGGCTGTACTGGGCTGGGCTGATCCGGGCTGATCCGGGCTGATCCGGGCTTGTCTGCCTCCAGCGGGTACGAACTCGTGAAACGGATGTGCCTAGGAGCTGTTGACAATCAACATGCAGTATCGGGTTGCTCACTTCAATCTCTGTCTCTCTAGAGATCTGAGATTTGGACGGAGCGTTTGGGCTTGCTCCTTGTACTGCCGAATGCTCTTTGTTCTGCCCTAAGATGAGAGACCAGATCAAATGGAGCAGGGATGTCTGCTGTACAGTCCTGGGGTAGCTGAATAGGCTGAAGGGACTTTCCCAGCCTCGGACAATGAAGACCAACTCTGGCAGGACAGGAGGGGCTAATTATGGAGTAGGCCAGATTTGGTACAGTTGTACTGCCAAGCTGGAGAGTCCTGGGTGGGGTTCTGGGACTCTGGGAGGGTCTGAAGCGTGGGTGGCTACTTAGCAGGGGCTGGTGTTTTCTGTGATGGGTGAACAATGGACTGCCTATGACTCTGGCATGAAGTTTCGACGGGCGCTAGATCGTGATAGACAGGAGATCGTTACACAAACTCAGCAAAACAGTGCCGTGACTGGACAGCGGCACATTGGAGATTCGGGGTTAGCGAGGGCAATGGGTTGGCGAGGGACGGGAAGGAAGACGGGAGACAGTCGATACCCGTCGATACCTGTTAGTTGGCGTAGCTCGACGTCAGTCCCGGTCAGTCCTGGGGTAAATTCGGAGTTTCGGACGCTGGTGCCAAGCCTGTCGGTCGGCAATGCGAGTGCGGTCACACTCGGTCACACTCGTCCCACTCTCCGCAGACGTCGATCCTAGGCCGATTGGAGGGCGGTAAGTCGGATCACTGATTCAGAAGGTCAAATCCCATTTCAGGGGTCACTGGTCCCCGGCTTGATAGGTTATTACAACGTGATGTCAACGGGGATGGATATACAACAAACATTAAAAAATACTTATTGCGCGAGATCCAAAGTGGTGCCAATAGATTATCCTTACCAAGGCCTACTCATGGGAGGTCTCAGAATGTCATTTCGAGGTCTGAGTAAAAAGTTGACAAAAAAAAACAAATGAGAGCTGACCTGGAGCATCCCTATACACTTATCCACACCCATACTGCCCCCCCCCCCCCCCCCACCCCCACACACACCCCCCCACACACACACACTCACATTCACCCATCCCCCACACAAAATCTCTCACACCACATACCGCGCATCACACACAGACACTGTTCAACCTTTGACATTGAACATGCCGAATTAAATTAGCACTGTAGCACGAACTCAGGGCCCCTGTTGGTAAATCGATTACTTGGGGTTCAGTTCGTCAATGCCTTTTATTTTTAGCCCTTCCTGTCACGGTTGGGCAAGTTCCTATAGCCTATTTGTCCTACCCCTAGGTTGGGATCTACCCCTCTGGCACTCTATTTGGTCCAGTGGATCCTAAGGGTTTTGACCTCAACGTTTAAAATCGGGCTGCACGCCTGCACAGTGCCCAGCAGGGTATTGAAATTGAAATTGAAATTGTTACATCCGTGTAATACAGTTACTGCACAGTGCCCAGCAGGGTACTTCCATTGACCGAATTGGCCAGCGCTTTAGCACACTTGAAAAACAAAAAATTGCGCTTTGTAGTGCAAAAAGCGCAAAATTGCTTGCTGGGCCCACAGGGGGTTGCAAAAAACTGCGCAAAACGCGCAGTGGGGCTCAAAAAGGCAGCGCGCCAGCCCGCATAAGCTCGAAGTACCCTGGTGCCCAGGAGTGGATGGAATGTTGGGTGGTGATTTTCTATTTTCTCATCCGAGACCTACCTCACAAGGTTGTGCGTAATATGTCTAGATTTATAACTTCCTCCCACTACCTAAAAGTGGAAACTGATACGGTAGATGGAAATGTCCAATTGTGCCTTGGAAATATCGAGTGTGTCACCTTTGTAATTATGGAACAGTTCAAGATGAACACCATGTGGTTTTTGAATGTACTGACGAAGGCTTGCTGAATTCTAGAAGAAACTATCAGAGCCTGATTTCCCGATCGGAGAGCAAAATGATTCCTCTACAGTATCTGATGTGCAATCCAGAAGTTGAAGGGCGAGAATAGCTTCCTTTGTTCATCCATGAATGTATGAAGAGACTGGATCAAGTCTTTTTTGATAGGTTTGAACTGGGTTTGAAGTGATTTGTTCGAGTTTACATTTTCTGGCAATAATTTGTTTTTACTACCGAAGACGGCGAGCATCCAAATTGCTGGCTGAAGCTATGTAACCAAGTTCAAGTTCAAGCCCAGGGGTGGCATTTGGAATGGAAGAAACGTTTACAAACGGGCTGCATGCCGCTCAGATGTAACATTTGGGAAGGCAGAAACGTTTAAAATTTGGCTGCACAATGTCCATGTGTAACATTTTGACATTTCAAACGTTTACAATCGGGCTGCAATATGTCCAGGTGTAACATTTTGACATTTCAAACGTTTACAATCGGGCTGCTTCTTTGGCCTGCCTGATTCTCGTATCGGGCCGGAACACTTGAACCCAGATCAACTAGGCAAAAAAAGACACACTTAAACCCAGATCAACTAGGCAAAAAGGACACACTTGAACCCGGATCAACTAGGCAAAAATTGACACCCTTAGACCCTGGTCAACTAGGCAAAAAGGACACACTTGAACCCGGATCAACTAGGCAAAAATTGACACCCTTAAACCCTGGTCAACTAGGCAAAAAGGACACACTTGAACCCGGATCAACTAGGCAAAAATTGACACCCTTAAACCCTGGTCAACTAGGCAAAAAATGACACACTTGAACCCTGGTCAACTAGGCAAAAAATGACACACTTGAACCCGGATCAACTAGGCAAAAATGACACACTTGAATCCAGATTAAATAGGCAAAAAATGGAACACCTGAACCCGGATCAACTGACCAAAATGACGCACTTAAACCCTGGTCAACTACGCAAAATGACACCCTTAAACCCTGGTCAATGACTACTTTACCGTCTTTCCGTCATTTTCAGATGAATCAACGAAGTGAGGGCGGAAAGCGGTGATATGTCGTCCACGTCGGTGTCCTTCATGTTCAGGTGAATCAATGAAGTGAGTCCGGCAAGCGGTGATATGTCGTCCACGTCGGTGTTCGAAATGTCCAGGTGAACCAACGAAGTGAGGCCGGAAAGCGGTGATAGGTCGGCCATGTGGAGGTGCGAAATGTCGAGGTGAACCAACGCAGTGAGGCCGGACAGCGGTGATAGGTCTTCGATCCTGTCTTCCACCTGGATGTTCGGAATGTAGAGGTGAAGCAACGAAGTGAGTCCTGACAGCGGTGATATGTTGTCCACACGTGTGTACGACATGTTCAGGTGCGTCAACAAAGTGAGTCCGGACAGAGGTGATATGCTGTCCACAAGCGTGTTATCCATATCCAGGTGAATCAACGAAGTGATGCCGGACAGCAGTGATAGGTCGGCAACGTAGATGTGCGCCATGTTCAGGTGCGTCAACGAAGTGAGGGCGGATAGTGGTGATATGTCGTCCACTTCGTTGTACGACATATCCAGGTGAAGCAACGAAGTGAGTCCGGACAGAGGAGATAGGTATTCGCCAGCGGAGGTGTACGACATGTTCAGGTGAACCAACGAGGTGAGGCCGGAAAGCGGTGATATGTATTCCACACGTGTGTACGGGATGTTAAGGCGAATCAAAGAAGTGAGGCCGGACAGTGGTGATATGTCAAACGTAGGTGTGCTCCATGTTCAGGTGCGTCAACGAAGTGAGTCCGGACAGAGGTGATATGTCTTCCACTTCGTTGTACGCCATGTCCAGGTTAAGCAACGAAGTGAGGCCGGACAGAGGTGATAGGTCTTCGCCTGCTGAGGTGTACGACATATCCAGATAAACCAACGCAGTGAGTCCGGACAGCGGTGATATGTCGAACACGTCTGTGTGCGAAATGTCGAGGTGAACCAACGCAGTGAGGCCGGACAACGGTGATATGTCTTCGCCCGCTGAGGTGTACGACATATCCAGATAAACCAACGCAGTGAGTCCGGACAGCGGTGATATGTCGAACACGTCTGTGTGCGAAATGTCTAGGTGAACCAACGCAGTGAGGCCGGACAACGGTGATATGTCTTCGATATTGTCTTCGATCTCCGACATTGTTTTGTAGGGTACGTCTTTCCCCCGATTGATACCGATTTTCAACTCTTCGAGCCTGCAAATGCGTGAGACATAGTCCAAACTTTTATAATGTCTCAGGTGGATCCTTGTGACACACCGGGGTGCGACGCATCTCCACTGTTTGCTAACGAGAGCCACTTGTTTGAGGTGGCATTCGTTCGAAATCGCATTGGATAGAATGATCTCCAATACATCTTCATTGATTTCGTCAAAAGAACTCATTCGTTTGTGTTACTGAAGAATGAATGGTTGTTTACACATCATTCGATGACGAGTTGACGAGAAGTCGCCGTGACCCTTTCAATTATTAAAGGGTTGCAACAGTTGTTCCATGATAAAAAAAAATTGACGCATTTTGAAAACACAACAACAACAACAACTTATAAACCCAAATATCTCCTCTCTCCCCCTCGTTTCCCCAAATCTTTCGTCATGTCTACCATGTCTGCCCAGATCACTGCGTTCGTCGATACAACAAATATCTTCGACGTCGTCCAGAAGAAGGACCGAAAGAAGATATCCAACAGAGTCACCGTCTCTCAGTTGAAGGGCATTTGCAACGTTATCATTTCCTTGACCAGCGTGCCTAAGTGCCTCGCCGACTCTGTCGGCACAATGAAGATTGCGCACAGAAAGTTTATCCAAGATTCCCCGAAAGGGGAGAAGGGGCCTCTCCAGGCCATGTTGCTACCAGTTGCAGTCGCTACTGCGGCTGCCCAAGATGCTGCTGCTTCTACTTCACCCTGCTTCTTATACTTCATCGACGCCATTGCTGTCGCCCTCCCAGAGGACGACGAAACCACCGAGGACGTTGGCACGGGGTGCATGAAACAGACTCCCTCACAGCGTGAGGCGTACCTCGCCACCAAGCTAGCTACGCTCTACGAGCTTTCAATTGAGCTTCGCTCCATGTCCCTCGTCTTCCAGGCGCTTTAGTTACTCAGTTAGTAAAACCTCTTTTTTTGTCTCATTTTGTATATTTTTGATGCCTCTGTTTTTTTTCTTCTCGACCGTTTTTGTTCTTCCCGAGTGACCCCCTCTCCGTGTTTACACGGGATCTGGGTGCCCTGTGCAGGAACTTTTGCTTATTTGGAGGACCCTACCACAGTGGGAGTGGTCGCTGTGTGACGAGACTGTACAGGATCCGAATTGATGAGAGTGGTCGCTTTAATGTATGATGAGCTTCTTCGTCCAGTAAAGAAACCTCCTTACATACAGGAAAGTGTGTGAGTGATTTTTTCATTCATCATTCAGGGAGGCAGGCGGGAGTTGTTGTTGTTGTTGTATTACATTGTTCAATTCGTGTATCTTCATTACATCCGTTGCTTCGCGAAGCGTCTTGATGCTGTCACGCAACAACGTCAGGCTTTGTGTTTGCTATTTGCCTTGTCACACGGATGCAGATTCATTGAAGATGTTCAGTAGCAATTTTATTGTGCGGATCCCTGTACAACACTACTTATGTGGCCTTATATTACATGTGCAAGGAGATGTATGATAACTTGCGGGGCATCGAGGGATTCGCTACAGTGCGGTGCCCATGGAGGGTTATTATTTCAGGGGCAATTCATGTCACGAATCAGACAGGCCAGTTGCTGGAAATCCAGTTGTCACCCCTGAACAATCAACGCGTGCTGGCAAGGCGGAGAATAGATGCAAACTTCAATGTATCTGTTGGAGATGCAGGAGTCAGTGGCGGAGATGAAGTGTCATATTATGAAGCAACTAACGCAGAAAAGGTGCACCGGTCTGCCCTTGGTCAACCACCTACTACTGGCCACACATTCAATATTGTGGAGAATGCCCTGGTTTCTCGCAGGCGCGAGTATGTCTTTGAACTGAAGCACTACAATGTAGCGTTGGCCCATCACGATAAGCAGGTGTATATACAGTCAACGGAATACTAAAATGAAACCGCTTCGTGTACGGCACACCTTACGGTGTAACCTAATGGTGTAGAAATCCACGGGGCAATGGAACACCAATACGATTTTGAATCAACAAATTGCAAGATGTTAACGAGAATATCGTGGTTCTTTTTTAGATAACGGCTCTCAATCCTGCAGACTCCGTATCGTTCTTTTGTCGGTACTTTCGAGAGTGTCCATTGAAGGACCAGCCGCACTTAAGCGATCGCCTATTCCCCAGTCCAGTTAGCCGGAAGAAAGTCTGGTAAGGCTGGCAATTCTGGAAATAAGTTTGGGTGGCGCTTGAGCTATGACTGGTAAGGCTGGTGGTGGTAGTGGGGAGGGTGGGGGTGGGCGGCGTCCGGGAGCGGGATGGTAGGGGGGGGTGGGGGTCGGGGGAGGCGGGGGGGAGGGGGCGAGATGGGGGATGGGCCTTGCTAGCTTATCTTCTTTTTGTTAGTAAGCGGGTTTGCGGGGGGGGGGCAGGGGGGAGGGGTGGGGGGGGGGGAGGGGACGGGTGATGGGGGGGGGGGGGAAGGGCGATGGGGGGGGGTCCGGGAAGGCCGCTGAGGGGGGGAGCGGGGGTGGGGGAAGGAGAGGGGGGGGGGGGATTGGGGGAAGGGGGGCCGCATCTGGGGGGACGGGAGGGTGAGTGAGGGCGCGGGGGGGGGTGGGACTGGGGAGTGTTTGGTCCTCTCCGTCTTCCTCAGGGGGGGGGGGAGGGCGAGGGTGGACGGGGGGGGGGAAGAGCCGGGGGGGAGGGGGAAGGGAAAGGGAGGACGTCGGGGGGGCGGCGGCGAGGGAGTGGGGAGGGGGGGGGGGGGGGAGGGGTCCGGGGGGGGGGGGGGGGAGGGGAGGGGTGGGAGGGCGGGGCGAGGCGGAGGTGAAGGGGTGGGGAGGTGGATGGGAGGGGGGGGCGTGGGAGGGGGCGAGTGGGCCGGCGGCGGGGGTTTGGAGTGGGAAAGGGGGGGGGCCAGGGGGGGAGGGGGATGGGCGACGAGGGCCGTCCTCTCCTCCGCGGGTGTTGCTTTGTTGGGGGAGGGGAGATGGGGGGGGGGGGGGGGAAGGAGGGGGGGGGGTGGGGAGGGGAGGGGACGGGGGGGCTGGGGGGGGGGAAGTGGGGGTGTGAGGGGGAGGGGTGGGGGGGGGGCTGGTTGATGGGGGAGGGGGGCGTGAGGGGGGAGGGGGGGGGTGGTGGGGCCCGGGAGGAGGAGGAGGGCTTGGGGGGCGGGGGTGGGAAGGGGGGGTGGAGGTCCGGAGGGGAGGGGGGGTTGGGGTTGGGGAGGGGGGAGAGGGGGTAGGGGGGGAGGTGGGGAAGCGGAGGGGGGAGGTGGAGCGGCGAGGGGGGCTCGGTGGGGTGAGGAGGAGGGGGTGGGCGGGGCGGGAGTTGGAGTGAGGGTGGGGGGGAGGTGAGGGGAGGGGGGGGGGGGGGGGGAGGGGACGGGGGCACGAGGGGAGGGGGACTCATCTTGTGGTGGTGGGTGGGGGGAAGGGGGGGGAGGGGAGGGGAGGGGGTCGGTGGGAGTGGGGAGGGTGGAGAGGGGTGGGGGGGGGGAAGGGTTGGAGGCGACAGGTGGAGGGGAGGGTTTGGGTGGGACGGTTGGTGTAGTGGGGAGGGGTGGTGGGTGGTGGAAGGGTAGGGGGGTTGGGGGGGCGTGGAAGTTTCGGTGGAGGTGGACGGGGAGGGTGGGTGGTGGTAGTGGGCGAGGGTTTGGTGTGGTTGGCGAGGGGCTGGTGGTGGATGGGGGAGGGGAGGGTGGTGGTGGTGGAGGGGAGGGTGGTGGTGGTAGTGGGGAGGGTGGTGGTGGTGGAGGGGAGGGTGGGGGTGGTGGAGGGGAGGGTGGGTGGTGGTGGGGAGGGGGGGGGTGGTGGGGAGGGGAGGGTGGTGGTGGTGGCAGTGGGGAGGGTGGGTGGTGTGGAGGGGAGGGTCGTTGGTTGGTGGCAGTTGCAGTGGGGAGGTGGTGGTGTGGAGGGAGGGTGGTGGTGTGGTGGGAAGGGTGGTGGTTGGGGGAGGGAGGGTGTTGGTGGTGGAGAGCTGAGGGTGGGGGTGGTGGAGGGAGGGTGTGGGAGTGGGTGGTGGGAAGGGGCGCGGAGGTGGAGGGGAGGGTTGGTGGAGGTGGAGGGTGAGGGGGGTGGTGTGGGGGGAGGGTGGTGGTGTTGGAGGGGAGGGGTGGTGTTGGTGGAGTGGGAGGGGGGTGTGGTGGTTGGTGGGAAGGGTGGTGGAGGTGGAAAGGGAGGGTGTGGTGGTAGTGGGGAGGGTGGTGGTGGTGGAGGGGGAGGGTGGGGGGGGGTGTGATGGGTAGGTGTCTGGGAGGGGCTGGGGGTGGGAGGAGCTACAAAGTGGGGAGGGGGGGGTTGGTGGGGGCGGGGAGTGTATGTTGGGGGTGGAGGTGTAGTCAGGGTGGTGGGGGCTGGGGGGAAGGGGGTGCGGGTGGTGGTGGGGGAGGGGAGGGGGGTGGTGGTGGTAGTGGAAGGGTGGTGGTGGTGGAGGGGAGGGTCGTGGTGGTGGTGGAGGGGCGGTGGGGTGTTGGGGTGAGGGGGGGGTGGGGGGTTGGTGGCCAATGGAGAGGTGGTGGGGTGGAAAGCGGGGGTGGTGGTGGTGGAGCTGAGGGGGGGGGTGGTGGAGGGGAGGGTGGGGGTGGTGGGGGGAAGGTGGTGGGGGCAGGTGTGGAAGGGGAGGGTGGTGGTGTAGTGGGGAGGTGGTGGTGGGGGTAGGGTTAGGGTGGTAGGGTTGGTGGTGGTGGGGGTAGGGTTGGTGGTGGTGGTGGGAAGGGTGGTGGATGGTGGAGGGAGGGTGGTGGTGGTGGAGGGGAGGGTGGTGGTGGTGGAGGTGAGGGTGGTGGTGGTGGAGGTGAGGGTGGTGGTGGTGGAGGTGAGGGTGGTGTGTGGTGAAGGGGAGGGTGGAGGGCTGGGAGGAGGGGAAGGAGGAGGGCTGGGCGGAGGGGAAGGAGGAGGGCTGGGAGGTTCGCTGACCTTTGCAGAAGAGACTCCGAGAGAAGCTGAGGATATGCCGAAGGAGTCCAGACTGAATGTGGATATAGCACTTTCTGGGTTCTCTTCGATCTTTGTGAGAGCCGCATCCAAAGCATCAGCCTCCTCCTGAGTGAGCTCGAGCTGAAAGCTACGACTGGAGGGCAGGATGTTAAGGATGGAGTTGTCGTTTGGTGGTAAGAGGGTGGTATTGCGCGCGCCAGGACAGCGTGGGCATGTACGTGGCGCAGGCGACGGAACTGTAAGGGCCGCCACCGCACACTGCTTGGATGGTATAAGGGTGTCTAGAGATCGTCAGCCAAAGCATCAGCCCCCGAAGTCGCGTCGAGCTTGATAGAAGGCAGGGGGGCAGGCAGGAGTAAGGGGAGTTGTCTTTGGTGGAAAAGGTTGTCTTAGAGATCGTCGTCCAAAGCATCAGCCCCCCCTGAGTGAGCTCGAGCTGAAAAAGGCAGGTGGGCAGGCAGGAATGTAAGGGGAGTTGTCTTTTGGTGGTAAAAGGGTGTCAAGAGATCGTCATCCAAAGCATCAGCCCCCCCTGAGTGAGCTCAAGCTGAAACAGGCAGGAGGGCAGGCAGGAATGTAAGGGGAGTTGTTTCTCGGTGGTAAGAGAGTCTCTAGAGCCAGTGTTTCATTTTTGGCGGAGCCCCCCCTTCTGGGGGCCGGAGCCCCCAGTGTTACCCATTTGTCCGTCCGTCTGACCGTGATGAAGCCCGACACGTTGGCCAACGGCCTCGTAACTAACTCGCTTCCGTAGGCACCTGTCGCTCCCTCCTGATCACTCTCCGCCATTTTTTAGCGTCACAGGCGACGCTGCAATGGACTTGTTTGACGACGCGTCGCCACTCCTGCGCCATTTGGTTGAATACTACACCCCCCGGACCCCCCGATATTGTGACGCGCTGCCCCCCGCCCCCCCCAGGCTTCGCGCTTTGCGCTCCACCATACGCATACGATGGCTACGCAACTATCCTGAAATTAGGGTTGAGTAACCCAAGTAGCCAATCAACCTGGACTACAGAAATATAAAATAAAAAACACTGTCTAGAGCTGCATCCAAAGAATCAGGCTCCTCCTGAGCGAGCTCGAGCTGAAACAGGCAGGCAGGCAGGAATGCAAGGGGAGTTGTCTTTTGGTGGTAAGAGGGTGTCCTGAGATCGTTATCCAAAGCATCAGCCCCCCCTGAGTAAGATCGAGCTGAAACAGGCAGGAGGGCAGACAGGAGTGTAAGGGGAGTTGTTTTTTTGTGGTAAGGGGGTGTCAAGAGAGTAGCATCCAAAGCATCAGCCACCTCCTGAGTGAGATCGAGCTGAAGAGAAGACAAGGGGGTCTAGTTATCAACTATGCCTCATAGTTATGTCCCAGTTTCCGAGTAGTTTTTAACTACCACTATGTAAGTGGAGCAGTTTTTCCTTGATAGCAGGGTATCTAGTGATCAACATCCAAAGATTCAGCCTCATGTTGAGTGTTATCATGTGGAAACATGCAGGCAGGCAGACAGTGCATTAGTGCATGGTGAGAGGGTGTCTAGAGATCGACATCCAAAGCATCAGCCTCCTGAGTTAGCTCAAGCTGAAACAAGCAGGCAGGCAGGAGGGCAGGATGGCAGGAAGGCAGACAGGCAGGCAGGTAGGGAAACATTGAAAGGGGAGTTGTTTTTTTGGTGGTAAGAGGGTGTCTAGAGATCGACATCCAAAGCATCAGCCTCCTGAGTGAGCTCGAGCTAAAACAGGCAGGAGGGCAGGACTCAGCTCAATCTCACTCAACAGGAGGCTGATGCAGGCAGGCAGGGAGGCAGGCAGGTGTATAGGCAGGCAGGCAGGCAGGCAGGCAGGCAGGCAGGCAGGCAGGCAGGTGTATAGGCAGGCAGGCAGGCAGGCAGGCAGGCAGGCAGGCAGGTGTATAGGCAGGCCCGGTAGGGTTCAAGCTCAGTGGGGTTCATGGGGCAGCGTATCACACTTGGGTTGCACCGAGTCGCTCAATTAGCGATGCATCGCACACACACAAAACTACATGTAAGCCCAGTAAAGAAGCGGAACACACATCCGTGTATATATATACACATATATGTATAATATACACGTAGCAGAATTTACATCCGTCCGTTTGCATACATAATATACACCTAGCAGAATTTACATCCGTCCGTTTGTATATATAATATACACGTAGCAGAATGTACATCCATCCGTTTGTATTTATAATATACACGTAGCAGAATGTACATCCGTCCGTTTGTATACATTATATATACGTAGCAGAATGTACATCCATCCGTTTGGATTTATAATATACACGTAGCAGAATGTACATCCGTCCGTTTGTATATATTATATACACGTAGCAGACTGTGCATCCGTCCGTTTGTATACATAATATACACGTACCAGAATATACATCCGTCCGTTTGTATATATAATATACACGTAGCAGCATGTACATCCGTCTGTTTGTATATATAATCTATATGTAGCAGAATGTACATCCATCACTAGTTGAATCACAATGAAAGTAGGGATAGCTAGGTTGCATAATCCCAGGCTAGGCTAGCTTAACCTGATAAACACGTAGTAGAATATAGCATACTGTACTGACAGCAAAATTAAGCGCTTTATATTGACGTGAGCACCCATCAAATTGAGGCGTTTAAGGAGGTAAGGAGGGATTTCAAGCTAGGCTAGGCTAGGTTACCTAAACCTGATAAAAAGGCTAGGGCTAGGATTTCAAGCTAGGCTAGGCTAGGCTACCTAAATCTGGTAAAAACAATAGTGTAATATACTTATATATCGTATGCGCAGGATTAATTGGCAAGATGAAGAGTTGGCAAATGGCTTTTGTTTTCATTTTTGATGCCTCGAAATGTAATGGCAAGAATAACTTGGCAAACGTGATTGTTTCTTGACCTAAATAAAGTGACTCAGGTTTAGACCTGAACAACAATTGGTACATGTCAATGATCACCAGCCAGTCAGGGAGTGAGTGAGTGAGTGAGGGGGAGAGAGACAGAGGGGGAGAGGGAGGAAGGAAAATGAGAAACTGACACACTTGTTACATAATTAATTAAACTAACACACTGGTTACATAATTAATTAAACTGACACACTTGTTACATAATTAATTAAACTGACACACTTGTTACATAATTAATTAAACTGACACACAAGTTACATAATTAATTAAACTGACACACTGGTTACAGAATTAATTAAACTGACACACTGGTTACAGAATTAATTAAACTGACACACTGGTTACAGAATTAATTAAACTGACACACTGGTTACAGAATTAATTAAACTGACACACTGGTAGTCAGACAGAAATGAGATTAAAAAATGACACACTGGTTACAGAATTAATTAAACAGACACACTGGTTACAGAATTAATTAAACTGACACACTGGTTACAGAATTAATTGAACTGACACACTGGTTTCAGAATTAATTAAACTGACACACTGAGTTACCACGACTTAAGTAAACTGACACACTGTTACAGATTAAAAAACTCGACACACTGCGTTACCAGAAGTTAACGCTGCTCGAACTGACACACTGGTGACAGAATTAGATTAAACTGACACACTGGTTACAGAATTAATCCAGTGTCCAACAAAGGCAGTCAAGGTATGAAATACTTCACTTCAGTTGAAGTGTACATCCTTCATCATGGTGGATCCCGTTTCCAGGGCCCTCAGTCGCTGTGTATAGTGGGAATGGGTTATGTGTGTTGATTGACATCGTAGTATTTTTTGGGGGGGGGGGGGGGGGGGGCTGCGGGAGGGGGCGGGTATGGGGGGGTGGGTGGGGGGGGGTAGGGGGGTATGGGTGGTGCAAACAAAAGCGTTTTGGAAGATAGGATGAGTGTGTGAAGTCCTCCATAGGTACTACGTCTCAGGCTCGAGCAGAATCCAGTGCAACGGAACGATGGTTGGGCGCATCACCCTTATAAAAAATGGTTGAGGGCACTTCGGTGATGGGAAATAGAAACGAGGAATCGTACTGGTGTTAAAAATCGCTGACGTTCAAACCTCTGACGGCAGAACCAGTCAGTGAAATATGCGCGGACCAGCTTGGACAGGCGCCAGACCAAGGACTCTAGTGAATCTCGAATCAGTGCATGCATAGGAACGATCATCAAGGCGCCGCGCGACGAGTCGAACTGAGTTTGTTTGAATCGAAAGGGTTGGGACAAACTTGGCAACGCCAGGCAGCGAAACGACGCCCACCAGCTGGCTCAGTTCTGGTATATTCAGTTTGGAAACGGTCATGCCAACCCATTTGCCGAATACTTCTGCGCTAACGGTACATATGTGGAAAAAAAGTAGCAGAACTTCACCCATCACTCGTTGGAATGAAATGAAGGTAGGGTACGGCTAGATTGCGCAGATCCAGGATAGACTAGGGATACCTAAGCCTGTACAAAACATACGTACCATTTACATTATATATAATCAAGTATATCTATATTATAAAGGGAAATCATGGTCGTGGTCGTGTGGTGTCATCGAGTAACGACTACCTGACTCCGCCCCGGCAATTCCCGACTCACGCCATTCACGCTTTTAATCCCTCCTGCTCAACTTCTGCATGGATGGCGCTCCTGCGAATTTGCTTATGCAAACTTCGCCCTGCGTATTCACCTGTTGCGCATCCCGCCATATTATCTTTCCCGCCTGAGTCATTCCACCTGATTCGGTTGGTAGCCTACAGTTCGTCTTCCTACACGCTTTTCCCCCTGCATCTCTGCAAGACCTTTCCCTTGCGTCAAGAGAACCTGTCGCTGCGCACAATGGGAGTCACGTGGTGGTCAGGGGCAGACGGTCAGAACTGTCCGAATCGAATCCATCCATGTCCAAAACTGACTGCCAATTCTTCCCCACTGCATCGAAGGAAACATGTTCTGCTCCGCATTGTTGCAATAGCAAGTACGCATCAAAGTTGACCGAATGAAAAATTCCGTGAGCATTCTCCTGCCCCTAACTTGATCCGCAGCAAAGTGTGAATGGATGAACCTAACGATGTTTCCAGAGTCCAAGATCGAGTTGGACTTGGGAGCAGTTGCGGTGAACAGGATTATTCTTCGGCCGAACTGAATAATGCTCGCTAAGAAGAAGGTGTAGTTATATAACTAGCGATTGCCGCAGGTCAGTTTTCAGTGGGTCGACTATAGCTCACAGCTGAGGTGCAGGGAAAGGTCGATGCTTGTAGCTGAGTAGGATGTGCGCAAACGTTGTCGATTTGCTCATCGTCCGTTTGCCATTTCAGGCTTGGCAAGCCCACAGCTGAAGTGGGGGGAGGCAAGATATGAGTATGTGTGTGCTGGTGGGTGCGTGTAGGCGGGAGGGGAGGGAAGGAGAGTGGGGAGAGGGGGGGCTGGTGGGAGGGCTGGGGTGGGGGAAGGGATGGAGTCAGGAAAATATGTCGGAAGAGGTAAGGGAGAGTTTGTGGGCCGGGGGGTGGATACAGGTAGGGGTACTGGTTGGGTGGGGGTAGGGGTGGAGATAACTGGGGGGGGGGGGGGGGGGGGGGTACGGTGGTGTTTGTGCTTGTTGTTGCTTGTGGTGCACAAGGGGAGACCATCGCCAGGGTTATGCGTGTTTTTCATTTTTTAAGTTGCATTGCACTTTTGCAGAGAAACCGTTTTGCTACCCAGGCCCCAAAAACATGTGTGGAAAGGGGGGGGGAGGGGGCGGAGATAATGGTTTGGGTGTTGTGGTGTTGTGAGCTGGGGGGGGGGGGGGGGGGGGGGGGGGGCTTTTTCAACGTGTGACCCATTTATTTGTCATGTAACCGCCCCACAATAGGTTTGTGCCCAAAGGCCAACGGGGCACCGTGACTTTACTATGATTTGGGGGGGGGTGGGGGGGGGGGGGGGGGGGTCTTCGTGCGAGTCGGTTGTGGCCACCGGCCACCCGTGCTTACCGTACTCGTCTAATAGATATATAAACCCCTTTTATTTATATTCTTACTTTCGACTTATTAATACAATTCTTTACTTTTCTACTATACCTTTCTACTTTTGCCTTTATTTCCCATGCTTTATGTGGCTATCCGTATATTTATTACTTATTTTTACTATATCTAAACGTAGCAGAAACTTACTTTCCACTCACTAGTTGAATGAAAATTGAAGGGGGGGAGGGCTTTTTTCTTTTCATACTTCCTGCGGCCAAACCCATTTGTAAACGGGGGGAAGGCGAGGGGGGAGGAGGGGGCCCTGGGCCAAAACCTCCTTGAGGTGGTTTTCGGATCACGGTGTGTGGCGGGGTGCTTCTCCGCTGCCAAGGGCAAGGGGGTTTGTTCTGTGTCGTAGGATGAGGGGAACAGTTTGCGGAAGAAGGCAGCTTGCTGACAGAGATGGAAGACAGGGCGGAAGTAAGCGAGTTCTTATTCATTGAGTCAGTACATGTGACCAACTTACATGAAGTTTATTATCTGCAGAGGAAAAAAAAAAAAAAATAGAAAAGTAAAACAACCCCACCCCCCACACCCACCCACCCACCCACACGCACCCAACCCAAACCCATATTCCCCCCCAACACCAACCCCATAATTTATTATTTGTTAGCTGTAGTTCAACAGTGTTCGTTGTTGGGCAATCAGTGGGGTATCAGTGGGGTATCAGTGGGTTATCCAAGTGTTGGGTATCAGTTGGGTATCAGTTGGGTATCAGTTAGGTATCAGTTGGGTATCAGTTGGGTATCAGTTAGGCATCAGTTGGGTATCAGTTGGGTATAGTCTAGGCATCAGTGGGGTTATAGTGGGGATCAGTTGGGTATCAGTTGAGTATTCAGTTAGGGTATCAGTGGGGCATCAGGTTGGGTATCCGTTAGCATCAGTGGGGTATTCCAGTGGGGTATCGTTAGGCCCTCAGTTGGGTATCAGTTGGGTATCAGTTGGGTATCAGTTGGGGTATCAGTTGTGAATCCGTTGGGCATCAGTTGGGGTATCGTTGGTTGGGTATCAGTGAGGCATCAGTTGGATTGATCAGTTGGGCATCCGCTTGGGCATCAGGTTGCGGTGGTATCAGTTGGGGTTATCAGTGGGTTATCAGTGGTGGTATTCAGTGGGTCATCAGTTGGGCATCCGTTGAGTATAAGCTTGGGCAATCAGTTGGGATCAGTTGGGCTGCAGTCTGGGTTATCAGTCGGGGCTCAGTGAGGATCAGTGGGTAGCAGTTGGGGTATCAGTTGGGTATCAGTTGGGTTGTTGGGTATCAGTTGGGTATCAGTGGGTATCAGTTGGGCATCAGATGGGCATCAGTTGGGTAGAAGTTGGGTAGCAGTTGGGTATCAGTTGGGTATCAGTTAGGCATCAGTTGGGTATCAGTTGGGTATCAGTAGGGTATCAGTTGGGTATCAGTTGGGTATCAGTTGGGCATCAGTTGGGTATCAGTTGGGTATCAGTTGGGTATCAGTTGGGCATCAGATGGGTATCAGTTGGGCATATGTTGGGCATCAGTTGGGTAGCAGGTGTTTGAGGATCAGTTGGGGGGATCAGTGGGTATCAGTTAGGCAAAGTTGGGTATCAGTGGGGTATCGTAGGGTAATAAGTGTTGCGATCAGTGGGTATAGTTGGATCAGTTGGGGTATCAGTTGGGTATTCAGGTGGGATCACGTTGGGCATAGAGGGTATCCAGTGGGGTATCAGGGTTGGGTAGCAGTTAGGTAGCAGTTGGGTTATCAGTTGGGTATCAGTTGGGCATCAGTTGGATCAGTTGGGAGATAAGTTGGATCAGTTGGGGATCAGTTGGTATCAGTTTGGGGATAAGTGGGGCATCAGTTGCGGTATCAGTGGGTACAGTTGGGATCAGTGGGGATATTCGTTGGGTAATCAGTGGGGCTTCACAGTAGATCAGTTGGGTATCGTGGGTTATATCAGTAGGGTATAAGTTGGGTATCAGTGGGTATCAGTGGGGGATCATTTTGGGTATCAGTTGGGAATCAGTTGGGTATCAGTGGGTATCAGTTGGGTATCAGTTGGGCATCAGTTGGTATCAGTTGGGCATCAGTTGGGCATCAGTTGGGTATCAGTTGGGTATCAGCTGGGTTATTCAGTTGGGTATTTCAGTTGGGTATAAGTTGGGCATAAGTTGGGTATCAGGTTGGGAAATCAGTGGGGTAATCAGTGGGTATCAGTTGGGCATCAGTTTGGGTAAGTTGGGGTATCAGTTGGGGCATCAGTGGGGATGCAGCTGGGGTAATCAGTTGGGTATCAGTTGGGCATCAGTTGGGTATCAGTTGGGTATCAGTTGGGTATCAGTTGGGTATTAGTTGGGTATCAGTTGGGTATCAGTTGGGTATCAGTTGGGTTGGGTATCAGTTTGTTTGTTAGGTATTAGTTCAACAGTGCTTGTTTTTTCTAACTGACTTTATCAAGTTTGGGCAAGTCCCTCCAGCCTATCTGGCTATCCCTGGACTGTACAAATACACATATAAGTCAGTATGTTCTTCTGGTAGTATCCAGCAGGGTACTGCAAAGCGCGCGTGGCAGCGCGATTGTGCACATGCATTTTGAACCCTACTGCGCGTTTCGGGCAGTTTTTCAACCCCCTGTGGGCGCAGCGTGCAGTTTTTGCGTTTTTACTAAAAAGCGCTGACCAATTTGATGTATGTGCACTTTAAGCGTTGACCAATTTGGCAAAATGTAGTACCCTGGTATCCAGCGGTAGCAAGGTAGGCTAAAGGGCCTTGCCCAAACTGAAAAACAGGCAGCTGAAATCTATCTATCTATCTATCTATCTATCTATCTATCTATATTTCTTGTTTTATCTATCTATCTACCGTATGCGCAGGAAGTATTGGCAAATGGGTCGGCAAACAACCGTTTGCCAAACTGAATTATACCAGAACTGAGCCAGCTGGGTGGGTCGTTAGCTGCCTGGCGTTTGCCAAGTTTGTCCAACACCTTCGATTCAAACAAACTCAGTTTGACTGGTTTGACTCGCGCCTGTTGAATCTGGTCGTGCCTCTTTCACTGACTGGTTTGACCGCCAGCGGTTTGAACGGCAGCGATTTGAACGCTAGTCGGATGCCACGTTTCTATGTCCCAGACCCAAAGGCGGTCCGGCCCACCAATCATTTTATCCGGGTGATTCGCCCACCGTCATTCCGTTGCATGGATCTGCTCCGAGTTGGACTAGTACCTATGGAGGATTCCACACACTCATACGGTACCTATCTTACAAAAAAGATTTGTTGCACCGACCATACCCCACCAAATAAAAAAACAAAAACACCACCAACAATACTAACAATACTCACGTCCTAGCTAGCTAGTGATGATAAACATGTACCAAGGGAAAGTAATTTGGCAAATTCCCATTTGCCAAATGTTTTCCAGGTCTAAACCTGAGTCACTTAATTCAGGTCAAGGAACAATCACGTTTACCAAGTTATTCTTGCCATTATATTTCGAGACATCAAAAATGGAAAAAAGGGCCATTTGCCAACTCTTAATCTTGCCAATTAATCCTGCGCCTACAGTATCTATCTATATGCGTGTGTTTGTATGCATGTATAAATGTATACATAGCCATCTTTTATTTAAATATAAATATAGTAAATACGCATATATAGTATTAGTATATAGTATATACGCATATATAGTACATAGTATATAGTATATACGCACATATAGTACATAGTATATAGTATATACGCATATATAGTACATAGTATATAGTATATAGTATATACGCATATATAGTACATCGTATGTAGTATATACGCATATATAGTACATAGTATATAGTATATAGTATATACGCATATATAGTACATAGTATATAGTATATACGCATATATAGTACATAGTATATAGTATATAGTATATAGTATATACGCATATATAGTACATAGTATAAAGTATATACGCATATATAGTACATAGTATATAGTATATAGTATATACGCATATATAGTACATAGTATATAGTATATAGTATATACGCATATATAGTACATAGTATATAGTATATAGTATAAACGCATATATAGTACATAGTATATAGTATATAGTATATACGCATATATAGTACCATAGTATATAATATATATGCCTATATTAGTACATAGTATATCATATATAGTATATACGGCATATCTAAGGACTATGTAATTAGTATATACGCATATATAGTAATAGTATATAGTATATAGTATATACGTATATATCAAGTACATAGTATATAGTATATACGCATATATATATCCAGTAGTAGTGTAGTATATACGCATATATAGTACATAGTATATAGTATATACGCATATATAGTCATCCCTTATCTCCTGCCTAATTATGAGGCTATATGGTGCAGACCTGTGACTCAAGTCCAGTGAAAGAAAAAGAATGCTGCAAAGTCGCACTACCACATCAACATATGAATACTCAGATTTAGGTTTGATCAGAGTTTGCTCAGAGAACAAGATCGAGTACAATGTTTTTTGGCGGAGCCCCCTCTTCAGGGGGGCGGGAGCCCCCATGTTTACCCATTTGTCCGTTTGACCGGGAAAAAAGAAAAACTTAAAGCCTGACACGTCAGGCAACGGTCGCGTAATTAACTCGCTTTGGTCAGCTCCATCGTAGCCACCTTTCGTTCCGTTGCCAACACACTCCGCCAATTTTCCGCGTCGCTTGCGACGCTGCATAGGACTTGTTTCTATGGGGGTCCCTAATTCGGGACAGCTTGAACACATCTGTGGGACGGCCTGCCACAGTCAAAAACATTTTTTGACAAATGAGATCAGGTTTACTGCTATCCTTTTTAAAATTTAAACGTTCCAATCCTGCTTTCAAAATTGATTCAAAAACGAACTTTTTAATTTGTCTCCACATCTGATGTTGGATTTTTATTCAGGATCGGAAGTTTTGGATTTTTATTCAGGATCGGAAGTTTTGGATTTTGATTCAGGATCGGAAGTTTAACTCTCAGGTTGAGAGGTATGCTAGCTGTTCCAGTAGATTCTGAGGCGGAGGCTGAAGTGCAGCTTCCGACCTTGTGGTAGGGGTATGATAAGCCTTACGTCCCGTGGAAACTTGATTCGCGATAGCTCCCACGACCTCGTATTTGAAGTGAATTGAATTTGTCCCACAATATTCTGTACATCTTGTGTACTGCCAACTTCCTGCCAGTCAGGGCTGTCCATCACTTGAGAAAAAATAGCTGCGCATCTAGCTAACACATTCGCGCGAAATGAGGTCTACTCAGAATTTGATTCCGAGCATGTTGGGATATTTACGGCTCTGTCCCACACCCTTGTTCCAAATTAGGGCATTTGGGGATTAGGCACTTAAAGAGATAGTTTAATATGTATACATATATATAGCCATTTGTCAGTTCAATATACTATATATGCACATACACACACATATCTATATCTATATCTATATAAAATAGTATACATAAATATAGCCCAGGTACATAGCCATCTGTTAGTTCACTATAATCTATTTATATATTATGAGAGAGATTATACAGCATAGACATACATATACATATACAGCATACATATACATATAGCCATCTGTTAGTAAAAAGCCACGCACCCTGTATCCCCACGGAGGTCTTGGTGGGACGCTGATCTCTGATACATTTTCATTCAGTGCAACCTGAAGGGAGTGCATATGACATACATTTAGATGATGAGCATGTTAGATGTACACATTTGATACATTTTCATCCAACGTTACCTGAGGGGAGAGCACACGACATACATTTAGATGATGAGCATGTTAGATATACACATTTCAACATTTGACACATTTTCATTCACCATAACCTGATGGGATTTCACACGACATACATTTAGTTGCGCAGGTTAAATAAAGACATTTGAATTATTTTTCATTCACTGCAACCTGAGGGGAGTGCACACGACATACATTTAGATGATGAGCATGTTAGATATATATATTTCAACATTTGACACATTTTCATTCACCGAAGCCTGAGGGGATTTCACACGACATCCATTTAGATGAGCATGTAAGATATAAACATTTCAACATTTGACAGATTTTCATTCACCATAACCTGAGGGTATTTCACACGACATCCATTTAGATGAGCATGTTAGATATATACATTTAGATGATGAGCATGTTAGATATAACTATTTGACACATTTCCATTCACTGTAACCTGAGGGGAGTGCACATATGCATATATATTATATATATGGATGTATACATAGATATAGAATGTTATACATACAAGGGGCGGGGGGAGGGGGGGGGGGGGGGGGGAATATAAAGTTGTCAGACCGCATCATCTCAAGTTTTTGTTTCCACCCCTGAGACACCCCGCCCCCACTTTGAGGCCTCATACCCAGACGCACAGGCAGTAACTTGAAGTAAAAGATCTTTTAGGGGGTCCATGGGCATCAACTTGCGAGGGCCTTTCCAGCCATGCAACCAAAACATAAAAATATCAAGTTTGGAAAAAGTTATTCAGTTTTTAGTCCTTTCATAACTTTCTTGGGCGCTCTGTTGCCTATGAGGAGATCACCCGGGTATGACAATAACTGAGGGCGTTATCTATCTGTCTAGCTATCATTATCACCGTTATAGATTAATTTACTCAAATTGTACTGGGGATCTGCTCGGGTGTGCTGCAGTTGGAGTGGGGCCCAGGGTGTGGTGTGGTGGGGATGGTGTGTGTGGTGGGGGGGGAGGTGGAGGTGGTGCGTGTGGCGGGGTGGGGTGGGGTGGTGGGGGAGGTGGAGGTGGTGTGTGTGTGTGCATGCGTGTGTGGGTGGGTGGGTGTGTGGGTGGGTGGGGGAGGTGTAGGTGGTGTGTGTGTGTGTGTGTGTGTTGGGCGCTCCGTAGCCTTGGAGGAGATCAGCCGGGCATGACAATAACTGAGGGCGTTATCTATCTGTCTAGCTATCATTATCATCGGAGTAGCTGCATTTACTGAAATTGTATTATGGAGACTGGGGATCCACTCGGGTGTGCTGCGGTGGGAGTGGAATGTGTGCGTTTGTGTGTGCATGTGTGTGTTTGTGTGTGTGGGGTGGGGTGGGGTGTGTGTGTGTGTGTGTTTGTGTGTCTTTGTGAGTTTGTGTGTGTGCGTTAGTGTGTGCATGTGTGTGTGCATGTTTGTGTTTGTGTTTGTGTGTGTGTGTGGGGGGGGGGGGCTCGACACCGGGCTAGACAGCTTTAGGAATCTCCTTGGGGACCAGAATTCAGAATCATGCATCCGACCGGCTCGCGCACGTGCGAAGCAGGGTGCAAAGGTCTGGGTGGCGTCCAGCCTGGCATCCTGCCTGGCATCCAGCCTTACCTAACCTATGAGGCACTCAATCCGAGGAATGCAAGAATGTCGATTTGTGATAAGGGTTGCGTTTTGGAAGCCAATATAGTTGAGGTACTGAAGCCAAGGGTTTGAGGTTTAGGGGTTTTGGGATAAGGGCAGCGTTTGGGCTAAAAAATACAATTCATCGGCATTTCACCTATTCTTTTGATTCTGGGCGAATATCAGGTTTAGAGTTTTAGGCCTTACCTACGAGGTACTCAATCCAAGGGTTTGGGGTTTAGGGTTTTTTAGGGCTATCCAACGAGGTACTCACTCCAAGAGTTTGGGGTTTAGGCCTTACCTGCGAGGTACTCAATCCAAGTGTTTGGAGTTTAGGGGTTTATGGTTTTTAGGGCATACTTGGGAGGTACTCAATCCAAGGGTTTGGGGTTTAGAGGTTCAGGGGTTGTAGGGCTTACCTGTGAGGCATTCAATCCAAGGAATGCAGCGATTTCAGACTGGAAAGTAGCCTGTAGTCGGGTAAGAAACGTGTCCTCTGCAAATTATTGGTTGGTGGGTGGGTGGGTGGGTGGTGTCTGTGGGAGGGTGGTCGGTGTCTGCGTGGGTGGGTGTTTTGTGTTTGTGTGGGTGTTTGGTTGGTTGACTGGAAAGAAGCCTTTAGTTGGGTGAGATACGTGTCCTCTGCAAATAATTGGTTGGTGGGTGGTTGGTGGGTGGGTTGTTGACTGGAAAGAAGCCTTTAGTCGGGTGAGGTGAGATACGTGTCCTCTGCAAATAATTGGTTGGTGGGTTGTGGGCAGGTTGGTGGGTGGGTGGGTGGTGAGTGGGTGGGTTGGTGGGTGGTCCTGTAGTTGGGTGAGGTATGTGCCCTCTGCAAAGAATGGGTTGGTGGGTGGTTGGTGGGTGGGTGATGTCTGTGGGTGGGTGGGTGGGTGATGTCTGTGTGGGTGAGTGGTTTGTGTTTGTGTCGGTGGGTGGGTGGTTTACTGTAAAGTAGCCTGTAGTCGGGTGAGGTACATGCCCTCTGCAAATAATTGGTTGGTGGGTGGTTGGTGGGTGGGTAGTTGACTGGAAAGAAGCCTTTAGTCGGGTGAGGTACATGCCCTCTGCAAATAATTGGTTGGTGGGTGGTTGGTGGGTGGGTAGTTGACTGGAAAGAAGCCTTTAGTCGGGTGAGGTGAGATACGTGTCCTCTGCAAATAATTGGTTGGTGGGTTGTGGGCAGGTTGGTGGGTGGGTGGGTGGTGAGTGGGTGGGTTGGTGGGCGGTCTTGTAGTTGGGTGAAGTATGTGTCCTCTGCAAATAATGGGTTGGTGGGTGGTGGGTGGTTGGTGGTTGGGTGGTGTCTGTGGGTGGTTGGGTGGTGAGTGGGTGGGTTGGTGGGTGGTCCTGTAGTTGGGTGAGGTATGTGTTCTCTGCATATAATGGGTTGGTGGGTGGTTGGTGGGTGGGTGGTGTCTGTGGGTGGGCGATGTCTGTGTGGGTGGGTGGTTTGTGTTTGTGTGGATGGGTGGTTGGTTGACTGTAAAGTAGCCTGTAGTCGGGTGAGGTACGTGCCCTCTGCAAATAATTGGTTGGTGGGTGGTTGGTCGGTGGTTGGTTGACTGTAAAGTAGCCTGTAGTCGGGTGAGGTACGTGCCCTCTGCAAATAATTGGTTGGTGGGTGGTTGGTCGGTGGTTGGTTGACTGTAAAGTAGCCTGTAGTCGGGTGAGGTACGTGCCCTCTGCAAATAATTGGTTGGTGGGTGGTTGGTCGGTGGTTGGTTGACTGTAAAGTAGCCTGTAGTCGGGTCAGGTACGTGCCCTCTGCAAATAATTGGTAAGTGGGTGTTGGGCAGGTTGGTGGGTGGGTGGGTGGGTGGGTGGGTGGTCCGGTAGTCTTGTGAGATATGTGTCATCTGCACATAATGGGTTGGTGGTTGGTTGGTGGGTGGGTGGTGTCTGTGGGTGGGTGGGTGGGTGGGTGGTCCTGCAGTCTTGTGAGATATGTGCTGCCTGCAAAGAATGGGTTGGTGGTTGGTGTCTGTGTGGGTGGTGGGTGGGTGGGTGGGTGGGTGGGTGGTGGTTGGTGGTAGGTGTCTGGGTGGGTGGGTGGTCCTGCAGTCTTGTGAGATACGTGCTGCCTGCAAAGAATGGGTTGGTGGTTGGTGTCTGTGTGGGTGGTGGGTGGGTGGGTGGGTGGTGGTTGGTGGTAGGTGTCTGGGTGGGTGGGTGGTCCTGCAGTCTTGTGAGATACGTGCTGCCTGCAAAGAATGGGTTGGTGGTTGGTGTCTGTGTGGGTGGTTGGTGGGTAGGTGGGTGGGTGGGTGGTGGTTGGTGGTTGGTGTCTGGGTGGGTGGGTGGTCCTGTAGTCTTGTGAGATTAGTGTCGTCAGCAAAGATTGGGTTGGTGGGTGGGTGTCTGGAGGCTGTGTGGTTAGTGGTTGCTGGTTGGTGGGTGGTTGGTGGGTGGTTGGTGGTTGGTGGTTGGTGGTTGGTGGGTGTCTGGAGGCTGTGTGGGTGGGTGATCCTGTAATCTAGTGAGATGTGTCATCTGCAGGTCACAGCACTACACAACAGCACTACACACACCACCACACAGATACATGCAATCTGCAGGTAGAAGCACTACACAACAGCACTACACACACCACCACAGAGATACATGTAATCTGCAGGTCACAGCACTACACAACAGCACTACACACACCACCACATAGATACATGCAATCTGCAGGTAGAAGCACTACACAACAGCACTACACACACCACCACACAGATACATGCAATCTGCAGGTAGAAGCACTACACAACAGCACTACACACACCACCACAGAGATACATGCAACCTGCAGGTCACAGCACTACACAACAGCACTACACACACCACCACACAGATACATGCAATCTGCAGGTAGAAGCACTACACAACAGCACTACACACACCACCACAGAGATACATGTAATCTGCAGGTAGAAGCACTACACAACAGCACTACACACACCACCACACAGATACATGCAATCTGCAGGTAGCAGCACTACACAACAGCACTACACACACCACCACACAGATGCATGTAATATACAGGTCATAGCACTACACAACAGCACTACACACACCGTAACCACCACCACCACCACACAAGTGTCTGTCTTCTGCAGGCCACAGCAAACAATCTAGTTGGTCGGCCCGGAGGGAGCTGACCTATGCGATAGGATCGGAGATTGGTCAAAATGTTGGTTAATTAACCGACATCGTAGAATTTGGTTACATTTTTAGAAAAAGCGGTTGGCGAATGCGATTGTTGGTTATATTGCCTGTTAGAACAGTTGAACACTGAGCCGGATATGGGCGAACAGTTGGTTGGAATGGTCGGAAAGTCAGTTAAGGCTGCTTCGATAGAAATTTGATAACTTTTCAGAAAAAGCGGTTAATTAGCGAAACGCACGAGAAGTCGGTTGGGATGGTCGAAATCACAGAGAATCGGTTGGCAAATGTGACTGTTAGTTATAATGCCTGTTGTAACGGTTGGAATTCATCTTGGAGATGGGCGAACAGTCGGTTTGAATGGTCAGGAAGTCAGTTGGATTGGGTCCGTCAGGGTGCGAAGATGGTAAAACAATATAACCAACACGTGACTGTTGCTGTCGCCATGCGAGGAGAGCCAACGGCATTTCGGCCAAGCAAGACGGAAGCAATTGGCAGAATTGGCATCGTCAAGCAAAACGGGCTCTATCGTCGCATCTAACTGACATTCTGCCTGCCTGCCTCTAGCGCCTATTAGAGTCTACAACCTGCCTTCCTGCTGCGTCAATCAATACTGTACACAACGTACAAACACTCCAACGGACACACCCTTGGGCCGATCACCGCAGGGGCCCTTAGGGCACCCTACTATTTTTAATACTCCTAGTTTTTTATTCTAATAGTTTATACTACTAGTTTTTTTATACTACTAGTTTAAACTACTAGTTGTCATTACTACTAGTTTATACTGTATATTTTTACACTACTTGTTTGTGCTAGTAGTTTTGTATACTACAAGTTTATACTACTAATTTTATACTGTAAGTTTTTATAATACTATTTTTTATACTACTAGAATTTATACTACCGTAGGCGCAGGAAGTATTGGCAAATGGGTTGGCAAACGACCGTTCGCCAAACTGAATTATACCAGAACTGAGCCAGCTGGGTGGGTCGTTAGCTGCCTGGCGTTTGCCAAGTTTGTCCAACACCTTCCATTCAAACAAACTCAGTTCGATTGGTCCAGATCGCCTTGATCGTTCCTTGCATGCACTGATTTCGAGTTGCACTGAGCTGGTCGCGCCTGTCGAAGCTGGTCGCGCCTGTCTCACTGACTGGTTTGACCGCCAGCGGTTTTGAATGGCAGCGATTTGACCGCTAGTCGGATGCCACGTTTCCATGTCCCAGACCTGAAGGCGGTCCGGCCCATCAACCATTTTATCCGGTTGATTCGCCCACCGTCGTTCCGTTGCATGGATCTGCTCCGAGCCTGGAGTAGTACCTTTGGAGAAGTTCGGACCCTCATAGCTGTATTACAAAAAAGATTAGTTGCGCCGACCATCCCCCACCAAAAAAAAAAAAAAAAAAAAACACCGACAATACTAACTCACTCTCTCCCTGGCTAGCTGGTGATGATAAACATGTACCAAGGGAATTTAATTTGGCAAATTACCATTTTCCAAATGTTTTCCAGGTCTAAACCTGAGTAACTTTATTCAGGACAAGCAACAATCACGTTTGCCAAGTTATTCTTGCCATTAAATTTCGAGACATCAAAAATGGAAAAAAGAGCCATTTGCCAACTCTTAATCTTGCCAATTGATACTGCGCCTACGGTACTAGTTTTCATACTGCTATCTTTTACTATTACTTTTTACACTACTAGTTTATACTAGTAGTTTTTATACTACAAGTTTATACTACTAATTTTATACTGTAAGTTTTTTTAATACTATTTTTTATACTACTAGTTTATACTACTAGTTTTTTACTGCTATTTTTTTACTCCAAGTTTTTTATACTACTAGTTTATACTACTATTTTTATACTACTAGTTTCGTATACTACAAATTTCGTATACTACTAATTTCGTATACTACTAGTTTTTTATACTTCTAACCTCATGCACTTCTGGCGCCATTAATCTATGGCCATGTTGTGCAGTGGCCTTTTATTTTGTAATTAAAAGGACCAAAGAATGGGTGGACCCCCATTGGAATCCCCATACAGATGGATGCTAAAGCCTTCAAACACAGCCACCACACACTCATGCAAACCACCACCACCGCCACAAACCACCACCACTAAACACACCACGCGCACGCTCACACACCACCACCACACACACAAACTCACACCACCACCACACACACACTCACACACACCACACGCACACACCACCACCACAAACATACTCATTCACTCACTCACGTACACCACCACCACACACACACACACACACCACCACGATATACACACACACACTCACTCACACCACCACCACCACCACACACTTACACCACACACACTACCAACACACGCACACCACCACCCCTTCTTGGATGATTAAGTAATGAAGCCAAAGACTAACCTAATAGTGCTGCAGTTGAAACTTGCACAACTATGGTGACGCTTCACACACCACCACCACCACCAACACCACCACCACCACCACCACCACACCACCAACAACACACGCACACCGCCCCTCCTTCTTATACGGGTGATTAGGTAATGAAGCCAAATTAGACTAAATCACTTTAAGATTGAAGAGTCAGGGGTTCGACTCCCCCTTCGGTCACTCTTGGCGTTGCAGGTCGTCGTCAACCGCGATGGTAGCTTGTCCAGTTGAGGTAGGAGACCGCTCCCCAGCCGCGTATGACGGGCTCCCTTAACACCACGCCCCACCAGGCGCTATCATTACCTTTTTTAATGAAGCCAAATACTTCCCTGATAGTGATTCAGTTGGAATTTGCATAACAATAATGGTGACGCTTCACACCCACACCACTACCATGACAACAAACACCACCACCACACACGCACTAGTCAAAATGGTTACCTGAAAGTGATTCAGTGGGTACTTGCACATCAATGGTGATGCTTCACACCACCACCACCACACATCTCCCCTTCTGACCCCCACCCACCCACCACCCACACCCACCACACAAACACACATGCACACCTGCCCCCCTCCTTGTACGGGTGATTAGGTAATGAAGGCAAATTATACGAAATCACTTTAAGAATTAAGAGTCGGGGGTTCGACTCCTCCTTTAAGATTGAAGAGTCAGGGGTTCGACTCCCCCTTCGTTCACTCTTGGCGTTGCAGGTCGTCGTCAACCGCGATGGTAGCTTGTCCAGTTGAGGTAGGAGACCGCTCCCCAGCCGCGTATGACGGGCTCCCTTAACACCACGCCCCACCAGGCGCTATCATTACCTTTTTTAATGAAGCCAAATACTTCCCTGATAGTGATTCAGTTGGAATTTGCATAACAATAATGGTGACGCTTCACACCCACACCACTACCATGACAACAAACACCACCACCACACACGCACTAGTCAAAATGGTTACCTGAAAGTGATTCAGTGGGTACTTGCACATCAATGGTGATGCTTCACACCACCACCACCACACATCTCCCCTTCTGACCCCCACCCACCCACCACCCACACCCACCACACAAACACACATGCACACCTGCCCCCCTCCTTGTACGGGTGATTAGGTAATGAAGGCAAATTATACGAAATCACTTTAAGAATTAAGAGTCGGGGGTTCGACTCCTCCTTCGGTCGCTCTTGGCTTTGCAGGTCGTCGTCAACCGCGATGGTAGCTTGTCCAGTTGAGGTAGGAGACCGCTCCCCATCCGCGTACGACGGGCTCGCTTAACACCACGCCCCACCAGGCGTTATCATTACCTTTTTTAATGAAGTCAAACAATTACCTGATAGTGATTCAGTTGGAACTTGCATAACAATGGTGACGCTTCTGACCACTTGGATAGTCTGAAGCAACTTGCGCATGGATCCTGATACACTTGCTTAGGAGCTGCTGCTGCTGCTGCTGCTGCTGCTGCTGCTGCTCTCTAGCTTGTCCTTTAGACCAGAATCATGTGTTGGTATGCCTGCTATTGTGATAGGGGGGCTGCTCATTCCGCCGCTGCTGCTGCTGCTTCTGTCACTGCTGCTGCTCCCGCTGTCGCTGTTGCTACTGGGGTTGCCATCACTAAAGGCTTCCAAATCGGAGGTGGCGCCTCCTGAAGGGATGCCGTTGTTCGTCCCGCCAGCATGCTTGATGCTGTTGCTCGTCCCGCCAGCATGCTTGATGCTGTTGCTCACCCCACCAGCATGCTTGATCCTTTGCTTTGCCAAGATAGCCAACCCAGCAATCAGATTGGGGTAGTTCTCTGTCGTGGCAGCATCGCTAGAAGCACGCACGAGCAGCAACCATACAACCAAAGGCGTGCAGCGTCCCATACAGAGTATGTTTTTCGATTTCCCCTGTTTTCTACCAGGGGGTCTCCCGGTAGTACTGACACACCTTTCGAGTGCAGCAGGGCCACAGGATGATGAAAGACAGAAGGCACGGGCACGGAGTTGGCCGAGGGAGATTCGCCCAGGGACAGACCGGGTATGGGCTTGACAGGGATGGAGCTTGGTCGCACGGAGTCTTCGGCTTGGTCGTTTGCAGAGTCTCGCGAAGTGGAGAGTTGCGTTGATGGAAGGACAAAAAGGAAGAATGCCGGAGGCGTGGATTAATGTTACACCACGATTCGGGTGTGACACGAATATACGCGCACGTAGCGCAGTACAGTCAGATATGAGAGCTTCGAGTAGTAGTTTTGGGGCGCGGACCTGTGGAAGGTTCCGTCGCCATAGTAGGGGACTGTTCAATCGTCCCGATCTCTGATCTAGTCGCCGCCAACTGAAGGGGCCAAGCCATGTTTTATGTAACCTAGTTTCGCCGCCCTCTGAAGGCCTATAATTACAGTGCCTACGCCTGAGTCTTCAATTATATTATAATTCACTTGTAACCCCAAGTCAAGAGTCACCCTTGGAGCCCCGTCCCTTGTCCCAGATTCCTCTACGTGAGTTGTCTTGGATCCCCCGCATCGCCCTGTCGGACATATCCTTGTCCCGACCCAAGACCCTGATTACCAAGCCCTGGATACCGAAGACCTCTGAGCAAGTACGTACCTTAGTGGTGCTATAGCCTGATCCTTGCGCTTAGGCTCGGAATTAGATTAGTTCCCCCCGGAAAGTTACGAGCAATAGCGCCGTTCCTCTCTGTCCTGTCATAGACGGAATTAGGAAAGTCCCCCTAAGCAGTACGAGCAAGTAATAGCGCTCGGCTATCTTTCCTGCCGTAGGCACGGATTCCAAGTTACTCGTCGACGTACGACACCCTCCCCACCCTCCCCCTTGAGAAGTACGGATCTTAGCCCCGTGTCTATCTTTCCTACCTACGTGGGATTAGTCACCAGTGTCACAGACCAGTCTGGTTCACTCGTGTAGAAAGTAAGAGAAGTACACCTGTGTTAGTCAGAGCGTAGCAATACCATACTCGTCTGCTTATCAGTTAGTGTGTTACTGTTGTATTGTAGGTCACTCTAAAGCGCGCACCATAGCAACCAAATCATCAGTGTTACACTTGGTTCGGTAGCCCGGTACGATCCACACGCTCACAGTACCTCCCTGCACCGCTCCCTTACCCTTGCAGTGACTCCGAAAAAAAATCTTGGGGCCGGTGTCCAGCCAAAACTCTCCGCAGCACAACGTAAGGCTCAAAACAAGGCACTTACTACGCCACCAGCTAAGGCGCTTACTACGCACACAGCCAAGGCACTTACTACGGAGCAAGCCAAGGCTCCTACGCCAGCAGCCAAGGCGCTTACTACGGATCAAGTCAAAGCGCAGCCGCTTACTACGAAAGTGACCACTGCGGAGGTTTCTACACCACGTGCTGCATCCCCACCAACGGTCCAGCAGCCTGTCCCTAGTAAGACACCCCCAGCGCAGCCGGTGACTACTCCACATGGCACTCGACCGCCGGCCAAAGTCAAGAGTGTGGTACGCATTCCATCCGCCCAGCCCCCAGCCGTTGCGCCGCAAGTGAAGAAAAGGAAAGCCCCCCAACCGGTCGACCTAACTACGGAGCAATTCAAACACATTCAAGAGCAAGACACGCAGCAGCTCAGGAGGACCTTCGCTCAACTCACGAGTCTGAGGGATACGGTTCGTCATCTCGAAGACCTGTACCATCGTGGCGTAGTTGAGGTCAGCAACTTGCTAGTCGGCAACAACGGGTTGAGAGGGACCATCCACAACAACCAAGCCCAAGCCCAAGCCCAAGCCTTCCGAGTGAAGGGCGAAATTGCAACTTTGCGCCGCTTATACCAAGACGAGGTTCAAAAAGTCAAGAGGCGTGAAAATACCATTGACGGCCTTCACACTCACCTCCGGACCCAAGGAGCCCTGCCCCAGTTTGCCCCAAGACCCTAGTAGTTTGTTTGATTTTTTTGGTGTGTGTTACACCTAGATCCTTGTTCACATTGTCGAAACGGACATTTGTAACCAACGCAGAAAATTATCTTCTTGACCGCTCCCTCTTTGTCTCAAGTCTCCCTTAAATCCGCATGGATCATACGGAAGAACCTCCACAACCTCAGCAACCCCAGCAACTCCCCCACATGGATCCAGTCCAACTCGCCCAACTCATGCAAGCCCTCCGGGAGAAAGTGATACTAGACCTGCAACCCCAGCTTCCCCAGCCCCAACGACCACGTGGACCTGATCCCAAGCCCGCAACACCTCCGTTTTACCACGGTGCTCACAAAGGATCAGAGGCGGAAACTTGGCTCTTTCAGCTAGACAACTATTTCCGCCTTCTAGCCCAGCGTTATCCAGAGCAGCTAGCTGACGACTACAAAATCAGCTATGCAGTTTCACTCCTCCGTGACACTGCGGCACAGTGGTGGATGTTACGTACCAAGGCCAATTCGGGGGAACAAGCCATCCACTCGTTTGAAGGTTTCAAGGCAGCGCTGACGAAGAAATTTGTCCCTGTCAACGCAAAGGAACAAGCTAGAGAGAAACTAGCATACCTGACGCAAACGGGAGCCTTGGAGGTCTATGTCGAACAATTTGAAAACTTGAGCCTGCAGATTGATGACCTTAGTGCAGCAGAAGGTATGGACAAGTTCTGTCGAGGATTGAAACCAGAACACCAAATATGAGTCAAGACTTATGGAGTCTCGACTCTGGAAGAGGCTGTCAACCTTGCTCACAAAGTTAGCGCGTTCTCAAGCGCTTCACAGACAATGACACCACCACCATACCGAGCCCCAATCGATGCCATGGACATTGATGTCATGCACATGAACGCTCTGACGGGACGGAGCCCAAAGGACAAGAGGGAACTCTACCATGAGCATGTTCAGGAACTAGTATCTTTCCCGCCGAAACATGATGGGCCTTTAACCCCAGGTCCGCAAAGACCCCAAAGAGACTACCAGAGCCAAGGTAGGCAGGGAATCTACCCCAGCCCCGGCAGGCAGGATACCTACCCAAGCCAACCTAGGCAGGGAAACTACCCCAGCCCTGGCAGGCAGGATACCTACCCAAGCCAACCTAGGCAGGGAAACTACCCCAGCCCCGGCAGGCAGGATAACTACCCAAGCCAAAGTAGGCAAGGAAACTACCCCAGCCCAGGTAGGCAAGGATATGACCCTGGCTCCAATCGGCAAGAGTATTTCCCAAACTCTTCCAGACAGGGAAACGGGAACGGGGATGGAACGGCTCTTCCTCCTTTGACCCCCGAAGGCAGGGAGTACCTGAGGGCCAACGGCGGATGTTTCCGATGCAGGGAAATCGGCCATTGGACAACAGAATGCCCATACAACCACAACAACTCAGGGGGCTATGGAAGGGACAACAGGAGGGGCTAGTAAAACAGTTTGCCAACCGGTTTGAGGCTGTAGGTACACATCGGCCACCCCATCACACTAGGGTGCGATTCGCACTATCGTCTCAAACCATGCAAAGTTCAGCCAAAGGAACACGGATTGCCCATCCATTACGTTCAATTCTAAAGCCTTCGTCCGCTACCTCGGACAAACCACAACATGGACAGATAACAACCTGGACTTGGAAATGGACGTGGGACAGCATGGACCTAGACCTAGCACCACCAGGATCTAGGCATGGCAAGACTTGGAACAATCTAGACCCTGAGAATACCATGAACCCTGAGAAACAAGACCCTGAGGCAGATCTGACACCACTAGGATTGGCAGGGAGCACAACATGTAACCACCTGTCACTTAAGAAAAACTTGGAACCCGAGCACAACATGAACCCTGAGAACCAAGACCCTGAGGCAGATCTGGCACCACCGGAAGCTGACCTTGGCACAACATGTAACAACTTGGAACCCGCGCACAACATGAACCCTGAGAACCAAGAACCTGAGGCAGATCTGGCACCACCGGAAGCTGACCTTGGCACAACATGTAACAACCTGGACACCAAGCACAACATGAAACCTGAGTACCAAGACCATGAGGCAGACCTGGCACCACCGGAGCCTGACCCTGGAAGAAAATGTCCCACCCTGCAACCTGAGAACAACCTCGACCTTGAGACCAGCCAGGAGAAAAATGGCCAATTAACCGAGTTACAACAGGTGCACACGCCTGAGATACCCAGATCCCAAAATACTAGGTTCCAAGGATATCAAAGTGCCACAATCCGAGACCCAGTCAGGACAGTAGTACCATTATTGGTCAACTCACACCAGCTTTATAGCATTGATGAGATCAATGGTACTAATCCCAGTCCCTGTGAAGACCCCGTCTCCCAAATAGGGTTGGATAGGTTTTGCAGCACAAATGACTGCAAGGATGAAGATGAGGTGTCCACTTCCAAATCAGCAACCTCACCAGGGACGGGCAACCAATCCGAACATCTCCTATCATTGGCATCCCAACACCAAGACCCTGACCAACCTGAAAAACTCTTGCTGTTCCAAGGCAGTATTAGTGGCATAAAATGCACCATTCTGGTCGATGGAGGCGCAACAAACAACTTCATATCAGAGCGGTTCCGCAAGCAGGCTAAATTAGCTACGGTGGAGATCACAAGTCCAATGTCGGTAGCCATGGGAGATGGAACCACCCATGCAGTCACACGGAAAATCCCTGGAGCACATATCCAAATTGATGACTTCAAGGACACCATACCGTTGTGTGAGACCAGCCTGACGTCTACCTTTGACATCGTCCTAGGGAAGCCATGGCTAAGAAAGCACAACCCCACCATTAATTGGAGGGAAGACGTCATTTCGTGGACTAGCCATGGCCGTTGGTATGAACTTGATGCGCATCGCCACCGTTTCCTCCTTGACACGTCACTCACTCCACCTGAAGGAGTAGAAATGCTCTCGGCCTTGCAAATGAGAAAATGTGTCCGCAGAAATGACGCCTTGCTCGCTATTGTAAATCCAGTCGCAGCTACGGAGGAACTCCATGCTATGGGCTACGAGCCTGTACCAGGAAAACTAGATCCAATCAAGAGCCATCTCACGCCTGCAAATCATGAAAAGCTCGAAGTCCTAGTACACGAGTTTGCAGATACAAGGCCAGATGCCCTCCCAAATGGATTGCCACCCGAAAGAGCAGTAGAACATGCTATTGATGAGGAACCAGGATCCAGGCCAGGCAGCAAAGCACCATATAGAATGAGCCCTGAAGACATGGAAGTCCTCAGAACTCATTTGGCCGAGCTACTTGAAAAAGGGTTCATCCGACCTAGCTGCTCCCCTTACGGTGCCCCGGTTCTGTTTGTCCCTAAAAAAGGTGGCGGGTTTCGCATGTGTGTTGATTGGCGACAACTCAACAAGCAAACAATCAAGAATCGATATCCTCTACCTAGAATTGACGACCTTCTGGAACGCCTCCACGGCTCCAAGGTGTGGTCAAAAATCGATCTGACCCAAGGGTACTACCAAGTTAGGATCAAGGAGGAAGACATCCACAAAACAGCGTTCCGCACCCGGTACGGACTCTATGAGTTTACTGTTTTGGGTATGGGGTTGTGCAATGCGCCAGCCACTTTCATGCGTGTCATGAACGATGCCTTCCGCCCATATCTTGACCGGTTTGTTCTTTGTTACTTGGATGATCTACTCATTTTCAGTGACTCAGAAGAAGAACATCTGGAACATCTCAGAAAGGTCTTTGAGGTGCTCAGACAACAGAAACTGTACGCCTCCCCCAAGAAGTGCGAGTTTGGGCGGAAAAATATTGATTTCCTTGGCCACACGCTCAAGCCAGAGGGCATAAGCCCAGAGCAGACTAAAATCAATATAGTCAAAAATTGGCCAAGGCCCAAAACCTGCCATGACTTGCGCTCCTTCCTAGGGCTAGCTAACTACTACAGAGTTTTCCTCAGACACTATGCACACAAAGCAGCCCCCCTCAACTCGTTGCTCAAACAAAAGAGCACATGCAAATGGGGACCAGCTGAACAGGTAGCATTTGATACTCTCAAAGAAGCTCTGGCGTCGAATCTCATCATCCAGGCTCCTTCTCCTATAGCACCATTCACCGTCCACACGGATGCGTCGGATTTTGCTATTGGGGCTGCACTCATGCAGACCGATCCGCAAGGAAAAGAGTATGTCGTAGCCTACGAGTCCCGCAAGCTCAATGACGCAGAATGCAAGTATGCAGCCCATGAAAGGGAACAGTTGGCTGTTGTCCACTGCCTCAGAGTATGGAGACACCACCTCAAGGGACGCAAGTTCACTGTCATCTCAGATAGTAGTAGTGTCAAGTCTCTCCCTACACAGCCAAACCTCACTGGTCGTCAAGCTCGATGGGTTGAGAAACTCTCAGAGTACGATTTTGAGGTCGTCCACAGACCAGGGCCAAAAAACGTGGTCCCCGATGCTCTCAGCCGGAATCCTATACACAAGCTCAACGTGCTGACCGCACAAGTGGTGACACCACCTGACCTGAAAAGGGAAATTGAAGCATGTGCACCATCAGATCCCATTTACAGTAAACACAAGATGCTGGCTATTAATGGACGATCTCAAAAGTATGAATGACGGGACGGGTTGCTCTGGTTCAAAACAAGAGTTTACATCCCAGACCACGAGCCACTCTACACCAAACTCCTTCACGAGGCACATGATATCCGTGTCAGCGGGCACCTCGGAGTTGACAAGACCTTCGCCCGCCTAGCCCCACACTATTACTGGCCAAGCATGGGTGATATCATTCAACGGTACATCCGCACGTGCGAATCTTGCCAGCACATCAAGTGCCCCAACAAGGTCCCCATGGGCCTTATCCAGCCTCTCCCAAGCCCAGACAGTAGATTTGACACTTGGTCCATGGATTTTGTCCCTCAATGACGCAGAATGCAAGTATGCAGCCCATGAAAGGGAACAGTTGGCTGTTGTCCACTGCCTCAGAGTATGGAGACACCACCTCAAGGGACGCAAGTTCACTGTCATCTCAGATAGTAGTAGTGTCAAGTCTCTCCCTACACAGCCAAACCTCACTGGTCGTCAAGCTCGATGGGTTGAGAAACTCTCAGAGTACGATTTTGAGGTCGTCCACAGACCAGGGCCAAAAAACGTGGTCCCCGATGCTCTCAGCCGGAATCCTATACACAAGCTCAACGTGCTGACCGCACAAGTGGTGACACCACCTGACCTGAAAAGGGAAATTGAAGCATGTGCACCATCAGATCCCATTTACAGTAAACACAAGATGCTGGCTATTAATGGACGATCTCAAAAGTATGAATGACGGGACGGGTTGCTCTGGTTCAAAACAAGAGTTTACATCCCAGACCACGAGCCACTCTACACCAAACTCCTTCACGAGGCACATGATATCCGTGTCAGCGGGCACCTCGGAGTTGACAAGACCTTCGCCCGCCTAGCCCCACACTATTACTGGCCAAGCATGGGTGATATCATTCAACGGTACATCCGCACGTGCGAATCTTGCCAGCACATCAAGTGCCCCAACAAGGTCCCCATGGGCCTTATCCAGCCTCTCCCAAGCCCAGACAGTAGATTTGACACTTGGTCCATGGATTTTGTCATGGCGCTGCCCAACACGCAACGCAAGAAGGATTCTATCCTAGTCATGCAAGACTCCATCACCAAGATTGTCATACTCATGGCATGTTCCACTTCAGTTACAGCACCTCAGGCAGCTCAACTCTGTTTTGATTTTTTAGTCACACGGTTTGGGATTCCAAGGGTACTAGTTTCAGACAGAGACACAAAGTTCACTAGTCATTTTTGGCGGTGCCTTTGGACCCTCTTGGACACCAAACTGGCCATGTCCACGGCACGGCATCCACAGACCAATGGACAAACTGAGAGGACCAACCACACGGTTGTGGACATGATCAAGGCCTACGCCTGGTCCCACCCCAAAAAGTGGGATACCAACCTCACAGCCCTAGAAATGGCATACAACAGCAGTGTTCACCACACAACTGGTTTTGCACCCTTCGAGCTGGCCTATGGGCAAAACATCAACACGCCACTCACCCTCCTGACGGGACAACCAACGGCATCAGTGCCTGCGGTTGGAGAGTTCCTCAAACTCCAGGCCGAGAACTTGGCAGAAGCAAAGAGACACATTGTCCGGGCCCAGGCTCGCCAGGCAAAGTATGCCAACAGGCACTGCAGGCCGGGAGAGTTCACTGAAGGCGACCTTGTCTACCTTCGGATAGATGAGCCCACCAAAATGCAGCCACGGTATGAAGGGCCATATCTGATCATGGCCCATACCTCCCCTCTGACATATCGCCTCAAGTTACGCCAGGGAGACACGCGGCACCCACTGTTCCATGTCATGTTGTTGCGACTCTTTGATGATGGTACCATAGAGTTCCCATCTCGGGCGCCATCAACCAAACCCATGGTAGTCGTCCCACCTGATAACTCAGCACATCCAGATGTGGAAGCCATTCTGGATCTCAAATTGGCCGAGACAACCGCTGGCCTTGCCCCGGTGTACTTAGTCAAATGGCAGGACAAGCCAGAGTACGACAACTCATGGCTGTCAGCCACCAACCTTGCAGCTCAAGCTCCAGCCTTGTTTAGTGCCTATCACACTGCAAACCCGGACCCCTCTCTGCCACATGTCCCACTCGCCACCACGGTTACAGTGGGGCCCATGGACGAAGAGTCCCCCCTCCTGCCCTTGCTCAACAACCAGCAAGGCGAGGACTACGAGGACACTGATGGTACCAGCCACCAGCGCCCTCACCGCCCCTGGCGTGCGCCTTGATGTGGACTACATTCTATTTAGTTTTTTTTTGTACTCACCCGTGCCCCCCCGAGGAATCTTTTTTTGGACTAAATAGAACGGTTGTAGTAGCATAGGACCCTGATACAAGTACCTGCACTTTACGGTACATAGTAGATAAGTAGTAATAAGTCCAAGTTTCCAAGATCCAAGTCCGAGTCCAAGATTTCAAGTCCAAGATCCAAGCCTAGATTAATGTAATTTTTTTGTTTTTTCACCTAGTAGCACAGTCCTAGGGTTCAGTTCTAATGATGAGGGCATCATTTGCTTGAGGTAGTGGGGGTGAGTGTTACACCACGAATCGGGTGTGACACGAATATACGCGCACGTAGCGCAGTACAGTCAGATATGAGAGCTTCGAGTAGTAGTTTTGGGGCGCGGACCTGTGGAAGGTTCCGTCGCCATAGTAGGGGACTGTTCAATCGTCCCGATCTCTGATCTAGTCGCCGCCAACTGAAGGGGCCAAGCCATGTTTTATGTAACCTAGTTTCGCCGCCCTCTGAAGGCCTATAAATACAGTGCCTACGCCTGAGTCTTCAATTATATTATAATTCACTTGTAACCCCGAGTCAAGAGTCACCCCTGGAGCCCCGTCCCTTGTCCCAGTTTCCTCTACGTGAGTTGTCTTGGATCCCCCGCATCGCCCTGTCGGACATATCCTTGTCCCGACCCAAGACCCTGATTACCAAGCCCTGGATACCCAAGACCTCTGAGCAAGTACGTACCTTAGTGGTGCTATTGCCTGATCCTTGCGCTTAGGCTCGGAATTAGATTAGTTCCCCCCGGAAAGTTACGAGCAATAGCGCCGTTCCTCTCTGTCCTGTCATAGACGGAATTAGGAAAGTCCCCCTAAGCAGTACGAGCAAGTAATAGCGCTCGGCTGTCTTTCCTGCCGTAGGCACGGATTCCATGTTACTCGTCGACGTACGACACCCTCCCCACCCTCCCCCTTGAGAAGTACGGATCTAAGCCCCGTGTCTATCTTTCCTACCTACGTGGGATTAGTCACCAGTGTCGCAGACCAGTCTGGTTCATTCGTGTAGAAAGTAAGAGAAGTACACATGTGTTAGTCAGAGCGTAGCAATACCATACTCGTCTGCTTATCAGTCAGTGTGTTACTGTTGTATTGTAGGTCACTCTAAAGCGCGCACCATAGCAACCAAATCATCAGTGTTACAATTAAGGAATCGAGGTATGAATCTGCGCTCAATCAAGTTAGGAATCTGCATTGATTGCTCATCGCTCATAGAGAAAGAAAGAAACCGAAATTAACCGAGATTAACCGAAACTAACCGACATTAACCGACATTAACAGAAATTAGCCGGCACGTAGATTTCAGGGCCCGCGGCCCGCCCGCGGCCAGCCGCAGCCGTCTCCTGTTCGCACCCTGGTTCGCACGGCAACTTGTCGAGTACTGAAGTGTAACTGAAGCTGCGGACACTCATTATTGACGGCACAGTTTCGCCGTTAACTTTGGCGTTTCTGTCGTACATCCAAACTTTTTTCTTCGTTTACACGTGACGGGACAATGACCATGACTTGCGAGTTGCGACTATATATTGGGTGGGATGGCCGGAACCAAAATTTGAGTGCCCGTCCAGGCGTTGAAATGCAGTAATGTAGACATCCAGAATTCCAGGCATTCTACCGGTATCAAGTTTTCTTGCGGTTGGGAATTTGCTGGGACGGGACTGCGACTAACTGGACGGATATGCGAGTGTTGGAAACAACACGAAAGGGGATATGCCGCAAGCCAACTGACTGAAGTTTCCAAATTGCTGGCTGAAGCTACTGTATGAAACCAAGTCCTTTCATGGGAGCAGGAGACTGCAGACACTCACTCACTCACTGGGTCAAGCTACGTTCTTTACAGAAGATACAGGAGTATAAAAAAAAGAAGGGGGGACACCTATCCCTAAAAAACCTGAGGGGGGCTGACCCCCCCCCCCCCCCCCCCTCCCTTTAAATCGAAATACCCCCTTTTAAAAAACTTAGATATGGATTGTGGGGGTTTACAGTATGGCGCACATAATGGCATCCTCGGAATTCCCACACAGGGATTGTCTGATAGTAAAAATTCAGTTTTTCAACCCCATTCACCCAACAACCCACCCACCCACCCACCCAAGGGGTAGATACTTATTGCATAAGGTCCAAAGTGGTGCCAATGGACTGCTCTTGCCAAGGCCTACTCATGGGTGGTCTCAGAATGTCATTTGGAGGTCTGAGTAAAAAGTTAGAAAACAACTGAGGAAGGCTGACCCCATTCACCCACCCACCCAAGGGGTAGATACTTATTGCATTCACCCACCCAAAGGGGTAGATACTTATTGCATAAGGTCCAAAGTGGTGCCAATGGACTGCCCTTACCAAGGCCTACTCAAGGGTGGTCTCAGAATGCCATTTGGAGGTCTGAGTAAAAAGTTAGAAAAAAAACCTGAGGAGGGCTGACCCCCCCCCCCCCCCCCCCCCCCCCCCTAAATGATGTGCTCAGAATGACCTGAAAAATGTCTCATAATATCGCAATGATACATGCGATTACAGCCCCATTATCAGAAAAAATCAATCGGGAGAATGAAAATTTTGGAGGCCTTGACACCTCCTGGAAGATAGAATAAGATAAGTATCAAGCTTGAAGGCTTGAACTAATTTAAGAAGAAAGGTGGCGGCAGGCAGGTACTGCATGGTAGTGCACGTGGCCATAGCTGGCCCAGTAGGGAATCAAACCTGAGTGCTCTTTGCCACTATAGAGACGACGCATGACTACATGGGTCGTACTACGGTATAACAAGTTAAAGTACCGGAATTTCAAACACAACTAACCTGCCCATGCAATAATCTAAATAAAAATATGGTAAACTAGATCTCATCCCAATATATTGAGCCCATGTGGCAAGTGCAATCGCAATTGAGAAGCCTTACACAATTAAATTATCATCCCATGTGGGATGACAATATAATCATAATTGCATAACGTACAACGCAGCATTAACGTACGAGCAGCATTAAATGGCAAGATTAATAGTTGGTAAACACCATTTTAGTCAAAACCGGTGTCTCAAAATTGCTTGGCAAAAATAACTTGGCAAAAGTGTTTTGTTAGACCTGAAAAGATTGACTCAAGTGTATATTATTATGTATAAAAACAGTTGGCAAAGGGTATTTTTGCCATAATTTTGCCATAACATTTCCTTGTTACACGTTGAAATTAACCAGCCAGGGATGGAGGGAGACTGGGGGGGAAGAGAGAGAGAGAGAGAGAGAGAGAGAGAGAGAGAGAGAGAGAGAGAGAGAGAGAGAGAGAGAGAGAGAGAGAGTACGAAATACCCAGCCAAGGGTTGCAGTTAATAACCAGGTTTCACAGTAAAAACAAGAAATACCAGTTACTAATTCCAATTAACCACAAGCTGGCCGACTCCTTCAAGCTGCACATCCTCGGCTTGAATTACATTACATTACATTACATTACATTACATTACATTACATTACATTACATTACATTACATTACATTACATTACATTACATTACATTACATTACATTACATTACATTACATTACATTACATTACATTACATTACATTACATTACATTACATTACATTACATTACATTACATGTTAAAGTCTACTTGACACCGCGAGGGTGTACGAGACTCAGTGCTTCAAACAAAAAGAAAAAGCACCCACAAAGCAAAACAACCCATTACATCAGAGGTGTGTCGAGGACAAACAAACCAAACTACCAACCGCCGTTTTGGTGGCGTAGGTATTAACCCCCCTAGAGCAGGACCCAGATCTCAACCACTTACAGTGGCGGAGGTAAGAAGCTAACAACTGAGAAGTCACAAGAAATACAAGGGCGTGACCGCAATTGAATGGGGATCCGCTGGGGTATGGGGAAGCCTCGCCGAGCCCCGCTGTCACTAGGGTTGTTTTATGTGCGGTGTGCGGTGTGTGTAACCTTGATGCTGCCCTCGTGTTAGGTAGGGGGATACGATGGGGATAGGGATGGGGATGGGGTGCTAGGGTTGTTTGGTGTGCGTTTTGCGTAACCTTGTTGCTGCCCTCGTGAACCTTGTTGCTGCTCTTGTTGCTGTTCCTGCGGAATCTGTGTCTTGTACACCGCGCTTTGGTACACAGTTGCGCGTTAACTCATCAACTCGGGCTGTGCACCCTCCGACTGTGACTAGGCAGTCTCGCTCCTTCGGGATGAACTGACTGCCGAATCCAAACGTCAAGTGGTTAGGGGTGCAGTTTGACTTAAATCAACCTGGAAGATGGGGTGACGTGACTGAAAATACAACTTGTCTGAAATTTGCTTCGAGTCGGAGAATAGGTGACTGCCTTTGCTAGTTTATTGAGCTGCCTGCCGTTTGCAAACGTCAATTGGTGCGGTTCAAATGCAATTTGTACAGCTAACCCTTAGGTTCCCCAGCGCACCCGTTTTGCGCACCCGTTTTGCACGTCCGGCAGTGCGGCTGATGTACCGAAGTCGCTACCCATGGAGGGGCGGTAAAAGGAGAATAAATAACGGTCCAGGGCTTCCTGTCTTGCTCTTCTACAAGTAGAAAGATAGTCGGTTAGGTTACTCCAAAACTTCTTAGTGCCATTTCCCTTTATAAAGGCTCTGGATGTGGAATCGCAGAATTCCACATTCCATACGGTTAAGTCGGTGTACTCATGGACTATAGATATCTGTAAATAGCTTCTGGTAGCGGAGGCGAATCATATTATAAAAAAGGCCTTGCATTCCACTGGAAACTCCCCTATATTACCAGCACTCACCCCCCCACGAACTCCCTATGCCCCATTTGCCACACCTGTGAGGACGGAGCGGGCCACATCCTGGCGGGCTGCACACACCGGACTTTCAAGGGGCTCTATATCAAAAGACATGACGCCGCAGTGCGACTCATCCACAAGGCCATTTGCACCGGCGCCCTGGGATCCCGCAGAATGATCATGGACGCTGGCAAGGAAGAGGACCTCCCCATGGGGGTCCTGGGCAAACGTCTCCCTGACTGGTTACGCCCCTCCACTATTACTGTAGCGGACTGGAAGAGAATGAGACCTGATCTTGCCGTCCTACCTGACATAGACTCCCCTACCTGTATGTCTGATAAAGAACTCTGGGTTCTTGAGCTTGGATACTGCTCTGATACCAACCATGCTACTAAGTTTATCACTAAACACGCCCAGCATGTTGAATTAGTAAATGGCCTCCGATCGGCTGGATACCTTGTTCATTATGAAGTTATCACCGTTGGAACAACTGGTACTATTCCTACCTCTTTTTTGACTTCTATGACCACTCTTGGACTCCAGAGAACCTGTGCCCTCAAACTGGCAGACACAGTCCACTCTCACACCATTACTAGCTTTCAGAGTATTTTACAGTGCAGACGCTTTATGGAAGCACACCCCGGGTCGATACCCGGGGACTAGCACACAGACCGGCCCCCCTCTCAGGTTTTGTCTTACCAGCTGTATTGTGCCGGTGCTTCCCAACCGGGGTGAAAAACCCCCGTATTAAGCTGCACTGGTATGATGTAGTTGGTAATTCTTTTTACTGATATGGTCCTACGGTGACTATAGCTAGCTCCGGCTTACGCTATGGTGTCCTTAACTTCACGTCCTGTGAGTAACGGTTCTACACATTCGCAGAATTCCACATTCCATACGGTTAAGTCGGTGTACTCATGGACTTGCCTATAAATATCTGTAAGTAGCTTCTGGTAGCGGAGGCGAATCATATTATAAAAAGGGCACTCAAACATATGCATTTCATCCTCCGATTTTTGGAACCCACACAGTTGACAGTGTCTCATTGAACGGGCGATGTGTGCTCCATCCACCACCCTCATTATTTCTGTGTTAAGCCAATGGGGTCCCATTCTAAATTGCGCTATATAACGAATCTGATCCCGCTTATGTAAGGCGGATGTAAAGGGAATCAAGCCATTCTCATTAAGGGCGCCTGGAGGCGCTTCCGGAATGAAATAAAATTAATTCTGAATTCAATTGATTTTAATTAATCTTGATTTAATTTTATTTATTTAATGTTGTGTTAATTAATTCGATTTTATTCCATCCAATTTAATTTAATCAACGTGATTTGAATGCATTTAATTGCTTTACTTTTTATGAACTCGTATCGGATTTAATTTAATCTAATGCAATGCAATTGAATCTCATTGAATCGATAGATGTTTTAGCATTGTTAACTATAAAGTGACGAAAGAGGTGATTGTTGACTATAAGATAAGAGAGCATTGTTAACTATAACGTGACGAAAGAGGTGACGAAAGCCTAGATTCCACACCCGACCTGGTTCAGTGGGATTCGAACCCCTCCCACACTCGGGAAACGCAAAATGGGCGTTTTTGAAGGGTTGTTGTTTTTTGAGCATTATTGAACGTTTCTGTAATGTATTTCTATCCATGTTTCAAGTAAATTGGCTTTGTTTTTAAGAATTTGATGCAAGACAAATGTGTCTGGTTGATTTTACGGAATTTGTAAAAGGTTTAGTATGTTTCGGTCCAGCCCAGACAGACGTGAACGGTATGTTCCGTCCTCCTGAACGGGTTTTTGGCCAGCGGCAGGTGGCGTGGCTTGCCCCTGCCCCTGGCCCCGGCCCCGCCCCACCGCCCTGCTCCCGCCCCTGCCCTGCCGTGGGCTAATTCTAGCAGAAGTGCCCTAGGGGATTGTTTCGTCCATTGTGATGCTAACATGTTTCGCCTCGAATTTTTGACAACAATTCTACTCACAAACCTATGTATACGCACATGTTTAAGTGGTTCAAATTTGAAATGTTAGCTCAAAACACCCTTAAATCAAATTGTTAACCGTTTATTGTTGCTATTTGGCCCAGCCTGAGCTCCTTTTCGTGAATTGCGATGCTCATATGGGCTCTGGCGAGAATTTATCCTGTATAAAGAAGTCTTACAATTCATCAACAATATACCGGTAGAATGTTCAACTTTTTGATGTTTTTCATGAAACCCCAAAATTCCCGATGTCGGTTTGCCCTGAACTTTCTTGGGAGTCCGTTCCGGTATGCACCGACCAATTCTGAGGGCTAAGTCCGGTCAGACCGATCGAAATCCGACCAGGGTTTCCAGTATCCGACTCAGCTTTGTAGCTGTGTAGCTTCCATGGTCAGTGGTGCCCCTGAGTTTCTTAACAGTTGAAACTTCGTTTTCCTTGATCATCCCAACACCTGCCCTTTTGGAAGATGAAGATGAGAGCACTTCCCTTCCTTTCAAACTTGCCCTGTCAGGACTCAATTCGCCACAGAAATTTGAACTGAAACCGTGAGTTTTTATAGCCTGCACAGTGCACACTCCATCGCTCACATTTCATTTTATTTTAGCATCCGTGTGCCTGTAGTTCACCATTCTGACAGGTTTTTCAGCTATGCTTTATGAAAGTAGACTGTAATGTGGCCTGCCAGTCAAGTTAAATTAAGATGATGAAGTAGCTTAGCTATGTATGGATTGGGGCTGCTGTTAGGCACATTTTTCAGTTTGGCTATAATTGGATAGTGGCAGGATCTGCACCCAACCCAAGGCTCCAAGTTGCTGATTCTAGTGATCTTTACATCTCATGTGTATCGGAACACTCAACAGCGTTTTTTTGTTGTAAAAATGCCCCCAAACTGTGCCCTCAAAGTGGGGAAAAAACCCGGAAGGTACCAAACAAAAGTGCTGTTAAAACCGCAGCTTTTTTTAAAGAAAGAAAAAAGTGCTGTTTAAAAAAATTGCCTAAAAAGTGGACCGGAAGGGTAACAACAGAGTTCCAGTATGGCCAGACAATCTCAGGAAGGCCATTGTCCTACCCTGATGAAACCTGAAAAAGTGCTTTGTGACGGACTAACAGACTAACGGACATTTTAATGGGGCTAATCCCTTCTTCCAAACATCTGGAGATATTTTACATTCGGGTATCATTACTGTTGGCTGCGAACCATTTCTGGTATCAGAGGCGTTTAAAGCCAATCCTTCTCTCATTAGGAATGTCTCTGATTGCATTGGTGTCACTTGGGTACTTAAACCTCCACGACTAAAAAAATTCAGACATAATACCTTCGACATCGTCAGCCTCAAAAATGTTGAGGTTTTTACTGGATCCTAGCTTGTGAATAGCACAGCACAAGTCATGAACCAAGCCAGTGTTGGAATCAAAAGATTCCTCAAGAGCCATTCTAATGAGATCTTCAGGTTCTTTATCTATAATCTTGTTCCAGAAGCGCAAAGCTTGTTTAAGCCAAAAAAACACAACGGGGTTCTACCCAGCTCTTCCATGATAATATTAGATGTAGTAGATAAATAATTGTAGCAACCCAGAATTGGGCCATCACTACCCAGCCAAGGGTTGCAGTTGATAACCAGGTTATACAGTTAAAACAAAAATCCAGTTACTAACTGCAGTCAACCTAAGGCTTGCAGCCTGTCAAATTCCAGCGTAATTTCTGCACACCCGCTTTGGTTTAAGGATCTGTAGGTTGGCGTACTGTAGAGAGTACAGGTTTCAGGAGTTTGTTGGTAACCAACGTTGTTGGAGATACTTGGCAAATGCGAGGCAGCCGGCTCAGTATCTAGTCTAGTTCAGTTTGGCAAAGGGTTGTTTGCCAAGTAATTTGCCAATTAATCCTGAGTGTCGAGTAATTAAATCATCTCTGACCACATCCCCGATCCGGACTCGGAGTGGCTCAATGGTAGAGTGTTCGACCTTGATCGAAGGAGATGCCGGGTTTGAACCCGTTGGGAGCGTCTCGGTTCTCACGGTGGCCGTCAACACCACGTCCTTACTAGGGTCAACTTAGTAGCCTCGTTGCCAACCTCGAGCATGGTGAGCTTTTACGAGCCGGTGTCGACAACACCACGTCCTTAGTAGGGTCAACTGTCCCCAGCAGTGTGACTTACTTGGATGCTCGATTTTTCAAATTTTAATTTTCATCACTTACCACGATCTAGGGTCCCAATCGGTCAAACGATTGTTTGAGGTTCATCAATGCATTTTCCTTTTAGCCCTTCCTGTCACGGTTGGGCAAGTCCCTTTAGCCTATCTGGACTACCTTAGGACTGTAACATACAATCACATACGGTAATCAGGGTACTACTTCTTTCCAAATTGGTCAGCGCTTTAAGCGCACAAAAGTCAAATTGGTCAGCGCTTTTTAGTGCAAAAACCGCAAAAACTACGCGCTGCGCCCACAGGGAGTTCAAAAACTGCGCGAAACGCGCATAGGGGCTCAAAAAGGCAGCGCGCGCTTAGTAGTACCCTGACGGTAATATCAACCATTATTTCAAACCAAACTATTGTGCCCAAGCTACAATATCAATCAAAAACATATGGTATACTATATTGCTAACGGCCAGGGTAAATCAAAGCGCGCGCTTTTGCGCTTTTGAGCGCTGACTTTTTGACCCCCTCTGCGCTTTAAGCGCAGTTTTTTGCAACTCCTTGTGGGCGCTGCACTACAAAGCGCAGTTTTTTTGTTTTCAAGTGCGCTAAAGCGCTGGCCAATTTGGCCATTTGAAGTACCCTGCAAACGACAAGTCCTAGGCAGCATCACAAGCGACACGGGAAATCGGCGGAGAGTGCTGGCAACGGAATCGAGTGGAACGAACGGGGTTACTTTGGACCTTGGGACAGATAGTGCGGCTCAGAGCTGACATGACAGGCATCCCAATTCCAATGTGGCAGCTAGTGTGTCTGAAGGCTGGCATTACGGGCATCCCAATTCGAATTCCGATTCCAGTTGGATTCTTTTGACCTGAGGACAGCTAGTGTATCTGAACGCTGGCATGATGGGCATTCCAATTCCAATGTGACAGCTAGTGTGTCTGAAGGCTGTCATGACGGTCATCCCAATTCCAATGTCAATTCCAATGAAGTACAATTTCAATTTCATGTCCAGCTGGACGCTTTGGACCTGATGTCAAACGGACAACGGAGTGACCCTTCCACAGTGTGGTCCCCCCCCCCCCCCCCCCCCCCCCCCCCCCCCCCCCCTTCTGGGGGGGGGGCTCTGCCCCAAAACAGTTATCTGGGGGATATTCCTCCTGGCTGGGCTATGTTGCTTATTGCTTGGATTAAGAGAGCGCTCGAAGAGCTGTCTAGAAGCTGCTGCTCGTAGGTGAAAAGACAAGTCCTGGGCAGCGTCGCAAGCGATGGGGACAATTGGCGGAGAGTGTTGGCGACAGAATTGAGCGGACCGAAGCCAGTTAGTTACATACCGTTGGCTGGCGTGCCAGGCTTTGTCTCGGTTGTCGGTTGGTCAAACGGACAACGGGGTGACCCTGGCCCTGGGAGCTCCCGCCCCCCAGAAGGGGGGGCTCCGCCAAAAAGCACTTATATTCATATAATACGGATATATTCCTCCTGGCTGGGCTACATTGGCCCGTGTGAAAGCAAACCTCACGCCTCTTAACAAGGTGTACTATGCATTTGTTTATTCCTCCTGGCTGGGCTACATTGACCCCAATGCAACAGTGTAGCGTGCGTGCGGCCCAGAACATCTAAGGGCATCACAGACCTGTCATTGCCTCACACTTCCATTGCCTAAACGACAATAGTCCCTCTAAGAAGTCGGGCGGCTACAAAAAAGTAGCCGTGGCTATTTAGCAGGCTGAGGTCTCGTTCGTTACCGGAATCAACCTGACAAGGCAACCCACCAACTAAGAACGGCCATGCACCACCACCCACAGAATCAAGAATGGTCTCTGATTGACCCTGACCTAGACCCCGTCCCTTCAGCCTATTTGGCTACCCCTGACATGCTGATGGTGCTGGTCCAATAGCCATACAATAATCAGTCCCGCCGCCATGGTCTGCACACGAGGGTTGAACTCTCAACCAGGCGCCTGTGGTGGGGTCAGTCTCAGTAAAGCTACCCTGATCCCGAAACCAGCTTCCAGATGAAGCTACCCTGACTCCGAAACCAGCTTCCAGGTGAAGCCACCAGCCCTCCAAACTTTGAACCTCAACAACCACAGGATTCCTCAGACCATTCAGCCCTCCAATCCTTGCATCTCAACAGCCACGAGATTCCTTGGTCCACTCAGCCCTCCAATCCTTGCACCTCAACAGTCGCGAGATTCCTCAGACCACTCAGCCCTCCAATCCTTGCACCTCAACAACCACGAGATTCCTCAGACCACTCAGCCCTCCGATCCTTGCACCTCAACAACCACGAGATTCCTCAGACCACTCAGCCCTTTAATCCTTGCACCTCAACAACCACGAGATTCCTCAGACCACTCAGCCCTCCGATCCTTGCACCTCAACAACCACGTGATTCCAATCTTGGCCATCTCATCATGCAAGCAACTTCTTGCTGCTCAACGAACTCGGCAAGCTACACAAGAGGAGGGTAAAAGTTATTGAAGGAAGAGTACATGGGATTAGTTGTGGTGGTGAGTGCGTGATTGTATATGTGAAAGTGAGAGAATGGATGTGAGTGTGGTGTGTGGGTGTGAGGGCAAGCCTCTACACAGAAGATACAAAACGTGATTGAAGGAGGATTACATGGTATTGGTAGAATTGGTGTGTGTGTGATTTTATATGTCGGTGAAAGTGAGAGAATGGATGCGAGTGTGGTATGTGGGTGTGAGGGCAAGCAACACAAAAGAAGACAAAAATTTATTGAAGTAAAAGTACACATGGTACTGGTGGTGGTGGTGGTGGTGTGTGTGTGTGTGATTGTATATGTTAGTGAAGTGAGAGAATGGATGTGAGTGTGGTGTGTGGGTGTGAAGGCAAGCTACACAAAAGAAGACAGAAAGTTATTGAAGAAAGTGCACATGGTACTGGTGGTGGTGGTGGTGGTGTGTGATTGTATACGTAAGTGAAGTGAGAGAATGGATGCGAGTGTGGTATGTGGGTGTGAGGGCAAGCTAGACAAAAGGAGACAGAAAATTATTGAAGAAAGTGCAAATGGTACTGGTGGTGGTGGTGTGTGTGATTGTATACGTTAGTGAAGTGAGAGAATGGATGTGAGTGTGGTATGAGGGCGTGAGTGCAAGCCTCTACACAGAAGATTAACCACGTGATAAACGTGATAACAAGAAGATGACATGGTAATCTAGCCCCTACTGATGTTGTAGAATTATCTTGACTAATCTTGCTCTGCCAACTACCTCCTGCAGAACTACTGGGTCACCAATCAGTTTCTTTTCATAATTCTTGAGGCCAAGTTGGTAGCCACAAGTGGTAACCTAAGCCTCATTCTGGGAGCAAGGAGGAAGCCCAAACATTTAGCCCCAAAGATGGGGCTATGACTACTAAGAAGAAGACCTAAGACGGGGGAAACATACAGTGCAACCTCGATCAGTCACCGGAACAAAAAACTGAGCGAGGAGAAGCAAACTAAGGGGGACTAAGGAGGAAAACTAAGGGGGAAACTAAGAGGGGAACTCATGCGGTAGCACCGTCTGTAGGGCGCAAGCACAAATGGCTTGCTAATCTAGCCTGGATAAGCCCCTCCTGTCAGCATACCCCCAGCAGCATACCCATAGATATGATCAATCAGAACAACTCAATCAGCAGCCTACCCATAGATATGATCAATCAGCACAACCCAATCAGCAGCATACCCATAGATATGATCAATCAGAACAACTCAATCAGCAGCCTACCCATAGATATGATCAATCAGCACAACTCAATCAGCAGCATACCCATAGATATGATCAATCAGCACAACCCAATCAGCAGCATACCCATAGATATGATCAATCAGCACAACTCAATCAGCAGCATACCCATAGATATGATCAATCAGCACAACCCAATCAGCAGCATACCCATAGATATGATCAATCAGCACAACCCAATCAGCAGCATACCCATAGATATGATCAATCAGCACCAACCCAATTCAGCAGCAACCTAAAATATGATCAATCAGCAACACTCAATCAGCAGCATACCCATAGATATGATCAATAAGCATTTTACAATCAATCGCAGCATACCCATGAGATGATCTTCTAATCAGCCCCACCAACAATCAGCCACCCCAACCATTAAATTGATCACATTCCATCACGCAAACTACCCATCAGCAATACCCACTCAAGCAGGAAAGTTTTATTTGTCTGTTTCGCCTTCCTGTCACGTTGGGGCAAAGACCCTTAGCCCATTTTTGACTACCCATGGACAGTAAAATGCCATTACATTAATCAAGCCTTTAAATCCCCAGTCTAGAAAGCAAAGCCCAGCAAGCAATTTTGCCTACTCACATACTTCTCACATACTCCTCCACATCTTATACTCACCTACTTCTCACAATACTCCGCACATACTACTACATTAATTCTCACATACTAATCCTATATTCTCACATAGTCTTATAAGCGCATGCAGCAGCAGCAATTACACTACTCAACCTGCTTATTTTAAAAGCACATATACCGCCCCAGCCCCTGCCCCTGTTAAGAGCAGGGGTCCAGCTGGACTGTAACATACATACATACATACTTAATACAAGCTTTAAATCAGTCCCAGCAAGCAAAGCAGCAACTACACTCACCCTGCTTAGTATAAACGCACATTTCCCATGCCCCTGTAGAAAGCACGGGTCCAGCCACACTCTTTTGGCCTACCCCTGTAGAAAGCACGGATCCAGCCACACTCGTTTGGCCTACCCCTGTAGAAAGCACGGGTCCAGCCACACTCTTTTGGCCTACCCCTGGACCCCTGGACTGTAACACACATACATAAATATATACATACAAGCTTTCACCCAGTCCTATCAAGCAAATCAGCAGCAACTATACTACTCACACACTTCACTAACGATGCAGCAGCAAATATACTACTCACACACTTCACTAATGATGCAGCAGCAATTATACTACTCACACACTTCACTAATGATGCAGCAGCAACTATACTACTCACACACTTCACTAATGATGCAGCAGCAACTATACTACTCACACACTTCACTAATGATGCAGCAGCAATTATACTACTCACACACTTCACTGATGATGCAGCAGCAATTACACTCACCCTGCTTAGTGTAAAAGCACATCTCCCATGTCCCGGTAGAGAGCAAGGGTCCAGACACCCTCTTTTGACAACCGAAATGCCTCCCATTCGAAACAAACCATGTAAAGGCAAGGCAGCTGCTATCAGCATCACACTCGTTCTTGATGTCAGCAGCTCTACTGTACAAGGCGCACTTGATGTCACTCCCTTCGTAGTCCATTCTTGGTTTGTTCATACCATATACCGGGTAAGTGGGCATGAATGGACTGCGTAAGTGGGTTGATGTGAGGTCTGATGGTGGTGTGTGTGTGTGTGGGTGTGGGGGGGGGGGGGGTGGGGTGGGGTATAATGCTTTACAGTGGGCATGCATGGACTGAAGAAACATGAAGGGGCATGGGGCATGAATTGGAGCATGGTGAATGAATGGACTGTAGAAAACCTCAACCTCAACCTCAAGCCCTGTAATGAGGGGTACTTGTATTTATTTATTAAAGAGGCGTGTGCAAGATAAGCCGGCGTGCAGGACGTGCGAAACAATAACGGATGCACGGAATGTACAATAAAATGACATTTGAATACAATTTACAGGATGCCCCTCCAGGCACCATTGAAAAGTATACAGTCAGTGGGATATATGAAATTCACATAATTTTTCTTTTCAGCTACGAGCAGCAGCTTCTAGGCAGCTCCCTGGGCCAGACACTGGGCCAAGCTCCAAGATGAACATTACAGGGAAGCTGCTTCTTTCAGCTCCCAGATACACTACATTGCGTTAGGTTTGGCTACGTAGCAAGACAGGCTAACTGACTAGGGGCTACTGCTTGTAGCCGAAAAGGAAAGCCACGCATGAGAGTGCCACACTAGGGGGTGGCAAGCATGCACCTGGCATGCATCACAAATCAAACGCCCCGCTCGAACATACCTCAAGCCACAAGCCCACATGCCAAGCTCCAAGCTGTCAACATGACAGGAAAGCTGGTTGTGTCAGCTTCAAGGTGCACTAGGTTGCATCAGGTTTGGCTGCCTAGCCAGTTAGGGGAGCTGCCTAGAAGCTGCAGCTTGTAGCTGAAAAGGAAAGCTATGGGACGTATGATATTCAATGTTAAAAATACTCCACAGATGTGCAAAAAACACAGATGACACCCTAGAAAAAACAAAATAAATATCAAAGCACATTAAATTAAAATTCAAATACAATTCACAGGACACGCCTCCAGGCACGTATATATTAATTCATTACACTCGGGACGGGCCTCAAGTGAAGGCCCCCGAATTGAATATGCATCCCAGAACCGACTCACAGACCCCCTTTGTTGCATACGCATGGGGGAGACGATCTCAGGCACCCCTTTTTGAATTACGAAGTGGGGAGGGCTCAAGGCCCCTCTAGATTTACGATAGAAAAAATGCCGGATCTGGGCTGAAGGCCCCCCTTTTGGAAACGCACATGGGGATCGGGTCCAACCCAAGGACCCCCCTTTTTGCACATACGATAGGGGGACCGGCCTCAAGGCATCATCTTTAGAATACGACCCCTTGATTGTGGGACGCGGTCCTGAAGGCCCCCCTTTTGAACACGCAATGGGGACGGGTCCCAAGGCCCCCTTTTTGAATACGAAGTGGGGACAGGTTTCAAGGCCCCCTTTTTTAATTTGCAATTGGGACGGGCTTCAAGGCCCCCTTTTTGAATACGAAATGGGGACTGGTCCCAAAGCCCCCTATTTGAATACACAGTTGGGACGGGCCTTAAGGCCCCCCTTTTGAATACGCATTGGGGACGGGTCTCAAGGCCCCCTTTTTGAATGCAAATTGGGGGAGGGCCTCCTTTTTGAATACGCAGTGGGAGAGGGCCTCAAGGCCCCCTTTTTGAATACGCTATCGGGAGGGGCCTCAAGAATGTACAGATATGTTGACGTGAAGCGTGATTCAAAGTGTGCGGCTAAATCCTGATCCGCAAAGTAGGTGTTTGGCAAAGGCAATAGGCAATAGGCAATGTGGGCGTTCGGCAAAGGCAGTAGGCAATAGGCAAAGTAGGTGTTCCGGGACGTAAAACGTTCGGCAAAGGCAATTGGCAATAGGCAAAGTAGGTGTTTGGCGACGTAAAACGTTCGGCAAAGGCAATAGGTAATAGGCAAAGTAGGTGTTTGGCGACGTAAAACGTTCGGCAAAGGCAATAGGCAAAGGCAAAGTAGGTGTTTGGGGACGTAAAACGTTCGGCAAAGGCAATAGGCAAAGGCAAAGTAGGTGTTTGGGGACGTAAAACGCCCCAAAACGTCCTTTATGTGAATTTCTATGCTATGATGCATCCCCTGTATCTTTTGTGAGCATGAAAAGTAATGAGAACGCCTGGTGGGGCGTGGTATTAAAAGGACCCTCCCGTATGCGGCAGCTGGGGAGAGTCACCATTCACACAGGCAAGAACGAAGGTACTGATAACACCTGGCGAGGCTTGGTATTTAGGGAGCCCTGTCTTACCTATGAGTGGAAGGAAGCAGAAGTCGGTTGGCCCTGGGACACCGCCTAAACAGCCTGGCGGAGTTGGGCCGCCTGTGTTCCGGTGAAAGCACTCGAGGCCTATGGCACAATCGGTTTCTGTATTACAGTTTCCCTCACAAGGACCACAGGGACTGGTGGTGAACAAGAGCCGTTCCTTTGTTGTTTCAGGGGCGCCCTGCGAGGGGTAACTCGGGTGTGGGTGGGGGGATGGGCGTGGCCAGTGGGTGGGGGCGGGGGACGGGGGTGGGTGGCGGGTGGGGAATGGGTCGGGGGTGGTTGCGGGTCTGGGCTGGTCGAAAAGCAGGGCTTAATTTTGTGTTCCGGGCTGAAGAGGGGCACAATGGTTGGGGTGTGGGTGGGAGGACGGGAGCGGGCCCCCCTTTCCGGGGGGGTGGATTTGGCGTGGGGACTGGGCATCGCGGTGGGTGGACTGGGATGGGTGGGGGATATCCGGGTGAGGGTTAGGGTGTGGGTTTTTGTTTAAATTTGGGCTGTGGGTCTGGGTTTACCTGAACAAGCAGCGTTTTCCCTTGTCGTCCAGGGTTGGCAAAGGCGCGTACAGGGTTGGGTTGTGGGTGTCAGGCTGTGGGTGTGGGTCGGGCTGGGGGACTGGGTGTGGGTGCGGGTCTGGGTTTGTGTCTGGGCGTGGGTTTGGGTCTGGGTTAGTGAACAAGATTAGTCGCCCTCCATTGTTATTCAGGGCTGCAAAGGGTTAACATGGCTTGGGTGTGGGTGCGCGGGCCACCCCTGGGTGGGGGGGGTGTGGGACTACGGCTTGGGTTTGGGTCGTGTGTGGCGTTGGGTGTGGACTGGCTGGTGAAAACCCAAGCGCGGTCTCCTGTTGTTCATGGCATGCATTAGGGGTTGGACGTGCGGTTGGCGCCTCGTGGGCTGTGGTGTGTGGGTAGGAGGGGGGGACTGCGGTGTCGGATGCGGGTCCGGGTTGCTTTTGTGTATCCGGGGAGGGTTTGTGTCTGGGTTAGTGGGTCTGGGTTAGTGGGCTGTAGATGGGTAAAGGCTTGGGTGGGCGCGTGGTGGGACCTGGGCATGTGGTGGGTTTGGTCCTGTGTGTGGGCATTGGCTGGTGAAACAAGCCACGCGTTCTCCTTGTTTGGTCAGGCGCAGAGGGGTTGGGTGGGGCGGGTGGGGGAAAGGGTGCAGGTGTGGGTGTGGAATGTTGCAAAGCGGGTCAGCGCGTTCCGGGACACCCCATGCGGTGTGGTTTGGGTCTGGGCTGGTGAACAAGCAGCGTCTCCCTTGTTGTTCAGGGCTGCAGAGGGGCACACCTAGGTTGGGCCTGTGGGGGGGGACTGTTGGCTGGACTGGCCGTGGTGGGGGAATGGGCTAAACGCGGTGGGGGACTGGGACATGGGCACGTGGGTTGTGATGGTGACCCCCACCATGGGCACATGAGTGGGGGGACGGGTGTGGGTAGGGTGTGGGTTTGTGTTTGGGTGTGGGTCGGAAATGGTCTATTAGTGGAACAAGCAGCATCTCTCATTGTCTGCTTCATGGCTGCATAGGGGTTGCGGTTGAGGTGGGGGACCCTGGCGCCGTGGCGTGTGACGTTTGGGTTGGGTGGGGGGGTCTGGCCGTTAGTGACAAGCAGAATACTCTGGTTGTTCAGGGCTGCTCCAGGGGCGCGTGGGGCCGTGAGGTCCGGGCCCCCGGGACCTGGCGCGTGGGGTGAGTTGGTGCTACTTGGTGCGGGTCGTGGGTTCTGGTGTTAGTGAACAGCAAGTTTCTCATTCGTTGTTCAGGGCATGCAGAGGGGTACGTGGGTCCGGGCCGGCTGACTGGGTTGCCCCCCGGGGTTGGTCTAGTGGGGTTCTGGCCTCTCTGGGTTAGTGAACAATCAGCCTCTCTCCTGGTATTCATGGTCTTTCTGCACTTTATGTATACCAAACTTGAAAGAACTCAGACGTTTATTTATTTGTTTATATATACCATACTTGGAGGAACACAGAAGTTTTTTTATTTTTAAATATACGGTGCTTGGAAGGACACAGAATTATATTAATTAATTTAAAATCAATTAAATGTATTAACTTATTTATTCCGTACTTGAAAGAACACAGGATTTGGTTGGCCCTAGGACACAGCCTGGACAGCAAGGGACAGGTAATGATAACGCCTGGAGGGGCGTGGTGTTAAGGGAGCCCGTCGTACGCGGGTGGGGAGCGGCCTCCTACCTCAACTGGACAAGCTACTATCACGGTTGGCGACGACCTGCAACGCCAAGAGCGACCGAAGGGGGAGTCGAACCCCCGACTCTTCATTCTTTAGCAATCTGGTCTACCATTAGAACGCTGCAATCACTGAAAGAGGCTACAGCATGGGACAACAAACTCGTATCAAGGCTTACTATTTATACATCGATTGATTTTTATGGCTTTATTGATGTATACCATACTTGTAAGAACACATAAATTGGTGACTAATGGGACTCTGCCTGAACAGCCCGGGGCACCTAACATGTAATCAGGATTACTATTTATTTATGTATTTATACCATCCTTGGAAGAACGCAAAATTGGGTTGGATCCAGAACACTGCCTGAACAGCCTGATGCAACTCGTTATAAGGCTTCCTATTTATTTATGTAAAAAGGACTTGGAAGAGCGCATAATTGGGTTGGATCCAGAGCGCTGCCTGAACAGCCTGGTGCAATTAAACTGCGTGATAAGGGCTTAGTCCATGGACATATGTAGAATTGTATACCGTACTTGGAACCCCAAGACTCCCCCTTTTCCCCCGAAAAGTCTGTTGCTACCCGAGACATTTTCACATTTGTTTCCCTCTTGATCACAGCATGGAACAACTAAACTTCCTATACGGCTTACTATTTATTTATTATGTTTACTAGCCTAGGAAGGAATTGCACACAGTTGCGTCTGCTATGAGACATGCCCTGAACAGCCGGGTGCCTAAACCTTCGGACACGGGCGTACTATTTATTATTTTCTGTACCCACCGTACCCCTTGAAGAGCGCCATAAGTCGGTGGCCACCTTAGATTACTCTCTCCCCCTGCTGAACGCTGGTGAACTTAACTGTAATAAGGCATCTTAAATCTATTATTTATGACACCGTACTTGGGAAGAGCGCTGAGTCGGTTGTGCGCCCATCTAGAAAACTGCTGACTGAACAGCCTCTGTGCCTTAAACTGTAAATAAGGATTACATTTATTTTATTCTTAGTACACCGTACTTGGAAAAGAGCGCATGAGTCGCGTTGCCTTAGAATCTGACCTTTCTGAACCGCCATGGTGCAACTTAAATCGTAATAAGGCTTACTTTTATTATTTATTTATGCTGCACCGTATTGGAAGAGCGAATGAGTCGGTTTTGGCACTCGAAATCGCTGATAACAGCATGGTGCCAACTTAACTTCGTAATAAGGCATTCTTACTATTTATGTATTTATGTGAACCGTATGGAAGCACGCCGATAAGTCGGGTTGCCCTAGGACTCTGTTTTCTGAACAGCCTGGCCTGCACATAACTCAGTGATTATTTTTCAAACATGAAAGTGGGTTTCTTATAGGCTTATTGGTTTAAGGGCTCCTAAGGGACAGGGTTTTAGTGTTATATATTAGCTTTTTATAGCTTGGGGTGCAACTTAGGGCAAACCACCAAAAGGACATTTTGTTGTCTCTACTCTCTATAGCGGACCATTTCTCCACAACGGGGTCAAAAACTAGCGATCGCTACATATAGCGTTTTAAAAAAAATTCTGCGTTAGGTGGTGGGGAGGAGGACCCCTCAGGGTGGGGAGTGGGAAGGAGGGGGAGGGTGGAGGAGGGGGAGGGTAGTGGGGTGGGGGTGGCAGGGGTAGGAGGAGGGGGGGGAGTGTATGGGGGAGGCGGTGGAGGACCGGTAGGGAAGGTGGAGGAGGGGAGGGTTGGGGGAGGTGGCTGGCGAGGGGTGGTGGGGGCCGGGGGAGGGGTTGGTGGGCGGGGAGGAGGGGAGGGTGGAGGAGGGGAGGGTGGGGGTGGGGCGGGGGTAGGAGGACGGAGGAGGTGGAGCGGGGGCGAGACGGCGTGGAGGAGGGGGAGGAGGGCGAGGGTCGGTTGGACGGGCGAGTGGTGGGGGACCCAGGCGTCGGCGGAGGGCGGTAGGAGGAGGGGGGGGGGCCGAGGGCGGAGCACGGGGGAGGAGGGAGGGTGGAGCGACCGGGGGGGTGCGGGTGGGCGTGCGAGGAGTAGGAGGAGGGGCGAGGGGGCGGAGGCGTTGCGAGGTCGGGGGAGGAGGGCGCCCCCCAGGGTGGCTGGAGGGGCGGTCGGCTGGAGGTGGTGGTGGAGGGTAGGATGAGGGGGGGGAGGGTTCCATGGCTCGGTTTTCAAGTCGGGGGAGGAGGGAGGTGGTCTTAGGAGGGGAGGGTGGGCCCGGTGGCGGCGTGGAGGGTGGAGGCACGGGCGGGGGAGGGTATATGGTGGCGGGGGAGGAGGGGCCGAGGGTGGGGGGTGGGGGTGGAGGTGGCTCGGAGGCAGGGGGCCCGGGAGGGGGGGAGGGGGAGGCACGGGCGCCCCGGGAGGGGGAGGCGTGGTGCGAGGGGATGGGGCGGTGGTGCGTTGATGATATGGGGTAGGAGGAGGGGCTTGAGGGGGGAGGGGGAGGCGGTTTGGTCCCGAGGAGGGGCGCGGTGGCAGGGGGAGGGGGGGCCGGTCGGGGATGGAGGGGTAGGAGGCGGGGCGGGCCGAGGGTTGGTGGAGGAGGGGGAGGACGGGGGAGTGTGGGGAGCGACGGGGAGCGGGGGGCGGGGGCGGGACCGGGAAGGGTAGGAGGAGGCCGGGAGCGGGGGGGTACCCGGGGGGAGCGACGCCCCCCCACCCCCCTTTTCCCTCCCCCCCTCTCCCCTTCCCCCCCCCCCCCCCCCCCCCTCCCCCCCCCCCCCCCCACCCCTCCCCTTCCCCCTCCCGTTTGCGGAGGCAGTGCCGAGGGGGGGTGCGACCCCCCCCCCGGCCCGCGAAGGTGGGTGGTGAGGGGTGGAGGCCGTAGGGGGAGCGGGGGCTCCGACGGTGATGCGTTGGCCCACCGGGCGTGGGGAGGGGACCGGGGAGCGGCCTGGAGGACCCGGGGCCAGGGTGGGGGGGCCCCCTCCTCCTCGTCCCCCGCAGGTGGGGCCCGTGGAGGGGTCGCGGCACGGCACGGTTGGGCCGCCCGCCCCCCGCCGGGAGGCGCCCCCTCTCCTTTTTTCTCTTCCCTCTTCGATGGGGGAGCGGTGGACCGGCGCCCCCGACGGACTCAGACCCCCTTCCCCCCACTCCGGGCCCGTCGCTGCAAGACCGGAGGGTGCAGGGTTCGGTCCCCGGAGCCGGCGACTCCACTTTTTCGGGCGGAGCCGTGGTGGGTGCCGAGGGGTAGGAGGAGGCCTGGCCGGGGGGCCCCCCCCCTTTTTTATGGTGGACGGCGGGGGAGGACCCCGCGGCGGAGGAGCGGGAGGCCGTGGCACCGGAGGGTGACCGTTTGGGGCCCCCCCCCCGGGGGCTGCGTGGTTGTTGAGGGTAGGAGGAGGTTGCCGGGGGGGAGGGTATGGTGGAGTCGGGAGGAGGGGAGGGGGATGGAGGGGGATGGTCCGGGGGTTGGTGCGTGGCCGGGGTAGGAGGAAGGGGGCGAGGGGGGCGAGGTGGGAGGCGGGGGAGGAGGGGCCGAGGTGGTACCCGAGGGGAGGCCGTGTGGGGTGGAGATGGCAAGTACACCTGCAAACAATTCGATAATCGTTGTGCGGTATGAGCATGAGATCCTGTTTTGGATTGGTTGGGGCATTGTTTAGTCTTTGCTTTGCTTTGTTGGTTACGGTTGGGCCTCTAGGAGGTTTAATCTGGGGGGGTACGAACGGTCGTTGGACGGTGGAAGTAAGGAGGTGTTACAATGACAGGTGGGCCGGGCTCACATAATAAAAGTAATAGATAAACAAAATGAGTTGGAGGCCGTTACTTTCTTTCTACTAGGCAAAATTGAGAAATAATATTTCTTAATCCTCTCAAAGATCTCTTTGGATGATTATATTTTATACTTTAATAAAAAAAGTAAAATCGTAGTTGCAGGCCCGTTACTAACTTTCTACTGGGCCAAATTGAGAGAGATTACCACATAATATCAGATTCTAATACCAGATTCTTGATATTCTCGAAGATCTCTTTGGATGTCGTCTTGTCCTTCCATTACAAAAAGTAAAATCGTGGTTGGAGGCCCATTACTTTCTTTCTAATGGGCAATAATTGACGACGACGGATACAGATCTACAACATTAGATTCAAAAACCAGATTCTAACAACAGATTCTTGATCCTCTCGAAGACCTCTTTGGATGATTAGGTTTTGTACTTTCATTACAAAACAAAAGTAAAATTGTAGCTGGAGGCCCATGCTTTCTAACTGGGCCAATTGAGAGAGTTAAACTATGATAACTATTACGATTTAAAATAAACAGGTTCTAAGTTGCCCCGGCCGCGGGGGGTCTATTGGTCAGCCCATTTAATTGTTATCAAGGGTGTAATCAGGGGTGGGAAGGCGTGCAATAGGGCGCCCCCCCGGCATGCATTGACAAGTTCGCTGCCAGCATCATCGCCCCCTGCGCGCTAAAAACAATGGCGCCGAGCAGTGATCCGCGAAGGCCCAGCCTCCCAGTGGCATCTTCGGTTGGGCCCAAGGAAGTGAGTTAGCGACGAGACCGTTGGCTGAGGCTTGGGCCTTCTCACGGTCAGATGGATGGCTCGCGCCCCTCGGCCTCCCGGTCGGAACGAAACACCCAATGGGTAGGCACTAGGCCGGTCCACCCCACCTTTGCTCGAGTGTGTGTGTGTGTGTGCACTGCAATTTGGGGGGGTCTATGGCAGCCATTTACTTGGCTTATAAGGGTGCATCCTTGGTGGGAAGGTTGTAATAGGGGTTGTGAAGGGCCTGGAGATGCCCCCCAAAATCTCGGAGCGCCGTGAAATACACTTTTTCGGGTGACTGATGCGCCATCGCGTGTGATGAAGCAGCCGCGCTGCACGCATTTTAATGTTTTGGACATCGCACGACGGTGGCCGGGCATCCCTGGGAATGCGAGCTATTTTAGTTCGGCCATTGTGTGGCTATGCTGGCCCAGCTGTTGCCTTTGGCCACCCGGGCTGACACGTAGGTTGCGTTAGGTCCACACGGGTCCCAGTGAGTGTGCGCGACTCCACACGCCAAGCCACCCCTCCCTGGCCCGAAGATAGCAACAGATTTTGGTTCCAGGTCGGTACCAGGTCCGCACGAGCACTGTCTATTATTATTCGAGCCACAAAAGCTTTGCACCCGCTCGATGGGCTAAGACGATGGTCAAGAATGTTTTTCCCGAATGTGTATAAGCGAATGGTCCCCGAATAAGCCGAATGGTCCCGAATAAGCCGAATGGTCTAAGCCGAATGGTCCCGAAAACGCCGACCATGGCCTGGCTCCTTTTCCCCCGATGATCCCGATAAGCGAATGGGCTAAGCTGAATGGTACGAATACAGGACTAGACCACGGGAAGATGGGCGCCCCGTCTCCCGACCATGCACTTACACGGAACAAGACCATCCTTAAAAACACAAACTCTTTGCTTTATACTATAAGCGTGCAAAACGTCAACTGCGACTTGGAGGCAGGCCAGGTAGGACAGGCAGGCACCGGCCAGGAAGGCAGGCAGGAGGCCGGGGACGGATCGAGGAAGACCATCACAGTCTTCATAAAGATCGTGGAGCCCACTCGCCTAGGGCACCCAGTAGAGTGGTGCTCTCACTGAGCTTTTCGATTTCATGCCATGTAAATGCAAGCCACGAGCCCTCAACTGCCTAGAAATATATTTTTAGATTATCCTGGATATTAGAAATGTATTTTAGCATTTCATTGTACCCTATATAGAAATGTCCTTTTGATATTTATGTAGGATATATGAATGTTAGTTATATTTTAGATGTGCGCCATGGCCTGTCTATCGGCGATCGGCTGTAGGTGAGAATGATTATTTTATTTATTGCTCGGCCCAGAATGTAAGCAAAACCATGCTGAGCGATTCTTAATGTCCGCATCTCCTCAAACTCTAGACCTGGGAATCGCGCGGCACGATTATTTTAGTAAATTACCAAATCCTTAAAACAAAACGCTGCTCCACAGGTTTAAGTACAGTTGGAAGAGTGACCTCCACAGGTTCAAGTACAATTGGAAAAGTGACCTCCACAGGTTCAAGTACAATTGGAAAAGTGACCTCCACAGGTTATTAGTACAGTGGAAGAGGACTCCACAGGTTCAAGTACACAATTGAAAAGTACCCTCCGCTTTTGCTTAAGGTTCAAGTACAGGTGTAAACCCGCTAACATCTTCAGTTGTGAAAAAGTTGGGCCAAACCAGGAAAACTCCAACTTTCCAAACCTCAAACGATTTGCCACCCGGTGTGTAAAGGCGTAGTATTTCAGAGATCTCTTCCCCCCACCCCTCCCCCCAACTGTACCCCTTAGCCTTGAAACAGCGTCAACTTCTCACAAAACAATACAAATGTAGATCAGCTCGAACAGGGCTAGGAAATGGCCGGTTTGCTTGATGTATGCGACATTAATTTCGTCTAAAAGCCACAGGGTAAGGCAGGCCGGCATGAGAACAGTGAAGCAGGCAGGCAGACCCAGGCAGGGCCGGGCAGGAAATGGGCGGGTCTGCGGGACAAAGCGGCCTTAATTAGTCATAAATCCACATGTAAGACCATCACCATGATAGGGACTCGCGCCTCATATCATTATGATGCTGACACAAATGTTGAGTATGATTCAATACAAATTGATCTTCGAACATTGTATATTAAATGGTAAATTTGCCTAGTCAGGACGCTTGCCACACTCATAGATATATCTTATTGAGCGCATGTTGGTTCCCTACTCAGACCTCCCAATTATAATTAATAATAAAAAAATATAAAATAAAAAAATATTAGGTGGAGGAGATTCGGGCCCCACGCTTTGGGGGGGGGGGGGAAATATAAAACTTCTGATGATAGGGTATGAAAACAAAATCCTCAAGGCCACCTGCAAATAGACTGGGATACATATTGTCCAAATAGACAGTAAAATAAAAATGTATACATATTGTCCAATGTATACATATTGTCCAATGTATACACTATTGTCAATGTACATACTTGTCCAATGTACTAAATATTGTCCAATGTATAACTATTGTCCAAATCAAGACAGTAAAATTAAACATGCTATACATATTGTCCATGTATACAGATTGTTCCAAAGTATACACATTGTCAATTGTATACATATGTCAAATGTTACATATGTCCAATTGTATACATATTGTCCAATGATACATATTGTCCAATGCCTATCCCTATTTGTACCAATACCATAAATATTGTCCAATGTATACCAATATGTCCAATGCCTATACATATGCCAATGCCATACATATTGTCCAATGTATACATATTGTCCAATGTATACATATTGTCCAATGTATACATATTGTCCAATGTATACATATTGTCCAATGTATACATATTGTCCAATGTATACATATTGTCCAATGTATACATATTGTAAAGTAGAGCGATTGTCCAAAAAGGACAGTAAAATAAAACATGTCTATACATATTGCCAATCCGTATAAATTGTCCAACGATACATATGTCCAATGTATACATATTGTCCAATGTATACATATTGTCCAATGTATACATATTGTCCAATGTATACATATTGTCCAATGTATACATATTGTCCAATGTATACATATTGTCCAATGTATACATATTGTCCAAATAGACAGTAAAATAAAAATGTATACATATTGTCCAATGTATACAAGTGTACAATGTGATACTATGTTCACCAAGTATAAGATGTCACAAATTAGACAAGTAAAATAAAAAATTATAACATATGCTCCAATGTACCATATTGTCCAAGTACCTAACATAGTGTCCAATGTATACATTGTCCACAAAGGACAGTGAAAATAAAAAATGTATTACCATATGTCCAATGATTACCTATTGTCAATGTATTACCATATTGTCCAATGTAAACATATCCCTGTCAAAATAGACAGTTACTATAATAACACCACTGCCCTCTACATATTGTCAATTTAACCTAGTTGTCCAAATTGCATACATATGCTCCCAAGTAACAGATTGTCATTTTGAATACATTCTTGTCCAAGGTATACCTGTGTCCAAAACTAGACAGTATTTTATATAAACAAAATTTATCCAACCTTGTCCCAACTGTATACCCTATTGTCCATGCTATACATATTGTCCACGCTATACATATTGTCCACAAAAGACCCAGTAAACATAAAAACGTAGACATATTGTCCAATGTTTACAGTATTGCTCCAATGCGATAAATATTGTCCCATGGATACATATTGCCAAATAGACAGTCTAAAAGAAACAATTTTCTGTAACATATGTCCAATGGATACATACTTGTCAATGTATACATATTGTCAATGTACTACATATGTCCAAATACGCCAAGTAAATTAAAAAGGTAGACATTGTCCAATGTATACATATCTGGTCCAATGTATACATCATTGACAATGCTTACACTAGTGTCATGTTACACCCTATTGTCTAAATGGAACAATTGTCCCAATGTTACCTATGGCCACAAAATAGACAGTTTAAAATCAAAAATGCTTACAGATTGTCAATGTCCCTATTACATATTGTCCAGATGTATACCTATTCTGTCCAATGTCTTCATACATATGTCCAATGTATAACATATGTGTCAAAGTGTCTCAACTATTGTCCAAAGAGACAGTAAATACAAATGCCTATACATTATTGCACAATGTATACTATTGTCCAATGATACACATTGTCCACATGTATACATATTGTCCAAATGTATCTATTGTCCAATGTTTAACATATGTCCAATGCCGATCACATATTGTCAATGTCTATAATATTGTCCAATGACATACATAGTGTCAAATCGTTTTTATAAATATTGTCAACTGTATACAGATTGTCCAATGTATACATATTGCAAGTATACATATTGTCCAACCATGTGTACAATTAGTCCAATGGGATCCACCATATGTCCATGTATAAAATTGTCCAAATGTATACATATTGTCAATGTACTACATATTGTCCAAACTGGTATATGTACATACCTTGTCCAAAGTATACATTACTGTCCAAATCGACAGTAAAATAAAAACTGTATACATATTGTCCAATGTATACATATGGTCCAGGTATACCATATGGTTCCCAATGTATACATAGTGTCAATGCCATATTACATAGGTCCAATGTATTACCATATGCCACTGTAGACATATTCAATGTTTTTTATAACATATTCCGTCCAATGACATTCACTATTGTCAATGTAACATAATTGTCAATAGACATGTAAATAAAAAGGTATACAATGGTCCAACGTTTAGACATATTGTCCAATGTAGACATATGTTCCAATGATACTATGCAAGATAGACAGTTAAAATAAACAAGGCTATACCCATATTTACAAGGTTTACCCTATTGTCCAATGTATACATATTGGCCCAATGTTATACATATTTTGTCCAAATCAGACAAGTACAAATAAAAATGTTATCAAAATTAGTCCAATGTATACACCTCCTATTGTCCAATGTATACCATTATGGGTCAATCTGCTCCTATCAATATTGTCCAAATAGGACAGTAAAATAAAAATGTATACATTATTGTTCCCTACTGTATCACTATTGTCCATGTATACCCCTATGGTCCCAAGTCCTACCACGATGTCCAATGTATACATATTGTCCAATGTATACATATTGTCCAATGTATACATATTGTCCAAATAGACAGTAAAATAAAAATATGTCTGATACTATGTCCCATGTTTACCACTATGTACCAATGTATTACATAGTCCAATGTATACATATTGTCCAAATAGACAGTAAAATAAAAATGTATACATATTGTAATGTCTGTTCCCCTATGGATCACTATGTCCAATGTTACTATGTCCACGTTACATTTATGCCAAAAAGACGTAAAATAAAAGTTTATACATCATTGCTCCCATGTATACCTCATTGTCCAACACTGATACATATGCGGCCAATGTATACATATTGTCCCATCGCTATAATATGTCTCATGTATACATATGTCCAACTTGTCATACATATTGTCCAATAGACAGTAAAATACAAAATGTATAAACAGTGTAAGTATAAATATTGTCCCCTCCAATGTATAAATATTGTCCAAGGTATACATATTGCTCCAATGTATACATAGTTGTTCCAAGTATACATATTGTCCAAAATAGACGGAAATTAAAAAACTATAAATATTGTCCAATGTATACAGATTGTCCAATCGTATACAACATTGTCACATTTATAATATTGTCCCAATGTTACCAGATTGTTCCAACTGTATCACATTATTGTCCAATGTATACCACTAGTGTACAACTTTTACTATTGGCCAAATACATTACATATTGGTCCAATGTATACATATTTCCGTCCAATTATAACATATGGTCAAATGTTACTATTGTCCAATGTATATTACAATCACGGTCCAACTGGATACATATTGTCCAAAGTCTACATATGTCAATGTATCACAATTGCTCCACTCCTTATACTATTGGTCCAATGTAGACTATGTCACAAATGTAAACTATGTCCAAGTATACATATTGTCCAAATAGACAGTAAAATTAAAATGTACTATTCATATTGTCCAATGTATGCATATTGTCCAATGATAATCTTGTCCACTTATAACATATGTCCAGTATACATATTGCCAATGTTAGCACGATGTCACAATGTAGACATACTTTACAATGGTATACAATATGTCAATGAATAATATTGGCAAAGGTATACATATGTCCAAATAGACAGTAAAATAAAAATGTTACATATTGTCCCATGTATACATATTGTCCAATGTATTACATTAAACTGTCCAATGTATTACATCATGTCCAACATAACACAGACAGTAAAATATAAACATGCCCGTATAACATATTGCTCATAATGTTTACTCCTCATATTGTCCAATGTATTACATATTGTCCAAGTATACATATGTCAAATAGACAGTAAAATAAAAAATGTACTACCGATGTCACAATGTATACAATTGTCAAATGTCTACATCTTGTCAAGGAAACCCTATTGTCCAATATAGACAGTAAATAAAAATGTATACATATTGGTCCCCCCCCCCCCCTTTCCCCCCCATGGATACATTATTGCCAAGTCTACATATTGTCACAAATGTATAAATATTGTCCAATGATTAATATTGTCCAATTGTAAAAATATGTCTAATTGTAGACATATTGGCCAATGTATACATATTGTCCAAATAGACCGTAAATAAAAAGCTATATTATATTGTCATGTATAAACATATGTCCAATGTATACCATATTGTCCAAATGTCTACATATGGCAATGTTATAACCCATTTATTTGCCAATGTATAAATATTGTCCAAATAAACAGTAAAATGAAAATGTATACATATTGTCCAATGTATCAAATATTGTCACATGATACAACATTGTCCCCCCATGTATACATATTGTAAATGTATACATATTTCAATGTTACATATGTCCACGTATAAATATTGTCCAATGTACTCAATTTCAATGACCCCCATACGATTGTCCAATGTCTACATTGTCAATGTTAACTATTGCTCCAATGTATATCACATATTGTCCCAATGTATATATTGTAATGTATACATCTTGTCCAAGTATACTATGTCCAATGTATACATTTGTCCAAGTATACAAGTGTCCACTGTATCCTTATTGCCCAAGTATACATATTGTCCAAATAGACAGTTTAAGTCAAATAAAAACGTATATTTTATTTTTTTATTTGTGGTTTCTTATATTTGTTACCTACATATTGGCTTTGCCATG